>JAKSZT010054564.1:1643028-1689652 GCA_026826555.1 Tolypeutes matacus
GGAAGGAAGGAAGGAAGGAAGGAAGGAAGGAAGGAAGGAAGGAAGGAGAAAGTCAGAGAGAAAGAGAAATAAAGACACTATAGAGCAAATATAACCTTTACTAAGTAACTTGCCTAAGGTCACTTAGCTGATGTATATATAGTAGAGCCAGGATCCAAACCCAGGTCTGCATAAGTTCATTCTGTCTCCTATGTATTTTTCACATAATCAGAGGAAATAAAGGCTATTCTCAAAATAGTATCTGAGATAGTAAAGGGAGTGGAATCAACTTGTGTGAAATAAGCTTCCTAAAAAACAAATGAAAATAATCAATACATTTAGAGAGTATAAAAATCTATAAAAACATTTTTTCTCAGATTTACCCAATGTCAGTTACCAAAATTTAGTGGTTGTTAGGTATGAAACTGCTATTACCATCTGTATTATCTTGTAGAATGCCTGGAATTCAGACGTCCTAACAGATAGATTCAAGTGATTGTTTTTTCTGAAATTCCATGTTTTCATCTGTGTGGTGGTTTAAAGTTGTATGTAGGGGGACGGATGTGGCTCAAATGGTTGGGCATCCGTCTCCCATATGGAGGGACCCGGGTTTAATCCCCGGGACTTCCCGGTAAAAAAAAAAAAAAAAAAAAAAAAAAAAGTTGTATGTACCAGAAAAACATGTTCTTAAATCTTGTCCATTCCTGTGAGTGTGGCCCTATTGTAAATAGGCCCTTTTAGGGAGGCTACTTCAGTTAGGATGTGATGCACCTCATTCAGGATGGTCTTAATCCTCTTACTGGAGTCCTTTATAAACAGAATGAATACAGAGAGAAAGGTGGGGGTGGGGGAAGCCATGGGAGCAAGAAGCTGAAATAAACAGAACCAGTAAGAGAAGGGACAGACCAGCAGATGCCACCACGTGCCTTGCCATGTGGCAGAGGAGCCAAGGATTGCGGGTAGCTATTCTTCTGGAAGAAAGTATTATCTTGATGATGGCTTAATTTGGACATTTTCACAGCCTCAAACTGTAAGCTAACAAATTCCCATTGTATAAAGTAAACCCATTTCATGGTATCTGTTCATTCATTTGTCCATTAATTCAACAAATATTTCTTGTGTACCTAATATGCCAGGCTTTCAGCTAGGCCCTTGGGGTCAGTGCAGTGAGTAACAGATGCATAGCCTCAGTGCTCACAGCACTTGGTATCTCACCTATAAATAAAAATGTATACTTTATACTTGAATTGGGGTTGTTGCAAGGACTGTATGAAAGAATGTAAAGCACTTGACCTAGCGCTTAGCATGTGGAAGGTGCTCAATAAATGTTACTGCTGATATAATCTGTTATTCCAGTTATAAAATGGAATTTATCTTATCCTACTTGGCTGGGTGCAAGAGCACTGGTCTCTATAATCCTTTCGTGCTGCATCTGTCCCAGTCTAGAGAACACCTCGGTTTTTAAAAGATGCTGCAGAGAACAAGACTTCAGAGGACAAGATGAGAATTTAGGTGTTTTTGTTCAGGGCTACAACAGATTAAGTTCCATTTGCTTTTCAAAAATCATTTTTTTGTTTGGACTATCAGTATCTGCAATACCATATTTATACCCTCCATATAAAATTTGATATTTTATTAGGAAACTCTAAGAATATTTATGTAGGCAGATTCTTATGATCTTAGCTTTCATGATAGAGGAAGTAAAGAAAAGGCTTGATAAAAACTATTATAAGCAAGTTCCTACTTTTTAAAGGTTTTCAGATGGATATCTTGAGGCCTAGGTCAAAGTAAGCTCCTTCTATGGCTAGAAATATGTTCGTGTACATGTGACAGTGATATATGCTTCCTGCAAATGCACACTCAGTTCTTGTGAGCAAAACATCCTCATTTCCTCCTTTAAAATGGAATAGACTTTTTAAAAAACCAAGACAATAGTGACTAAAACAGAACAAGTTAATAGTACAATTTCAATATTTTTTCATCAATTGTGACAAAGTTTCCACACTAATACAAGGTGTTAATAATGGGAGAGTATATGGGAACTCTGTATTTTCTGCATGATTTTTCTGTAAGCCTATAACTTTTCTAATAAAAACTTTTATATTTAAAAAAAGAACAAGCAAGTAGAAATCAACTGCCAATGAGCAATAGTCATTCTCTCTTATTGCTCTAGGATCTTAACTACACAGTATCACGAGGATCCAGGATTAAACAGGAACTACAAATACAATCTGCTTAATGCTCTAATGCTCAGAGTTTGGTTTAACTAGCTACCACTCTAATTATATGTAGCTACCACTATAATCAAATAACCCATAACAATAGTATAGCTTTTAGTGTGTATCAAGAGATTTACATCGATTTTCTCTAATACTCCAAACATCCCTCTAAGTAAAGTTAGCCATCTCCCATCAGAAACTGAAGCTGGGAGACCTTAGGCAGCTTACTAGGACATACTGGTAAGTGACAAGGCCTGAAAGTGAGCCCTACTTAACTTTTTTGATAACACCACATTCCTTCTCTAGCTATTGGGGCTTGTTACATCCCAAAGCATCAAAGCATCTCATTTCCTCTTTAAAAACTCTTAGAATTCAGAGTTCCTCATAACATTGAGCTGAATCTCCTGTTCGAGTATTCACCATTGGTTCTAGTTTCATACTTCAGTTAAATTTGCTCATCTAATTCCTCTTCTGCATAAGAGATCTTCAAGCATTCAAAAAACCCTTCCATTTATCCTTTCCCCTCTCCATTGAACTTTCTTTTCCACAAAACTAAATAGTCCCATTTCTCTACTGATCTTCACATAACATGATTTTGAGCCCCTACCCTTTCTTACTCAGTTCCAATAGTCATATAAAGTGATATAAAGTTGATTATATAACTTTAAAATGTGATACACAGAAGTAATAATATCACAGGTGTGGTATGCAGAGTAAAGGGTTGAATTTCATTACTTTCATCCTGGTCCCAGATATTATATGTCTATTTATGTAGCTCAATAGCAAATTAGCAATTTTATTCCATCTATCTCATGCTGCTGACTCACATAGTGTTTGCTATAATTATAATAAAGCCTCTAGGTCTACTTTACAAGCTCAAATACGAATCTATGTTTTCAACACTTTATACCTACACCTAGTTTATACGCCTTAGTGTAGTATTTTACATTTTTCCATGTTTAGCTATAACTCTTAGATTGGAAAGGATAGGATAATGGGCCAAGGCCTTTTTAATTTATGTCTTGCTCATTTCATGTAGCCCCTCTCCTTCACAGTTCCACTCCATCGACATGCCTTCCCAAGTCATTGAGTAAAATATTGACCAAAGGGAAGGTAATAGAGTGTTAGTATTCTGCTTCCTATCCTGGAGATTCCTTTCACGACTGACACCAATTTGCACATTAGCAGCTTGTAGGCAGGGTCAATTGAATCCCTTGGGTCAAGCCCATGTACTCCTCCACTTACTTTCAATGATTCTACCAGAGACCTTAACAGATGCTTTGCTGATATCCAGAGGTTCCTGTCTGCTGTGTGTCCCATACTCCCAATGTTTTAGTCTCCTAGGCTGCTGAAAGTAGATACCATGAAATGGCTTGGCTTTTAATGATCGGAATTTATTAGCTTACAAAATTTTCAAGGCTGAGAAAAACGTCCAAATCAAGGCATCATTAGGTGATGCTTTCTCTGTGAAGGCCAGCTACTGGCAATCCTGAACTCTTCTGTCACATGGCAAGGCACATGGCAGCAACTGCTGGTCTCTCCCTTCTCTTCTGGGTTTTGTTGCTTTCATTTTCTTGTTTCTGTGGCCCTCTCTCTCTCCCTCTCCCTCTCCCTCTCCCTCTCCATCCTGTTTATAAAGGACTCCAGTACGAGGACCCAGGCATGCCTTAACTGAAATAATGTAATCAAAAGGTCTTACTTACAATAAGTTCACACCCACAGGAATGGATTAGCTTTAAGAACATGATTTTCTGGGTTACATACTGTTCCAAACCACCATACCCAATATGGCAACCTTGGTACTTTTGGTGGTGTTGTTTTAAGATATTCAGAGTGCTTGGTTTCTTTCTTGTTGTTTTCTTTCTTCACTCCCAAGGAATCACTTTCACCAAATACTCTTCTTGTTGCTGCTAGAATCCTAGGCTTTACTGCTTTCCAGGCAGGGCCAGCTTCATGAGTGTGCTTTGTCCTTGGTTTAATGCTATGTTGTCGCCATCTTGAAATTCTTCATAATTTTACCTTTGAGTTTGTGTTTTGTAAGTAAAGGAGCAATGGAGCATGTGAATGAACAGAGAAGGTATGCACAATATGTATGTCTGCTATTGTTGCTGTCCCACTCACATATAGCACTGTTATGCCTCATGAGCACAGACTTCCAGTGCATCCATGATACATGAAAGTTCAAGGATACTCAAAGTCAGTACGAGGTAAGTGTGTTATGTTTAAGAGTGAGTAAATACAGGCTTTGACAGGCCTGAGAAGCCATGTTATCTGTTCAAACCAGAATTTGCTTCAAATGCAGAAAAAAAGCAATGAACCTGTTTTGGTTTGCCGAAGGGCTGCTTATGCAAAATACCAAAAATGGGTTGGATTTTATAAAAGGGAATTATTTGAGGTAAAACCTTACTCTTCCAAAGATATAAAATATCCAAACCAAGGCACCATCAGAGATACTTTCTCACCAATGTCAACTGCCATGTGGTGAAGATGGCCACCCATCTCTGCCAAGGTCTCTGCCTTCCCCTCCAGAATCTACCGTCTCTTGGAGCCCAGCTCCTAGAGCTCAGCTGTCAGCTATCAGGCATATAGCAGGGCTCATCTCCTCTTGAGTTGCTCTGTGGGCCCAGCCTCTTGGGAGCTTCATGAGTTAACTGATCCTCTAGTTCTCTCTCACATGGCAGGGTCAAAAATGGTGGCTTCTGTGTTGGTGGGAATGTAGAATGGTACAGCCACTGTGGAGGACTGTTTGGCAGTTCCTAAAGAAATTGAATATAGACTTGCCATGTGACCCGGCAATACCATTACTAGGTATATATCCAGAAGAACTGAGAGCAGAGATGCAAACAGATAACTGCACATCAATGTTCATAATGGCATTATTCATGATAGCCAAAAGTTGGATACAACCCAGGTGTCCATCAAATGCTGAATGGATAAACAAACTATAGTGTATACACACGATGGAATATTATGCAGTGATAAGAAGAAATGAAGTTGTGAAGCATATGATAACATGGATGAACCTGGAGGACACTATGTTGAGTGAAGCAAGCCAGACATAGAAGGACAAATACTATATGATTGTGCTATTATGAACTAAATATACATGTAAACCCATGTAGTTAATAATTAGAATCTAGGTCACCAGAAAATAGAATGAGGGTAGAAAATGGAAAGCTGAGGGTTAATCTGTGCAGAACTGGTAAAAAGGTTGTTCATAAATCTTTGGAAATGAATAGAAATGGTGAAAGCATATCATGGTGCTTATAACTAGCAGAGCTATTACATGGGGATGACAGTGGTTGAATGGGAAAGTCTAAGGTCATGTATACTACTAGAAGGAAAGCTAAAAACTGTAATATGGGACTCTATAAGATAGTAAAACCTCATGTAAAACACGAATATGGGTGATTTTGGATATATAAGACTGTTTTTACAAAATATAAATATCAATACACTAGAGAGAAGGAAACACAGCTATGTACAGCAGGGGAAGCATAGAGAGATTGAGAGGTGATAAGCTTTGTTTATTTGTTTGTTTTTGTTTATTATTAGTATTTTTGGAATAATGAAAGTGCTCTAAGAATGATTGAAGTGATGAATGCACAATATGTAATTGCACTGAATACCATTGATTGAACACTTTGGATGGATTTATGCTTTATTAAAATTGATTTGTTAAAAAAAAATGGTGGCTTCCTTTTCCTGTCTATATGTCTCTGTCAGTGTGTCTCTGTTTTTATCAGACCCAACAAGAGAGTGGAGACTCAACATGAACCACACCTCACTGACAGAGTCCAATCAAAAGCCCAAAAGTTATCTTATTAAGTAATCTAATCAGAGGCCCCTCAACTGAATTAAATGCAAAGTGTATCACACTCACAGGAATAGATTAGTATGAAAACATAATCTTTCTCCTTTTGGGAATCATAAAATAATCTCAAACTGTCACAAAACCCAAATAAGGAGGCACCTGATCCTACCCTTTCTTATTTGTGTTACTTCCCAGAATTATTAGCCAGCCACTTATGCTGACAATTATGGCTTTGAAGGATAGGGAAAGATAGGGAAACCCATAGTTCCTTTTCCCTTTAATCCTTCTTTATTCATCAATAAACCAAACCTAGAGAGTGTTGAGAGAATGTGCATACTGAGAAGTGATGTAAAAACAGGTGAGTTAATTTTGTTTCCCCTGCTCTTGTAAAAACAAAATACATGTGTATGTGTGAGCTGTGAAATAAGAATATTGTAATTCCACTGTTAAATTTTGTCATACAAGTTAAATGTGCTTATACTGGTGTTTAAAACTGACATTGTACAATATAAAAATGAATAGTAGAATACATACTAGTAATTTAAATTTTTTATTTTTCTTTACGTGAATGACATTAAATAACAAATAAAAAGTACTGTGAGAAGTTGAAAGACAGACCATGAAATAAAGGGAAAAAAACTTTGTATTTTAGTATCTTCAATGGCACTCTTTTCCTGCTTTATAAACAAGGGTTCCCACATTTTTGCTTTGCACTGGGCTCCACAAATAATACAGCTGGCCCTGTTTCCAGGGAGAATATTTAACAAGTGCCTCATGAGCCCTGTCAAATTGGAATAGATGCTTAACCAATTAGAAATGAGTGCCAATCACTATGTAGAAGTGCAGCATACCACCTGAATTTTGGCCTTGCTGTTTTCTGTTGAGCTGACAAAGTCCCTGCAGATGCATGTAATTTTATGAGATACTTTGACACATGCTGAGCAACTTTAGGCTTGTGCCACTGTCAGTGCTACTTCCCTTGCCTCCTGTCTACCTCTCTTTCCAAGCTGGCACACTGCATTGAAACATCCTTTAGTAAAGAAACAAGTAGCCTTGTTCGGGCTTGAAAAACAAGTAAAAATACGTTATATCTAGAGAAAACTTAAAGTGAAAAATGCTACTAAAACCTTGCAAAAGTTATGGAAATCATTAGCTGATTTACCATATCCCATAGAGTCCATATCAATGTCAGACCTATTACATTTCATGCCTTGAAGGACTCCTGATTGAAGAAACTCAGTACACAAGATGCTTTTCTAAAGGCAAGGGGAGGGGTAATAATTACAAACTTGTCCATATAGCACAACTTCTGACAAAATCCACAGATTTTTGCCTTCCAAAGCTACTGCTTGCTATTGGTGTTCTTATATATATAGGTTTTGGGACTTTCAATAGTAATACAATCATAATAAGGGCATTCAGTAATTCTTTTTCTTTCCAAAGTGAAGGAAAATTATTTCTTTCAGAGCTCACCCCCAGCAGAAGGTTAAGTATCATCTCAATCCCTGTACCATTTCCCTCAGTTACTCATATGTACTCACTCCTTCCCCAGCCCTTACTTCCTAGTCACTTCCTGGGCCTACCCAAGTTTTAAGCAATAATTACGATCTTGCTCAAACTAATATCCCTCCTCCTAAAATATCCTTTCCTCTCTCTTTTCTTTTATTTCCTATATATCTTTTAAGATGTCAGTTCAAGTTCTATTTCTCTGTGAAAATTTCCTCCTTTCCCCATATAGTCTCCTGCATTACTCCTGCATTCCTCTTTCCAAACAATCTGTTTTGATATTTATCTAAATGTTTTGTTTATTAACACCCAATTTATTTGTTTTGCCTTTAGAAAACATCCATAGTTCAAGTTGAAGGAAGGATGATTTGAAAAGTTCTAGATATGTACATCCATGAAAGACTGAAATCTATTTAATGTGACAGAAAGAACATTGGCTCTGGGTTCAAATTATGATTTTCCTACTTTCTAGTACGTGATCTCTGGAAATCTCTTTACCTTTGCTAACATTTATGTGTATTTGTGAAATGATAGTAATACCCACCTGACCAGGTTGTTTTAAGTGTGTAAGTCTCCTTTAATATAAGATGATCAACCAGTACAATGTCTGGCACATAGTAAGCACCCACTAAATAAAAGCCACCAATATCAGAAAACACTTAACACTACTTCCTGATTAGTCATCATTTCAATTTAATTCAAGTACTACAAAGGAGTAGAATCTTTTATGAGCAATCAATTTTGTGCAAGAAAACATATATATACATAGATTGATAGTCTTTGATGCCTAGGAAGGCTGTTGAAGAGAATATTCGTAATTTGAACAGAGAACATGTTGATGAGAACTAAAATAAAAACAACTCTTCAGGAGATTAGAAGCAAATGTGTGGACCTGTTAAACAGAGTCCAACAAATGCCAGAGTATCAGGAGCGACCTCATGGTTTCTTGCTCCCTGTGGCAAGAGAGAAATAAAAGGTCTACATTTCTTCTGAGGGTCCCATGAGAAATATCCTGACCATTCCATTTCTGTTAGCAAGGCATTTTAAATCCCACCTGACCTGGAGCAGGTGAAAAATTATAGGGCACAAATGAGATTTATGTGGCAGCCCCATGCATCATTTTTCCCACCTCAATGGCCTTAGTACCCAGAATGCCATTTTTTTGTAAAGTGCCTCAACACTGGAGAATTTAACAGGTTGCCTTTATTTTGCTTATTTCTCCAAAATCCTGCTCTACAAAGTTTTTGGCCTTTCAGCTACAGAAATTATTTCTCAGGGATATATAAAAGTGTCAGTGCTACCAGGCAGTTGGATGATGCATGGCATACTTCTTCTTAGAGCAAAGGCGATGGAGAAGGTATTGCTTTGAATCAAACACTGACACGGGGCCAAATCGTGGCATGTAATACATTCTCCAATGTAATAGGTTACAAATGTGTAGGGAGCTGTGATGACGCATGCATGAGATGCATACCACACATCAGGAGAGCCAAGCTGAGCTTTCAGTGAGAACTTACAGAAATCCTTAGAACTGTTTTCATGCTGGTCTATTTGGAGTTTTGAATTAAAATGCATTGCATATGTGTTTGGGTTGATAAGGGGCAGGAATAGGGAAACATGCTCCTCCTTCATTTGGCTAATTCCTATTCACCCTTCAGAACTCAAATTAGCAATTACCTTCTTGAAGAAGCTTTCTGTGACTCCCAATGGATCCATCAACAACAGTCCCCATCACCCCACACTGCTACCACCACCTCTGCCCCCTCCACCACCACCCCACCACCACTGTCCCTGCCTCTGCCACCGTCGTCACTACCGCCACTGCAGCCCAGTCTATTGAGGTGGCAATATCACGTTATATTTGTCTTATTTTTCCAAGCTGCTATAACAAAGTACCGTGGACTAGTTGGCTTAAAGAACAGGAGTTTATTGTCCCCAAGTTTTGGAGGCCAGAAGTCCAAAATCAAGGTGTCAGTAGGACTATTCTTTCTCCGAAGTCTGTAGCATTCTGATGGTAGCTTGCCACCTATCCATAACGCAATCTCTACCCCCATCATGTGACCGTTTGTCAACATTCTGTCTCCTACCACTGTGTCCAGATTTCCTCTGCATATAAGGCCTGCAGTCATGTTGGAGTCAGATTTAGTTTGGCCACACCTTACTTAATAACATCTTCAAAATTCCTATTTACAAATGGGTTCACATACATATGACCATGGGTTAGAACTTGAACATGTCTTTTGGGGGTACTTGATTAAATCCATAACAATATTTAATTGTGACTTGCTACTATCTCACTGGAATTATTTTTTTGGAGTCAGGGTTTTGTTCATCTTGTTTCCCCAGTGCCTAATAAAGAACCTACCATACAGGAGGCATGCAATAAATGTTTGCTGAGTAAACAAAACAGAATTACTGCTCAGAAATGTTTACTATATGAAACCGTCTTCCTTTTGAAAAAATATGAATAGAGAGATTCTCACAGTGTGCAAATTACTCTAGCAACTTCATTTATTCTTTCCAGGCACTAAGGAATATTAAAGGAGCAATTTATGGAAGGACAGTCTAGTGACCTGAAAGAGGTCACTAATGTGGCTAATTTCAAAGTAATTTCCTGGTGAAAGCATATCATGGTGTTTGTTACTAGCAGAGCTATTATAAGGGTTTGACAGTGGTTGAAAGGGAACATCTAAGGTCATGTATATTACTAGAAGGAAAGCTAAAAACTGTAACATGGGACTCTATAAGATAATAAAACCTCAGGTAAAACACAAATATGGGTGCTATTGCATATATAAGACTGTTTTTACAAAATAATACAAATATACTACAGAGAAGGAAAAAGAATAGCAACTATGTACAACATAGAGAGATTGAGAGGTGATGGTTTTTGTTTGCTTTTTGTTTAATATTATTATTATTGTTGTTGGAATAATGAAAGCACTCTAAGAATGGCTGAAGTGATGAATGCACAAGTATGTGATTACATAGAATACTATTGTCTGTACACTTTGGGTGGATTTATGCTTTATTAATATGTATCAATAAAATTGATTTGCTAAAAAAAGTAATTCCCAAGGAGAATCTACCCACAAAAAAATATGGCTAAATGCTTCTATAGACCATAAAGATGAGAAGCAGTAAATTAATTCAATGCGCTGTGTCTTTTCAGACTCTGAGAAATTGCTATGCGGTGTTCCCAGTTGCAAGCCAGTTTTGAAAACCCATTGTAAAGAAATCCCACTCCCTCATTACCTTGACTTGTGGCTTATGTGATCTATACATGGAAATTCATGTTTGACTCTAACATGTATTGTCAAATTGCTCACAAATGATCTCAAAACAATAGGGGGAGGGAAGCCGAAGTTATTTTATTCATTTCTAAAAGTTGCTCCTTTTTGTAAGAACTGCACACAAGATAGGAGAAAAAACAGGGGAAAAAAAGGAAGAGGGGAAGAGGAGAGAGCAATACGAAGGGAAATGGAATGAGTTTTAAAATACACATTTATATACCCAACATCACACCAGTAATTACCTCTGAAAACCAACATAACTTTGGAGTCTGTTAACTTCTAGTAACATGAAACTCTGTTATTTCTATCTGGTCTTATTTCTGTCGTTAATATTGTGACATTAAGGAAATGACTTCACCCTTCTGTTACCTTTTCTCTAATGTTGGGGGTCAGGGGAAAATGGCTGGTATAGTTTACCCCAAAGGTCCCTTTATGTTCTATGATTTTATAAACATCTACAAATCAGTTCCAAGTGTTCCCTGTTTTCTTTTCTTTCTGCTTCTCTATCGGTTAGAAAACCAAAGGTCCATGTGAAGGAGAGAAACACTACAAATGATCATCCAGCCAGGGATCTCGGGAGATATTTTTTCAGAACTTACCCAGTGAAAGCGAAGTTGTTCTATTCTGCTGCCAGGCTCGAGGAGAGTTATAGTCACAATAACTGTGTTTGAATTTTAAGGCCTTTATCAATCAGATTCTCCCAGGGTTTAGTGTTGATCTTGTTTCAATAATTCAGCACCTTACAACAACGAAAAGAAAATAAGAAAGAGAGTTCAATGGTTCCCTTGGCCATTGTTGTCACATATTCCTTTAGACAGTTTGTTCCCAGAGAAAGGATAAATCCTGTCCAGGAACAACCCATCCACTTATTTGCTACCTAGCATTCACCAAGGAAGGCGAATCTAACCAATTCCCATTCCAGTCCTGTCCCCACCTCAGAGGAAGGAAGATATAGGAAAAAGGTCAGGGGAAATGTAGAAAGGAAGAGAGCAAAGGATGACTTTGCTTTTGAGGTTAGGAATTATGTACACTGGATCACCATGGTTTTGTATTTTCTTTGTTTTTGGTTTCCTTAATGTTATTAGTACAACATTTTTTTAAAAGTCAAAAAACTCTTTCAACCGCTTTCAACTGACAGAGCTTCCTTGCCCCCACAGAAAAACCAAGATCAGCAGAGTATCCCAGAAGTCAAGAGCAGTAGGAGTGACTCATGAAGCTGAGCTGGAAACCAGTAGACTGGAGCAGTGAGGGAGCCAGTGCCCTGAAATGGGACTGAAGGACATATAGGATCACTATTCCCCTCCCAGCTGGGCGTTCCCTTATACATTTGCTCCTCAGAAGCAGAATTTCTGACCTATATTAAGTAACTTGAAGCCCCTAAATGTATTACATCTACCCATTTGAAATTTTTTCAGTAGTATAGAAAAAGTAACATCATTGTGAAATTACCCAACAGGGGCATGAGATTTAGCAAATTGTCCTCTTGGTATATGTACCATCATCAATAATAAATTTTATATAATGGGAAAAAATATAAATGCATCTCTGATGATAGGGCTTTAAAGTTTTCATTCTCTCAAAAGAGGGGGTATTTTTCATCCCTATTTCCCAATATAAGCAAAGTATCCTTCAAGTGCTGTGCTGGTATACCACCCCTCTTAATTAAAAAAAAAAAAAAAAATGCCCCTATTTGTAGTGTTTGTCAAACATTTCCGTGCTGTAAAAACTCTTATCATGGCCAGTTTCAAGGTACCAATGGCTTAACAACCAGTTTGAGAAATCCCTGAATATTTAGCAATCAGCTGTACCAGCCAATCCAAGCCAGCTCTGCCACATCACGACATTACATAATTAAACAACCAAAGAACTTCTCTTCAGAAAGTAAACTATTTTATTTAAACAACTGGAATAAGCCATTGTGAGTTCATAATTTCTTCTTTCTAGATTATGAAATACTGGCTCCCTGAAATGCCACCAAAATAATCTGACAATAAAGCAAAGCTGCACTTATTATTCCTTAATGCAGTACGGAATAATACCTCCTTAATAGATTCTTAGAAGCATTGCAGAAGGAAGAAGGCAATGATAGGATATTTATGAAATTAGGGGGCTTTGGTTTAAGCAGATTTTTAATGCAGGTGAGGGGGCTTGACAAATTTTGGGCATAATAGTTTGGGATTGGTAAACATGGCAAGGCAAGAGTTTCAAAGTGAGTCCTGTAGAGTAAAGAGTTGCTTGAAGTTATTATCCTGGGAAGAGGATATTTATTCTGATGAGAATAAGTTGAATAGTCTAGTGTTCAGATCAATATATTTCAGAAAAGTTTCAGAAACAAGCAATAAAGTTATTTACAACTTCATCAATTAGGGCAAGAATTTCCTGGAATATTAAAAATCATGTTAATGAAATGAAAATTATTTTAATAAACACAGCCAAATAATAAAGTTCTGTGTGGATGGAGATGTTTCAGTTCCTGGAACCAAAGCTCCTTGAACCTAGAGGTTCCTTTGCATGCAAGTGGTGAATTTCCTCTGAGGACTGGAAAAGGCCATTAATTGTTTCTTCTTCACGTTATGGAGGTATTCTGTTAGTCTATATTAGAAGATAAATACAGAGGCCTAACTAGTATTCTAGAACTCATAGAAAAAGAAAGAATAGCAGAGTATTGGTAGGATAGGCATTTTCCTACTTGGTGTAACCAAAGGATTCACAGATGGCCCTTCCACAGAAATGTGAAATATCTGCCACTGCCCTTTCTCATTTTAGTAATCTCCTTTATTTCTTAAAATATATTTAGATTACATAAATGTTACATAAAAAATATAGGGGATGCCAATATGCCCTACTCTCCACACTGCCCCCATTAACAACATCCTTCATTAGTGTGGTACATTCATTGCAATTGATGAACACATTTTGGAGCATTGCCACTAAGCATGGATTATAGTTTACATTGTAGTTTACACTCTGTCCCACCCATTTCTGTATGTTATGGCAAGATATATAATGGCCTGTATCTGTTGTTGCAATGTCATTCAGGACAATTCCCAAGTCCCAAAAATGCCTCTGTATTACACCTGTTTTCCCTCTGCCTGACCTCAGAACCTCCAGTGGCCACTGCCTCCACGTCAATGATAGAAGTTCTTCCATTGCTATAATCAGAATAAATCTATAATAGAATACCAGTAAGACCATTCTAGTCCATAGTTCATTCCCCAATCCTGAGGATTCTGGGATGGTAATGCCCATTCTTCCTTTAATTGAGAGGGGGCTTCAGTCCCTTATGGCCGATGGATTGGACCCTCATGCTTGCTGTTGTAGGCCCTCTCGGTTCCTTGGTATGGTGGTTGTCCATCATCACCTCCTTGTTAGTTGGTCTGGGTGAAACCAATGAACTGGAGAGTAGATGTTGCAACTCTATTGAGGCTCAGGGCCCACATGGACAGTTCAAAATTCAAGTCTCTTGGACATACACCTACTAACTCCAGCACCAATTATAGGTTCAAATAGAAGGAACCAAAGAGCCATGTGTAAGGAAATGACAACTGAGTCCAATTCTGTCACATTGGGGAGCACGAACCCCAAAGTAGGGCCCACTGGCAAGGCACCAAACTCATGAGTTATCTACCCTGGCTTACCTTCTTACTAATGAATAATCTCTAATATGTTGCTGTGAATGGTCATTCATCCATCCATTGGTTCAATCTAGCAATCATCCATCAATCATCTATCTATAAAGTGCTTATTAATTTTCAGATTGTAGGAAGCATGCAGTCTCATAGATGGATGCAGATATTTTAAAAATATATTCAATATGCCATTAACTACAAAAGAAAAACAAAGAGTGCAGAACATTATTCCATTGGTTACAGAAACTCCAATACTCATGGACTTTCAATTTTAAAACATTTTTTCTTAAATGGAAAAATCAAAAGTATGTAAAACTTGCCTGCCTATAAATGGTGGTCATGTGCAATCATTTTCATATAGGACCCTGCATTACTCATTAGCCTAAGGTTTATTGCTAGGTATACTAATGTTGAGGCATTTAAGCAAAGTATTACCCCATCATATTCTATAAGTACATAAGCAGTGAGAATGATTTTTAAACTCTTGTAAGAGGCAGCATTAAATTATAATAGAGGGAGTAGATGTAGCTCAGTGGCTGAGCATCTGCCCCCCACGTATTGCATGAGAAAATGGAGAATATCACATCAAAACTTGGGCTAACTCATTCACCAAAGGCAAGGATTATGATGGAAAGCTGTAAATCATGCAACCTGTGAAAAAGGTCTGAGAATCACCAATCATCATGAAGAGAAAGGAAAAGTGATGAACAAAATGGTGTGTGGGGAGGGGCAAGGTTGGGGCGAGAGGGAGTGTATAGCTAAAGCAACAGTGTCAATTTCAGGTGTCTTTAAATGTTTATTCAGGAAGATGCTAGGAGTTCATTTGAGAAATTAAAGATAAACATGGTGAAGGCCTGCCATAGATTCAAGGCCTCTTTAAACCTGTACAACATCAAAGGGAAGGACAATTCTGAGTACAAATAGATTAGCTAAAAAAAAGTCTCCTAGAATACTTCCTTGATGGTGGTGGTGATGGTGGGTGGGCTGGAGTGGGTGATGATTAAAACTGATCAAGTTAGGGTAAAGTTTCCCAAGAAGGCAAGGAGTATTCTTGATTTTAAAGGTTCTCACTCACAGCTCTACTGGCAGCTTACATCCCCCTGGGTCACTCTGTGCTTAGGAACACAGTGGCCTCAAGAACCACCTTCCAGAAACTACCCTGTATTCACCATGCCCTTCTTTACTTCACAGGCTTGCCCAGGCATGGCACTAAAAATAGGCAAGTGGCCGCATAGGAGCAACACATAAAAACATAGCAAATGAAAAAAAATAGGTTCTACATCATAGAGTAACTTGGAGAAGAGAGACCTGTTTTCAGGTTTTATGCTTTCATATTTTTGACTTCAGGAAAATGAGTTTGAATAAGTAGTTAAATAGTTTGAAATATTTTTTCTGTGGAATAATAAAGAAAACCTCTTAAATGTTCTGTGTGGGGTTTTAGGAGCCTGAAGTTAGCTTTTAAGTAACTCAGGAATAAATATTCAAATGAATTTAAAATTAAACTTGGACTATCTGACAATTAATAAGATACACTATGTCCAGCTAAGCAATTTTAAAATCCAAGACAGTTCCATCTATCTGCCCCATGGAACCTAAGGCCCTTTTCAATCAGAAGCAGACTGGGCATCACCATCCAAAAATCTTCAAGATTGAGGAATGAACAAACATAAAGGGAATGCAGCTATGGACTAAAGTAGACTTATTATTATTCTAGTAATAGTAAAACTTATAACATTGATATAAAGAAGTTCTGAGGGGAGGGAGAGGGAAGAACAGGTGTGACGTGGGGCATTTTGGGGACATTGGAATTGTTCTGAGTGAGATTGCAATGATGGAAACAGGCCATTATACATTTTGTCAAAACCTATAAAATTGTGTGGTGCAAAGTGTAAATTATAATGTAAACTATTGACCATGGTTAGTACAATGCTTCAATATGTGTTCATCAATTGTAACAAATGTACCAAATAATGAAACATATTGTTAATGGGGAAAAGTGTAGGAGGGATGGGGGTGGAATATGGAATCTAAAGCTTCTTTAAAAACTTAATTTAATTTAATTTAATTTAATTTTAAAATGTTACTACCAAAACACACACATCAAACACAGATATTTTTCTCCTACCACCTAACTCTGCAGTATAAAATAAACACAGAGACATAGGGCTTTAACTCTTATATACAAGGGACTATCTTTTGCAAGCAGAAGATAATGGAAATTAAGTGGTTGAATATATATATAAATGGATAAAAATATCTGAAGTGTGTTGTTGTTGCTTTTTTTTTAAAGGCGGTACCAGGGATTGAATCCAGGACTTCATACATGGAAAATAGGCACTCAACCACTTGAGCTACATCCGCTCCCCTGAAGGTATTGTTATATTTTATTAAGCTTTATTTTTACCAAAACTTAATGTTCTTCATAGCCATATTTAAAAATACACATTAAGAAAGTGAATAAAATAAAATAAATAATAGCTATAAATTTTGACACAGAGTAAGTCATTTCTTTTTTCCAATTATCCTCATTTTCTTTCTAAATATTAAATATATCTTGGTTTCAAAAATTACTTTATACTTATTTAGTACCATGTTATCTTTTTTGACTCAACCATGTATCATAAATGTTGGTTCATGTTATTAAATATCATCCCACATTATTGTAAATGACTATATATTTATTTAATTTGGTATGATTATATCATATTTATTTAACTTATCTACCATCAAGAGAAATTTGGATTATTCCCAATTATTTGATATTATAAAGACTTATATGATTAATATCTTGAGTTATATTATTTTATAAATAAAATATTCCAGAAGCCAAAATGTATTTCTAAATTATACCCCAGAAACATTGTATACTCCCAATAGCAGGATATGAAAATACTTCCTTCCAAATATCATCATTAACCTTGAGTATTAACATAATTTTGATATGTAAAATATGATGTCCCATTATTGTTTCGAGCATATATATATATGAGAGAGACAGTTTTGTGAATATGTGTATACATATATCTTTGATATATATCTTTCAATATTAGTGAGGCTATACAATTTTATATGTTTGTTTATTATTTCCATTTCTCCTTTGAGAATTGCTTGTTGATATTCCTTGCCCAGTTGTCTTTCTTTTGTTGGTTTCTCTTTTTATAATATTATATTTATTACATATTTATATATAAATATCATATATAAACAAATATATTATATTATGTATTCAGTAATTTAATCCCTTGCTTATCAGCTATCCTGATAATACTTTTAATAGTTTATCTACCTCTCAATTTTGTTCATGAAGTTTTAGAAATATGAAAGTTTAAATGTTTAGGAGTTGATATCTATCAAACTTGTTAGCCATTTTTATTTCTGTGTTGAATCTTGCTTAGAAAGACTTTCCAAATGCCAGGATTTTTAATAAATTTTCACTTATATTTTATTTTAGAGTTTATATGGTTTCACTCAAAACATTTGTCTTTAATTTCTCAAGAAATTGTTCTGGTGTCTAGTACAACTTATGAGAGCTAAACATTTTGCTTCCAAATAGATAACCGATTGACCCCTAACAATTATTGAGTAATTCCTCCTATCACAATGGCTGTGAAATGCTGCTTTCACTATGCTAAATTCTTATCTGTTCTTGAGTCTGTTGTCAGAATGTCTAGTCTGTTCCGCTGATCTCTGTAACTGTACCTGGACCAATGTTATACTGTTTGGTTTAATTGTCATTTCATCTTGAATAATGAAACACAAATTTAACTGTATCCCATTAGGTTTAGGAATAAGATGATCTCTATTTAATTGCTTCCTTGTGATTTTCTTTTGATCATGGGGATTATCTATGAATATGTTTCTTAATTTCCACGTTATTAAGATTTTATTGGATATATTTTTTATTGTTTTCTAATTTTATAGGATCACAACAGAGTATATAACTTGTCAAGCATCTAAAGAACATCTATAAAACATCTAAAAATTCTATTTTGAATTTTTAAATAATTTCTTTGTAGCCAAAGGCATGATTCTATAAATAAAAAAGTATTTTCTCTGAAATAGGGATGCTTATTAATTGTATTGTTAAATTCACCATGTCCTTACTTCTGAAATAGGTCTAGTGAAGTCTTCCACTGAATCTTCTACTTGCAATTCTAGCAATTTTATTTATTCAACCTCTGTGTTACTTGGGGCATAAAAATTTTTTATATCTACATCTTACTCACAAATTGTGCCTTTTATCATATACTTTTCCTATTTTTTTTAGATTTAATGCCATTAACATTGAATTATATTTTTTTGTTATTAATCATGCAGTTCTGCTCTTTTTTCTTTACATTTGCCTGATCTTTCTTTGTTTACACTTTTATTTTCCACAACTCTATATCACTTTGCTTTAAGGATGTTTCTTTTAAGAATCATATGGCTGAGTTTTGTTTTTAACCCAATCTGTTAGTCTCTCTTTTAATGACTGACTATATAGCCCATTTATACTTAGTAAAATGACTAATATATTTTGTGTTATTCCTTCTAACTTGCATTACCTTTATTACTAATTTTTCATTGCAGTTGCCTCCTTTTCCCATTCTTTTTTTTTTTTTTTTTTTTTTGCTGGTAAAATCAAATTGCTATTCATTTCACTTTTTCCCTTATTAATTTGGAATTTTTTCCATATTTTCCTTTAAGGGATCTCTTCTATTTCCCTGCTCTCAAAATCAGATGCATTTGTCTCCACTACTATTAGAAACAAGATACCAACTGTTTTCTCCACAAACATCTATTTCCCCTCTCCTCCCCTTCATCCCAATAAGATGAGAGTACTTCACATGCCTTCTCCCTGTCCGTGAGAACTTTGGAATGCTTTTACTCTCTCTCCCTCTTCCAATTATTGCTTTTGATGAGATAGATTGTTATATTTTAGTAGTTTTTGTTCTAGACTATTATTAGAATGTCCCTTATAGTAGGTCCCTCCCATTTCAAGAGTCCCAATTTAGTTCTTATACATTTCCAGACAAACTATCATTTGCTATTTAATGGATAAGTTAAACTTCTACTCACTGTTTTCTCTTCTTCAATTTCTTTTAATTTCTGATATGGCTCATTTCCTGTTTGATTAGAGTCTTTTAACAAGTGATTTTTCTGAGAAGTGAAACATAAGGATAGCATTGGCTCCTTATTTAAGCCAACCCTTGTTTCTTAATGGTAGACTTGTCGTTCCTGATTGAGATTTATTTTCAGATATGGCATTCCAAGTACGGACTCAGTTGCACAATAAATTGGTCCAACTATAAATTGATATCAGTGTTGCAGGAAGAATTTTACTGATCCTACTCATAATTTTATTGCTAATGAAGGAAGAAAACTCAGTAAAAGTATTTCTGAATTTTGAAGAGAATCAGATTTCATTTAACATTTACTTCAGTTTCAAAGAGCAACATCTGCTAGCTAGTGATACCTTGTGGAGAAAGAAAAAACCTTCCTCATGCATCCAATAAAAAATGGAACATTAAAAGTAATACTAATAATATTTCAAAAACTAACCACAATTATATTTCCCTTATTAGTTCATTTAGTCCTATGTAATTAATTCTTGTTCCACTGAAACTTTTGGGCCAAACAGTCTGCTCCATAAAAGACAGCTGCTTCAGGAGTAAAAAGAGTCCTAGAAAGCCTCTGTCCTTTGGTTAAAATCTGAAAGGGCCTAAGCAATGAAAACTTGGAAGTATATATGCAAACATTTATTTTTTGAGGAATTAATAGTTTAGAATAGCTGGTATAGTCATCCATCCCATGTGGTGCTGGGATTGTCCTTCTTTGTTGAAGATGCATATATTATTCTGAAACTGACAGAAGAGCCTTCAGGCAAACTCAGGGGGAAGCTGAAACCTGCTTAATCATGAAACTGAATGGTTGTGGTTAATTTATTATAGTGACCAAAAGTATTGGAATAGAGGAAAATAAAAGTCTCTGTATTGGGGTGCAGTACAAAACTTTATCATAGCCATATAAAAGTTTGACGAATGTATAAGAACAATGACAGCACTGATAAGTCTCCAGGGCCTTTCCATCATATGTACAATTTCTGAAATGTTTATATTAATAACATTTTACCTATACACACTTAACTAAAGGAAAATTAGACAAATCTTCTGTTTTGACAATTCCTCCCATATAGCTCATATAATAATGTCAAGCTAATTGTGAAATACGGAACAAACCTGCTTATTTCTAGCATTCTTCTTTATAAGGTAAAATAATAAAAATTTTTTGTGATTGTCCAGGAGCCCTCTGGGAACAAAGATAGTTTTAGGTATAAAAGGCATCTTGATCGTTTTTCTAATTCTAGCATCTGAACTTGGGAAGGCAAAATCAAAGGAGTTATTAGAGAAGATTTGGTTACTTCTTTAAGATATAGCACCATAGGTGCTGAGAAATAGTACTTGGTTATCTATTTAATCAAAGTGACAATAAAATACTTTAAATTAATGTCAAAGAAGGTAACACGATTGTAAGGAACCTTAGTGCTTTCACAACTGAGGAATCTTTGAACTTTATTTTTGCTTTAAAAAAAAATAATTAAGATTATTACAAATGTAAACACAATCAGAGAAAATTATTCTATCTGAATAGATTTCACAGGGGAGGGAGAAAAACTTTTTACTATCCCTTCTTAAGAGTTCTTTGACCAATATATCATTTTAACAGAGAGAAAGCTAAATTCTCGTTTTGTACTAACATAATATTTGGCAGCAAAAGATTCACAGGCTCCTCTTTGTTCCTTAAATTATCTGGTGAATAAACCCATCAAAACAGAATAAACTTTGCCAAAATTTTAATTCATTTCATAGCTTCTTTTCAGACTCAGTTACTATGATTCAAGGCAACTAAAATTCACTTTCCTCAAACCCTCTACAACTTCTTATACACACTCAGGTTTTGGCCTTCAAATGCTCTCTCATATTCTGGAATAAGCTGACACTTTAAAACAAATCACATTCTCTTTTTTTGTGAAAAAATAAGGCACATACACAGTTATATTTCCCTGTCATTATTTCCCCTAGGATAGTCTCAAATATCCATATTAATTATAAATTTTACCTAAAATAATACCTTCATTTCACAGAGAAAACAAGACTATAAAAATTGAAAAATACGTCATACTCAAGGATTTTATCAGTCTAACAAAACATGTGAATACTGAAAAAACTTTCTCCAGATACACATCCCTTTATACCTTCATAAAGTGTCAAAAATAAAACATTTGTTAAAATGAATATCCCAAAGATGTAGCCATTATGTAGCATATCAAAATCAGATGTAAAATCTTATGAACTTGAAGAACCAGCAAGATGGCGGCAAAGTAAAGAGCTCCAAGAATCAGCTCCTGCTACAGGGCAGTTGGTGATCACCCACAGCTATCTAGAGCATTTATTTGGGGGCTGCAGGAGACCAGAAGTGCATCCTGCAACATCCTTGAAAGAAAGGAAGGAGGAGACTGTCCATCTGCAGAGAAGATTTGTAAGTAGAGCCCTCCTGGCCACAGAGGCCGGTGCCCATCCTCCACTGGAGGCACAAGCTGCCTCAGGAGCTGTTTTGTGGCTGGAATTGGAAGCTCCATTTCTCAAAATGGGGGAGGAAGAGACGGTTGGGCACCAACTTCAGCTAATGATTAGTAAATCTGGAGGGCTAAAGTATAATCCCAAGAACAGCTAAAGTTTGAACCTGTCCAAGTCAGAAAGAGTTTGGTAGCCACCATCTTAACTCCACGCCTGACATGAGGGGAAGCGGGGCTGACTGAAAATCACAGTGCTGGTAGGGACCAGCTTTTTTCCATCTAGATCAGATTGCAGCTCTAGCCTAAGCCCCAGGCCCACCTCAGGCAGGGAGGAAGCTGCAGTAAGCTGTGCCAGCCTCTCCAGGAAATTACCAGCCATGCCGCAGAGGCCGGTGATCATCCTACTTTGGCAGCATAGGCTGCCCCAGGAGCTATTCTATGGCAGAAATTGGAAGCTCCATTTCCCAAAAACAGGAGAGGAAGAGACAGTTGGCCACCGATTTCAGCTACTGGTTAGTAAATTCAGCTGGCTAAAGTATAACCCTAAGACTAGCTAAAGTTTGAGCCTTTCTAAGTCAGAAGGAGGCCAATAGCTACCATTTTTACTCCACCCCCCAGTATGAGGGGAAGCTGTCACAGTGATGGTAGAGGCCGATTTCTTTCACCCAGATTGGCCTGCAGCCCTAGCCTAGGCTTCAGCCCCACCTCTAGCAGGGAAGAAGCTGGTGGGCCCTGCACCAGCCTATCCAGGTAACTGCAGGTACATTTAGCTGGCAATAATCAGAAATCTACCAGGCCAACTGTGGTCATCTTGGACCTGCACTGCCTAGATTGCTGCCCACACCTGCAGCTCCATCCCTGCCCCAGGCAGGGGAGAAAGGTGCATGAACCTTCATCAGTCTCTCTGGGCAGTCCAGGCCTGCATGAGTTGGACTATTCCACACAGCTGTGGCTCTGTCCCTACCCCTGGCAAAGGAGAAAGTCAGGAGAAGCTTCATTGGTCCTTAGGATAATGAGGGTAGCTTGAGCCTCCACAGCTTATAGCACCAACTACATCCTTGGCTCCTACTACACAACCAGCAAGGGAGAAAGGGCAGGAAGCCCTAAACTAAAGAGAAAAACTGCACCCAGAATAATTACTCTAGTAAGCCAGATGCCAAGACACCAACAAAAAATTACAATCCACACCAAGAAACAGGAAGATATGGCCCAGTTAAAGGAATAAGATAAGCCTCCAGATGACATAAAGGAGTTGAGACAACTAATCATAGAGGTTCAAACAAATCTTAATACATTCAATGAGATGGATAAAGAAATTAAGGATATTAAGACATTGGATGAGCACAAAGAAGAATTTGAAAGCATACATAGAAAAATAGCAGATCTTATGGGAATGAAAGATACAAAAAATGAAATTAAACATACACTGGAATCATATAATAGTAGAATTGAGGAGGCAGAAGAAAGGATTGGTGAGGTTGAAGAAATGGCCTCTGAAAGTGAACATACAAAAAAACAGATGAAGAAAAGATTGGAAAAACCTGAACAAGGTCTCAGGGAACTAAAGGACATCAAGAGATGTGTAACCATACATGTCATGGGTGTCCCAGAAGGAGAAGAGAAGGGGAAAGAGGCAGAAGGAATATTTGAAGAAAGAATGGTAGAAATTTTCCCAACCCTATTTAAGGACATAGATATCCCTGTCCAAGAAGCACAGCATACTCCCATCCAAAAAAATCTGAATAGACCAATTCCAAGACACATACTAATCAGAACGTGAAATGCCAAAGACAAAGAGAGAATTCTGAGAGCAGCAAGAGAAAAGCCATGCATAACATATAAGGGATACCAATAAGATTAAGTGCCAATCTCTCATCAGAATCCATGGAGTCAAGACAACAATGGTATGATATATTTAAGATACTGCAAGAGAAAAACTTCCAGCTGAGAATCTTATATCTGGCAAGATTGTCTTTCAAAAATGAGGACAAGTTTAGAATAATCACAGATAAACAGAAACTGAGAGCGTTTGTAACCAAGAGACCTGCTTTGCAGGAAATACTAAAGGGTGTGCTACAGCCTGAAAAGAAAAGATAGGAGAGAGAGGCCTGGAAGAAAGTCTAGAAATGAAGATTATATCAATAAAAGTAACTAAAAGTGTCAAAAGAGTGGTAAAAATAAAATATGACAGATAAAACCCAAATATTCAGGAATAAACTTAACCAACGATGTAAAGCACTTGTATTCAGAAAACTACAACTCATTGTTAAAAAAAATTTTAGAAAAGACCTAAATAATTGGAAGAACATTCCATGCTCATGGATTGAAAGACTAAATATCATTAAAATGTCAATTCTACTCAAATTGATATACAGATTCAATGCAATCACGATAAAAATTCCACCAGCATTTTTTAAATAAATGGAAAACATGATTATCAAATTTATTTGGAAGGGCAAGGGGTCCTGAATAGCCAGAAACATCTTAAAAAGGAAAAGCAAAGTTGGAAGACTCTCATTTCCAGGCTTTAAATCGTATTACCTTGCCACAGTGGTAAAAACAGCATGGTACTGGCATAAAGACAGACACATAGACCAATGGAAACGAATTGATGGTTAAAAAACAGATCCTCACATCTATGGTTAAGTGATTTTTGACTAACCTGTCAAACTCACCCAGTGTGGGCAGAACAGTCCATTCAACAAATGGTGCTGAGAAAATTGGATATCCATAGCAAAAGAAGAAAAGAAGACTCCTATCTCACATCCTATACAAAAATTAACTCAAAATTAATCAAAAACCTAAATATAAAAGCAAGACCCATAAAGCTAGAGGAAAATGTAGGAAAATATCTTCAAGACCTGGTGGTAGGTCGTAGATTCTTAACGGAGATAAGAGGAGGACTGAGATGAACTACTGATATTTAATGTATGTAGTAGTTTTGATTGGCTTTGCTGTAAAAGTGTGGAAATGTACAGAATTGATGGTAATACATTATAGTGAGTAAAAGCTGGTTTATGAATGGGGATGTGGCTGAAAATGGTAGTCTAGGGATGTAAATGCCAATTGACAGAAAGCTAGAGAATAATCTAGGGACTGAATAGCACAGTCAACCCAGAGGTGAATGAGAATAGTGGTTGATGGTACAGATGCAAGAGTGTGCTTTGTGAGCTAGAGCAGATGTATATCACTATCGCAGGGTGGTGGGAATGTGGAGAAGCGTGGGAAATACATCTAGAGTGACCTATGGAGTGTGGTTAACAATAATAATGTAATATTCTTGCATCTCTGCCAAAGATGTACTGTGTTGATAATGGGGGAGCATGGAAAATGTGTGCCAAATGTATGCTGTGGAACTGGTAATAATCGGATGATATTATCTCATAATTTGTAGCAAATGTTCCACCATGGTGTGGTGTGTTGATGGAAGGGTATTGTTTCAGAATTCTGCACATGTGCATGACTGTTTTGTAAGTTTACAACTTTTGTCATAAAAATATATTTAAAAAATAACAATAGGGTGGGTTGGGGGAAAATACACCAAATATAAGATAAGGAATATAATTAATAGTAAGATTTTGATAATATTCTTTCATAGCTTGTAACAAATGTCTCATAACAATGCAAGGTGTGGGTAGAGGGTTGATGTATAGGACCCCTGTATGATGTTATGAATGTTTGCTTTGTAAGTTCACAACCTTTACTATACATTTATTGTTTATGTATGTTCATGTATAAATGATATAAAAATAATAATAATAGGGTGGGTTGGGGAAAAATGCTTCAGTTAGTAGTAATATTTTGAGGATGCTCTTTAATCATTAAAAATGTTTCACAACAATACAAAGTATTGGTGGTAGGGTAAGGTATGAGAGCCCATCATACATGATGTTATGTATGTTTGTTTTATAAGTTCACAACTATTACTATACACTTATTGTTTATGTGTGTTCATGTATGAGTGATATATTTCAATAAATTTTTTAAAAATTTAAAAAATCATATGAACTTGAAATTATGCTTAGTAATCAATATTTCACTATCAATGCTACTTATAAATTATCTGGGTATCCACTAATTATCCTTTGATCAGTGCAGTTTTTAAAATTCCAAGGTTTTAACTTGACAAGGGGTCTTAGAAATTATGTTTAAACTGACACACTACAAAACATAATTACTGCTATAAAAATGTTTCTCAGAATTATGAAAGAATTATGAAAACTAGTTTATATTTTTATCATCTTAAGCATTATGTATCTGTGGTGTTAGTTTATATTATTAGTAAACCACTGTATTAAGTTTAGGGAGTTCAAATTAACAGTTTCCTCATGAGAACACACACCCAAATATCGCCAAAAAAAGATGCTATATTATACTGAAACTGATAAATCAAAGAAAATTATTACACCAGTATAATTCATCCAAAGATTCGCCTTTATTATAAAGATTCGCCTTAATTATGTGAACTTGGATTCTTAAAATGTTTCTGAGATAGCAGTTTCTGTAAGAAGGATTTTTTTCTCAAAAAGTCTAGCACATTTAAAGTGTTAAAAGATTAGTTTCTTTTCTGTGAATTATGGGTTTATTTGATTTGTATAAACTGTTGTTTATAAACCAATCAGAACAGAGTTCCTTTAATTTAATAGACACTGTTGTCTAATCTGTTAATACCCTCCAGAAACAAGAAAATATTTCACTTTAACATGCAAGATGTAGAGGCTTTTCTGAGTTAAAAACACATGGACACATAGCTTTTAACTTCAGTTCTACAACAACTGTAGATCAAAAGTAAACTCAGAAACACAAAAACTCACCAGTTCAGATCTCAAGAGCTGTTGCCCTTCCCAGTGGACATGAAATATTTTCCATTGATTTGAGCTCACAAGTAGACAAACAGAAAAAGATGAACAAATCAGATTCTGTCATCTCTCCCCCTTCAGAGACTAGATTATCCATCAGCCATTTGACAGAGATAGCCAATTGTCAGATAATAAAACCAAATCCCCAATCATTGCTGCCACCAGAAGGGAATAACATTATTGACCATGCAGGAACCAGAAAAAGCAAAAACACAAAATCAATAGGGGACTTGAGGGGAGAAAGCTAGAAAAACAGAGTGTCAGCAAAGTTAAAGTTCTGTTGCTGCTTGCAATTTACTCCAGGAGGCAATAAAAGACATGCTTGAGTTTAAACAGGCTGCAACGTGCATTTCTCCAGCAATGCAGTTTCTTCAGGTGAGTCCACTTTAACATTTTAATGGATGATCACCAAAACTCTTAAAGAATAATTTTCAAAAAGGCAAAAGCATGCAATATAAAGTGAGCACATATGAATGGTTTTATTCAATTCATTAATTAATGAGAAACCAGTAAGATGTTAAAAAATTATTCAAAAAGCATTCAAGAAGGTAGATATACACATGCAATTTAATAAAGGAATGTTATATTGCTATGTTAGATACAAACTGCTTAGTGTTTTACAGGGCAATAAATTACATCCTTTGGGTGTATCTGTTGCACAAAGTAGAAATTATTTTCATCTCTACCAGACAAAAATCCACATATTAACCTCTGCTACTAAGGACTTGCAAAAGAGCATAGTCAGTAAAATGTCAAGCCCAGCTCAGCACAGAAAGAACAATCAACAATCTCTTTTGCCTATTTCCAAGTTTTGGATCATTTTCCTGACAGAGCTCAAGAATTTTTACCATACCTCAATATCTTTTTCATACATCCTGCTGGAAACTGGTGAGGCCTTTCAGTATGCAGATTGAGATCTTTCTTCATACCAGGGAAATTTTCTGTTAGTATTTAATTAATGACTCTCTTCCATTAATTCCTTTTTCTCCTTCTGAAACTTCTACAATAAATACAGTGGGTCTTATGGACCCAAACTTTTCTTTTGCCCAATAATTTTCATCTTTTGATCTTTTTCTTCAAATTTCAATCTCAGAAGTGACCCTCCTTGCCTTCAAATCAGCTACAATAAAATGGGCCTGAGGCTGCCTTAAAGGGGAGGTGCCCATCCTGGGAAGGCCCAGAGATGAGTACTTTAGACAAGTAATTCCCTAGATCTGGGGGGATCTCTCCACTGACTTGGTATCCTCTTACTTGAATTGTCTTTCCTTTGTTCTTCTCAACAAAGGGGTGGTGAGATCAAGACAGTGTGGGCTTAGAGGACAGACACCATAGAAGCCTCTTGGCTATTCTGTGATTATGGATGTGGATGATATTGTGTGTGTTATAATTGTTTTTACATCTGACTACTCTAGAGTAAAAACATTTTTGTTACATACTGTGGCACAGCTTAGCTCACAGGAAGACTAAATCTAAATCTGGAATTAAACCTCCAGCTATTTAGAGTCCATCTTTACCCTTGTACTTGCAAACAGAGTTAGGAAAGAGGTCACAAGTGATAATCTACTTAAGGTAATTGGCCTAACTTTTCAAAGGTGAGGAATGTTACATTCTTTAGGATTACATACGACAGCTCTAATGGCCCTAAAATGATTTTTTGGCTACATAAAGAAGAGAAAAACTTGAACATTATCAATATTTTTTAGCACCTTGAAACAGTTCCAGTTCTAAGAGGTCTCATTCCTATTAGAGGACCATAATTATTCACAGGTACAATAAGAAAACAAACCAAGCTGAATATTTGGGCAGCAGCCTGATGTTGCTTTTTTTTCCCCTTTATGAACAGAAAACATTAGTTCCTTTTACTTTGATTGATTTGTATCTTTAATATCAATTTTTTGTTTATAAAATACCAAAGCATAAGAAAGAAAAGTCACCTATAGTCTCACTAGAAATAATCTCAGCATTTTGCTGAATTTACTTTCAGTGTTACGTATATATATATATATATATATACACACACACATATATATGTATGTGTATATATGTATATATCTCTAATGAATTCAGTTTTATCTATATATTCATTTTATCTAGTGATTTTGGCAATGTAGAGCCAGTGTTTAATGGATATAATCATTTGTTTCAAGGTCATATTTGAACTTTTATCCTAATTATAAAGTCCAATAGAAATATGAGTATTTGTTTAATATTATTTTACTTCCCAATCCTCACCAGTAAAACCCAGGAATATTCACCGAAAATATCATTGAATTATTTTTCATTCTTATATTTCATTTTGGTGTTAATTTATAACAATTACTTAGGCTTCACTCTATATGTATTTCTGGCATTAGTGCTTTTACCACGGTCCTTTAGGACCAATATAATTTTTGTGACCTTACAAATTAACTTGCTTTATTTTTCTTGCTTGAAATCTTTAAATTGTTTTTATACTGGCAATTAAAAAGTTCACCAGCACATGCCCAGGACGTTTTATTTTATTCCTTTTGCCTAGAACATTTTCCTTTACAATCTGTAATCTCAGGCATATTTTTTAGTCTAATCTCAAGAGTGCCAATTATTCATAACTTCATATTCCATTCCCCAAATCTATTATGTTATTTCTTATCATTTCTTTTTTCTGTATTATAGAAAAGATTCTGCACTAACTACTCCCAATGTGGATTTTAATTCTGCAATGGATTTTTTAATTTCTATGCCTTCTTTTCCAAACAGCAGGAATTCTTTTTTTATTTGACTTTTCTTTCAAATACGTTTTCATAGATATAATTTTTGTCTTTTAATAACGCTATGTAAAGGCATTCTAAATTTTGAATGGTGGCCTTTTACACATTTGTTTTCTTCATTACTGCAAAGTAAGAATGATCCCCTCTTTTATGTTACATAGAGCTTTTTAAAAGGTTGTTTGGCATTTTTATTCCTTGTTTACACAGAAGGAAAAATTTTAACCAAGATGGCAATTGCCAACTAGCAGGGGCAGTCTGCCCTTTGTTCCCAGTGGGTGTTCCCACTTCTCAGGGCACCCCCCTCTCAGGCCTGCCGTGAATATGGATACAGCCCCTGTAGACATTTTCTTCCCTGTAGACATTTATCTGGGTGACACCAGTGGGACTTGCTCCCATCATTGAGTCCTCCACTATAAGTTGCATTAATTCCTGGGTATCTGATCCTATACTGGTTTTTTCATTTGCATCCAGAGACACTGTGTGTGCATGTGTATGTGTGTAAAACCCAGATGCTGAACAATCATGCTTCATAGTGTACTTAAAAGGCAATAGTCACACATTATCACCTTTTTTGGTGTTTCGTTTTTCACCACCTAAAGTAAACTTTACATCTAAATATAATGTACACAAAGAAAAGTTAACAAATCATTTTGTTACATGTACGTTGAGTCATAGGTTATGTGTACATACAATTTGGGTAGATTCTACCAAATAGTTTTGTAAGCACTACATGAGTGTTCCCACTGCTTCTAACTTTTAATACTGTCAGTTTCTTTTCCATTTTAATTCATTCCAATAGCTGTGCAGTGATATTTTACTGTTTCATTTGCTAATAAGCCATTTGACTATCCTCTTTTGTAAAGTATCTGTTCAAGGACTTCCCTATTTCAGTTGCGCTATCTTTTATTCATTGATGTGTAGAAGCTCTTTATATATTATGGATATGAGACTATAGTCAGTTATATGTATTGCAAAATAGCTTCTCTCACTATATGGCTTACCATTTCACCTTCTAACTGGATTTTTTTTTTTTTTTATTGAAATAATTTTAGACTTCCCCAAAATTGTCAAAATAGTAGATAACTCCTGTATGCTTTCACCCAGCATCCCTTAATGTTAACATTAATTTTTAAATAGCTCAGTTTTTGAAACCAGGAAAATAACCTTGATACAATTCTACTAATCCACAAACCTTATTAGAGTGTTCCAATTGTCCACTGTTTTACTTTGCTAAATGCTGCCCATGCAATATACCAGAAATGTGTTGGCTTTCATAATGGGAATTTATTAGATTAAAAGCTTACAATTCTGAGGCCATGAAAGCATCCAAATCAGGGCATTATCAAGCGCTGTCTCACCAAGTTGCTATTGTGGGCATTCAGGCACGTGGTGGTATCATCTAAAGATGCTTTCTCTCCGTGCTCAGCCGTGGGCAACAAAGCATATGGCAGGGCACAATGCCACTCTGTTTGTCTCTCCCATTTCTTCCAGGTCTCCTTTCTTCAGCCTCCAGCTGCTCCGTGGGCCCAGCTTTTTAGGGGCCTCTTTCCATACCTCTGCACTCCACTGAATCCAGGTGGCTTCCTTTCATTGTCTCTGCAATGGTACCTGCCAGATTTCCTGTCTGTCTCTGCTTTCAGTCCTCCGTTTATGAAGAACTCCAGCAAGAGAGCCAAGACCCACCCTGAGTCATGCCTCACTGAAGCAATCCAGTCAAAGACCTCCCAACTAATCCAGTCCAATCAAAGGGTCCCACACCCACAGGAATGGATTAGCTCCAAGAACATGATCTTTTCTGGGATCTACAAAAAGTGTCAAACTGTCAAACATACTAATGTTTTGTTTTGTTTTGTTTTGTTTTGTTTTGTTTTGTTTTGTTTTGTTTCTGTTCCAGGATCTACTGCAGAAACTGACATTACATTTAGTCATCATATCTACTTAGTCTCCTCCAATCTGTGGCAATTCCTCAGTCTGTCTTTATCTTTCATAAATTGAAACTTTGGAGGAGTACTGCCCATTATTTTGTAGAACAACTCTCAATTTGAAGTTGTCTGATGTTTTCTAATGATTAGATGGGAGAGATGCATTTTGGGCAAGAATATCACAGAAATAATGCTATGGCCTTCTCAACATATCTTATCAGGAGTTATACAAGGTTGAAATCTTATCACTGATGATGTTAACTTGGATTACTTAGTTAGCAGGTACCTGCCAGATTACTCCACCATAAAGTTACTGTTTTTTCCCTTTGTAATTAATAAATGTCTTGGAAAAAGATAATTTGAAACTATACAAATATCTTGCTTTTCACCATACTGATACCCACTAATTTTGATCATCCATCAGTGATACTTGTCTACAACAATTATTATAGTGGTGTTTGTCTAATAGTGATATTCTATTTCCATTGTTCTTTTTATATTACTAATTGGATTTCTAAAGGAATGAAGAGCTGTCTTTATTTGTTTATTCAATTATTTATTTAAATAAATATAGATTCATAGGTATTTATTTTAGCCTATAGGTTATAATCCATTGATATGCCCTTATTTTTTTTTTTTTTAACCCCTTTGTTTCTTTTTGGTGCACAAGATGTTCCAGTCTCTTTTTGTATTTGTCTTGCCCTACACTAGGAATCAACAATTTCTCCAAAGAGCCCTTTTTCCTTTTTATTGAAGAATGGAATTTAAAAACCAAGACCCGGTACTGGGTGTGATGATTGCTACAGGGGTGTCATTGGTTCTAGGCCCTCTCTGCAGACAATGCTAGGAAATACATGTATATATACTCACATATCTATATTTATATTCGCTGTGTGTGCATATATAAATTAAAACAAGGGCTCATACTAATATTTCTGATATCTCAGTCCACAATCACTTTAGCTTTCTCAGGTGTGTGTGTAGCACAGTCCTCTCTGTCTTTCAGCTGCAGGGAACACATTTCAAACTCCTTGAGTGGTTCTTTGAAATGCCCTCATAAATATAGAGTTAGAAGGCAGCAAATCTCCTCCTTGCCCCCAGACTGGGGAGGGACTTGTACCATTCTCACAGTCTAGCCCAGGGAAACTTCTTCATTAATCCCCTCGCAAAATCTTCTCTGAAAAAAATCCACGAGATGTGGAATGACTTCTTAGGGCCGTTGCCCTTGAAAATCTGCCTCTGAAGAGGCTCGCCCTCATAGTCACTGTTACTGTCTGGCATGTTGGTACTCAATCAAAACTGAGGCACAGAAATCCCCAGACTAATGGTTACATACATCGCAAAGATTTTCCCAAGCTTCTGACTGGAAGCCACATTAAAAAACAACTATAGGGGGCGGATGTGGCTCAAATGGTTGGGTGTCCGTCTGCCATATGGAGGGACCTGGGTACGATCCCCGGGACCTCCCGGTAAAGAAAAAAAAAAAAAAAAAAAAAAAGCAACTATGGTGCAGAATAAGGAGGACTCTCTGACTTCTGATAATTGATTAACATAGGACAAACCAAAGAGGGTGGTTGATAGCCTTTTCTTATTGCTTTTTTGTTGGTGATACACAGATCAAGGTTCTTGATCATCCACACAACAGTTAGGACCAGTTTCCCCCAGATGTTGCTAAATCAGAAAACCATTTCCCTCTTTTCCACGGCACTCTGCCTATGTTGCTCCATGTATATTCATGAACACCTCAATGGGAAGATTAGAGGGTAAATCAGATGTAAATGGTTGGTTGTCATCACAAATTAGACATCTCTGTACAGGTTTTGGGTTTTCAAAAAGATATTTTAGGTTATTAAGATGGGGTAGAGTAAAGGGAAGGTGAAAATAATATCAAAGGTATGCATGTTAAATTGCAATCTGTCTCAGGTAATTTCCTCAAAGAATATGTGTATTTGTTCCAATTCCTATCCATCATTTCTTGTAATTTTTTAAATTAAGAAAATAATTTTCAATTACTGGAAAAGAAGTTAGGGCACAAGTCCCAATGAAAATAGGCAGTCAGTTTTTGAGTGTGTGGGGCTGTCAGGATTCTTAGAACCTCTTCTAGAAAGCGGACCAACCTTTGCGATGGACTTGTCTAAGGGTTATAATGGAAGAAGCCCCCTTCTGCACAGCAGTGAGATTGGGTGGCAAATGGCATTGCCAATAATGATCACAAAGGCCAACAGTGATGGGAAAAATGAGTTTACTTTTCCCTGATAAAATGAATTAGCTTTCCCTGGTAGACCAAGTTGCAAAAGGATGAGCTCAAACTTCTATCTCCTTAATTTTTACCTCAGAAGACTTTCCACCACCCCCCCATAAGCATTCTCTGTCTCTCGTTTTCATTATGAATATGGTAGACTGCGGGGAGGCTGTTGCCTGAGTCAAATACCAAGAGTATATTGTACTGCTAGCTCTATTCTTTCTTATACTAAGAGTAAGAGCATGGCTAAAAAGCAGGAAGCTCCAAATAGAGATGCTAAGTCATTGATGAGCTGTTCACTCTTTCATGTCATCAATTATCATGGCCAATAAATCAATTGTACTGATTGCTCTTACAGCGCTGTGTAGGATGCATTTCTTCATACACTGATATACTGTCATTTATCATTACTCTTTAAATTTCATTGAACGGCCAGTTTCCAGAGGCCAGTGAATTGGCAATGCTTCAAAAGTCAACTGGCATCAAATTTTCCTGTGTCCTTTCTTTTATTTTTAATTATTAATTCGTGCACTTAACTAACATCACTAACATTTAATTACTTCACCCGTTCTAAGCACCAGTCTAGATTTCATGGTAATTATATCAGAGGCCTTGCTTTCTTGAAAAACAGGAGTAAATACCATCAGACCTAGTGTGTACTAAATGCTGCATTAGCAGCACAATGGTATAGAAATCCAAAAGTAGAAGTAATTGCTTCCATCCAAGAGGATTAAGGGGGGTCACTTAGAGGACTTAGTATCTGAGCTTGTCTGTACAAATAAGTAGGTTTTGTATAGATGAAACCGGAGAATAAAGAAAGGAAATTCCTAGTAAATGGAATAGCATAGGGAAAAAATGATGATTATCCCAAAAAATGGCAAGTGGACTAAGGTGGGAGAGGGTGTACTTACAGAATGGTAACAGAGGACATAATTTGGAAATTATAAGTTTTAAATACATCAGGAAAGTTTCAATGCCAGCCTAAAGGGTTTGTATTTTTTATTGTAATCTCTTCAACAAACACATAAAACTTGAAAATTTTATTTACTTAAAAAATTCTGACTGGAGATTTACCAATTATTCTCCTTGAAAGAATATCTTATTTACAAGAAAAAAAAATGTTTGAAAATCTTTAGATTTAATGTCCTGCAATATCAACTAGATGATTTTTTATATAAATTGAATTCTTGAAGGAGCACTAAGTACATTATATGTTAGACAGACAGCGACACCTAATGGTAATAAGTTGTTTTACAGCCAATTCTATGATTTGGGAAGAACAGAGACAAAAGCAAAGAATGGAGTTAAGAGAGTTGTCCCACCAAGCAGGCTGCCTAGGATTCCAGTAAGGGGTGTGATGGATTACCCAAGGGCAATAAAAAGAGATGGCAGGGGATCAAGAAGGGCCCCAATTTCCTGAAAGAATGAATAAGTTCCAACACAGCAGCATAACCAGTCAGTATTTGGAACTCTCCATGCCAAGTCCCCTCCACCTGCCTAGATATGACGATGGCAACCCCCAAGGGATTTTTAACTAAGTATAGTATGAGAGTGGAAATCCACATGCATATTTGGTTCTTCCAGGACCCTGGATATTAGTAATGCACGCACACCAACAAGAAAAAACCTAGAAATCTAAATATTTGTCTACCACCACATGAAAACAATGGAAATTTATAAGAAATACCTGACATTCTATTACTAATTGTCTTTCTGAAAAAAAGAGGTAATATGGCAAAGTGTCAGAAACCTAATTTTACTGTTCTGCCACCTCCAGTGCAAAGGTCTTTGCCGCATCTGCCTACAGAAGGCCCCAGCGTTATGCTAGAGGATCATCTCTTTCCATTACATTCTCAGAATAGAGTGGAAAATGGACCTGGCTAGGATAAACTCTGCCAAGCATGGATAAGAGACAAATCAAACCTATTAAAAAGGAATAGAGCCTCTCTCACACTCACACAATAACTACAATAACAGTCAAAGCATGCATTCTCTTGCCCACCCTCTAGCACTGTATCAAGCTCAGAAAGAAATTGTTCAGATGATTAAATGAACAGGGAACTTAGTTTTCACTCTCTGCCTGGGTTTAGTATGAAGATTATCATCACTCTAACTGTTTGGGACTCCAGGCTATAATCCAGTTTATCCTGGCTTTAGTAGAAAAAGTAAAAGTTAATGCAAAACATGTAGAATACTACAATAAAAGAAAAATAGGGAGTAGATATGGCTGGAGCAGTTGAGTGCCTGCCTGCCATGTGGGAGGTCCCGGGGTCAGTTCCCAGTGCCTCCTAAAGAAGACAAACAAAGAGCAAACATCCGGCAAAAACAATGAGCATACAACGAGCAAAAACAAAGAGCAGACAACAAGCAAAAAACAAAAACACAACGAGCAATGAGGAAAAAAAAAAATGAGCAGACAACAGCAAAAAAAGCTACATGAACCATAGTACACGACTCTCCTACATCTACAAGAACTTTTCAACCTTTCTTGGCCACTTTGCAGTTCATGAATTTCTTATAAACAACATATAGTGCAATGTTTTTAACTCAGTCTGACGATTTCAGTCTTTTCATTAACAAATTGAGCCCATTCACATCTTACATCAAAGGAGATATACATACGTTGTCCCATACACCCAATTAGGTTACTATTTATTCTTCTTTATTGTTATTTCCTCTTTTCCTATTTTCTGACATGTACTGACTTGCTCATATTTATTTCATTTCTTTGCCTTCATCACATCTTTACCTCTACTGCCCTTAATTGGGAAGTTAAGCCATGTTTGTTAACTTTGCTAACTGATAATTGAATCAACATTACTCTGTTAATATGTCTATATTAAGGTATCTAAACACGCCTGAATGTTTTGCTTTTCACCATTCCCTGCCCTCCTGTGCCCCCTTATAAATGTAAGGTTTTGCTTAAGTAGGAAATTTTCTGAGAGCTTCTTCAGTGATGGATCTACCTCAACAGGCCTCTTAGACAGACAGTGGACACCGCGACCGTGGGGATGCAAGGCAGTCTCTCACCAGGCTGCTTCCTAAACCAAGAGCAGCAAGGCAACCTAAGAAGGCTCCTGTCAAAGTACCTGTGACTGAATGACCTTTTTTAAAATTTTTCAATCTTTTCCATTTTTTTTTATTTCCAATCTTTTGCAGGCAATTTTTTTTCTGTAAAATGAATTACTAGAAAAAATGAAAATGAAAAAGAGGAGATACAAAATATAAGCCCAAATGTTTTGTTTTTAGATGGAACACACATAAAAGTCAATTTGATACATAAAATCAAAACAAGCATGACAGGAAAAAAGAAAATTATAAAACTACATACATCATTCATTGAAAATATATGAACAGGAGATTAATATAGAGAATCATTACTACACTTGCAACTTTTACTCATTCTGCAATTGAAACAAGAAGTTAAAAGTGAAATAGTGCTCCTCATATTAAATCCTCCATAGATATTTTGAACACCCACCATACATATTAACATTTAGTTAGTTTTGAATGTTACAAAGGAACTTTCTTCTTGCTTATTAACCTATGTAAGAGTAAACCAAGTTGAATTGGCAATACGCTACTCACAGGGGATAACATATCTAAATAATTTATTTCTATGCTTTCTTTTAAAAACACTCATAATAGAGAAACCAGTCTTACAGAAGTATGTTAACAGGCATGGAATGTGAGATTGTACAGCCATTTCAGCAAACTCAGGATATTCACTTTCACCTTCTTTCCAAAATGAAGCAAGTAATGCTATTTTTTCAAAATTTATCTTCTATCTTAATTCACCTTTTATTCTTACTGAGTAGAAGAGTCCTTATCCTTCCACATCAGTAGCATGTTACAACAATTTATCCTATAAAGTTATAGTCGAATTTAAACTATTTTTAATTAAAGTAGTGGATTTCAGATTTTATATATTTTTTAATGTGAATTAACAAACTAACTTTAAAATATCACCAGTGTAACTTGGTTCTGCTGTGCATGACTAGTACACCTCTTCCACAAATGGAATTTTCCACATGAGTACCTAACACCTGACCTGGTCCACACCCTCTTCACGGAGACAAGACCCCTGATGATGTCCTTGAATGTCATGGTAGTGTCAAATTGCTCTGAAAGTTTCCAAATGCCTACTTTCAATTTCTGTACAAAGAGTTCAAAGACAAGCACTGGTCCACAGACCAGACTTGAATAGCACTATTAGAGAAGGCATCCCTAGAGGCTGAAAGAAACTGATTTTCTTTCTTTGAGGACCAGAGTAAGATTGGATCAGCAGCAGCTGTGGGGATTTGGGAAGGCTCTTTTTTGTGTTCTCCCATCAAGAAGCTTCATACTAGTGGATCCATCTGTCCATGCTGGCTTCCAGATACATTCTCTAGAGCAGCAATGTCCAATAGAACTTTCTATGATGATGAAAATGTTCTCTATCTGTAGGCTCCATTTCAGTAGCCCTAGCCATAAATGGTTATTGAGCATTTGAAATGTGGCTAGTGCACCTGAGGAACTGAGATTTTGAATTTAATTTTATTTAAATTTAATGCCACTTAGGGGCCCCCATTAGGAAACAAAAGCCAGGATCCTAGGACTGGCATGGCTGAGCCCAGCTGCTTTACCAGTTGCTCCAGAGCAGAAGAGAACTCAGGTCACAGAGAGGAGGAGGGAATTGTCTTCTCAAGTGGACTCTGGGTCAGCTTTCCAGGTGCCTTTCACCTCTCTGCAGACTCCTGGCATCAAGAGCCTTGAAATGTCTCATCTCTGGGACACTGAAGGATCACACAGCAGCGGTGAAACCTCTCAGGGCTTTGAAGGACCTCTTCCTCATATCCTGCTGCAGACTGAGGAGATCCAGCCCCTTTCCTCATGAATGCTTGACTTCCTGCATCTTGAACTAGAAGAGCAGCTCCCGAACTTCAACAAGAGGTTAGAATCATCTGGTGGACTTGTTTGAAAAAAAAAACAAAAACAAAAAAACGCAGGTTCCTGGGACCTACCCTCAGAGTTTCTAATACAGTAGGGCTGGGGGGCGAGCTTGAGACTTTGCATCTCTATCAAGTTCTCAAATGATGCTGATGCATTGAGTCAGGGACATAAGAGGATAGCTGTCCTCTCCCATCACCAGCTCTCTTGGCTGGCAGCTGACAGTCCTGTGGCACACTCCATGACCACAGTCAGAGCTGGAGCTGGAGAGTTAGAGTGGAGGGGGCCTGACTCCACAGCCCTCATCACTAAGACCAGGAGCAGTCTGGAAGGCCAGAAAAAAGAAGAAAAAAGGCAGCAGCAGGCAGCCTCAGCTGTGGTCTCTGAAGAGCAGAGGGGCCAGAGCTTCAGGAACCAAGGTCAAATCAACAGGCAGTGAGCTCGTGAAGCTTGTGTTCTTGTACCCCAAAGGCATAGAGAGGAAGCCTCTACATCCAACAGGCAGTCCCCTCTGACCCTTTGTCATGGGAGCAGTGCGTGTGCAGCTCTTTGCCTCGTGTACTGGGGACCATAATATCAGGTAGTTCATCAGGCACCACACATAACAAGTGGACAGGGCAGCTTCTTTCCAAGAAGATCCACAGCCTACGCCCTGAAGGAGCCACAAAATCTGTCATACTCACCCCAGGATTGAGGAGAGATAAGCCCTCTCCTTTTCCACCAGTCTTTCAGCTATTCCCCAGTACCACAAGAAACTGGCAACCTCAAAGGCATCTCTAGTTTCCTCCAGCAAGTTCCCTGTAGTTGTACTACTGTTCCCTAAAATGGAAGTGAGGATAGGGGTTGTTAATCCTGCCTTTTCCAAGAATCACTTCCTGTAAATTATCTGTGAAATGTTGCATCGTTGCCCTAACTATCTTCCAACTAGATGAGTAAGTACTACTTATGGTAGGTGATTTCAGCCTGGGTCCCAGATACCTGTTCACCAACAGTTGGACACAACTTTTCTGAAAATGTTATCTTACCTTTCTCTTAAGGTACTTTTCTCCATCTCTAACTATAGGACGACAGGTCCACTGTGACATCCCACCCACCCCACTCCACCCCACCCTCTTCCCTCATTTAATACCTTTGAAATATCTTGTATTTATTATTAACATTTTAGAACCATAAGGAGCCTTAAAGTTCATCTGATCTTAGCCCGAAATTTGCAGGTAATGAAAAAAAAAATCACAGCAAGTATAAATTAGGGCATGGATTCTGCCACTCTCCCATCCTAGACCCATGGTAGAGATCACTAATCAATTAAAGCAATCTTTCCTACTGAAGACATGGCCTTAAAATTTTTCTCAATACAACAGTCCAGGGAGCCTTTTCATATTTAATCATAAACATGAATGGCATCATTCTCTAAGCCTATATGACAATCCAATGTGAAATAATGTCAAAGTAATTTGTAGCAAAACTGGGACTTGAACCCACATCCCCTGCTTCTCAGACTACTGACCTTCCTACTACATCACAGTATTATGCCTATGTTCAAGTGTCACGCTTTGCATTTTTCTACCAAATATTCCATTGGCACTTAAGTTTTCCAGAAAAAAATCTAATTGTGTTTTTACCTTTTAATGTTTTTGTTCTTGAATAGGTGATACAGTTACATAGTTCAAAAATCAAAGCAATATAAAGGTATACCTGAGAGATATGCCCACATCTGTCCCCATCCACTCTATTCCTCCATTTTTATTGTTTCTTGTTTACCGTTCCAGGATTTCTTTGCAAATACAAGCAAATCAAATAAATAGTCTCGTTTTTCATCCTGTCATACACAAAAGGCAGCATATTATACACAATTTCAGCACCTCACTTTTGTTTTTAACTTAACAATATATCCTGGAAATGAATCTTCCTCGTGTATACCGTAGGTACATAATCGTGTTACTTTTGACACTTAGGTCATTCATCTAGGAGCCAGTATGCAAAACAAGCCTTCTTAAGCCCTGTTTTTGGTCCTCTCTGGAATTTGATACCACTATTTGGGCACTTAACACCTGAGTGGCCATTTTTGCATAAAGTTAAAGATCATCCTGTTCTCAAAATGTAGCTGGAAATTTTCAGTACATGATATAGCCAATATTTTTATTAAAAATTAAACTTTATTAAAACCACTATATAAAGTGGGTTTATTTAAGGAATATTTTTTAAAAATCATGGAGGCATATACAGTTACAATATCATAATTACATTAGTAATTCAGTATTTTGGAGTCACCAAGTACAAACCCAGAGCACCAGATTTAATTTCAAGTACTGAGCCCTGCTTATTAGAGGACACACAGCTGCTCCTGAAACTGCTGTCAGTTCCCTGTAAAAAAGAAGCTTCTCTATCCCTTAGAGCCTCAGTGGAGCCTCTATGGAGCTGGAGCTGCCCCAGAGTTGATGGACTGGCCTGGGCTCTGATGAATTTGGCCCCAAAGTGTCGGCCATAATCTGCTGTCAATTGCCATAAATAAACTTGCCTGACCTGTCAAAGGAAAGTGTGGAATCTTTGGTCTGTGAAGCATCCTTGTAACTTTATTACCTACTACATAAGTACAAATCACATTTGTGTTTTTCAAGCCTTCCAGTTACTGAGATAATAATGAATGACCCTCCTCCCCCCAGGAAAGCCAGCATCCCTATAAGAAAATAAATGCTGGGTCTATTATACAAGGCAAATGTTAGGCCCATTTGGCAAAATAATGCCCGCTGCCCCAGGACCCCAGCTGGAGCCGGCAGGTCTCTCCTGCCCCAATAACAGATGGCCCAAAACCCCACCCCTGTCCCTAATCCAACAGGATGTACTAATCTCAAAAAACCAACCATAATAATATCACAAGATTATCAAACGTCCTGTTTGACATTCCAACATGTCCATTACCCCCTCCCCAAGACATCCTCCCAAAAGGCCAAAAGTCAGCAATCTTCCACCCCGTATCTGAACGCCACGTCTATGCGCCCCTTCTGTAAACCCACCCAGTTACACCAGCCCAAAAGAAGCTGTCCCAAACCTGGGCAGGCGGGCTGAAGTCTCACTTCAGGTCCCCACCATGCTGGTGATCTAATAAACTTCTCTCTTTGAATTTTGGTCTGTCTCAGAGCCTCATTGGACCAGGACTAACATATTGGTGCCGAAGCCTGGAAGGCTCAGTTGAGGCAGGCCAAGTCTGTAGCAATCCTCCACCTCTCCATTGCTGCTTCTCCATCTTACACCGGACACAGATTCGTCTTTGGGTGAGTCTCAGAACCTCTTGGATGGATCCTGTTCATTTTTCCTCTGCCTGGAAATCGTAGCACTAGGTCAGTGATCCTCCCCAACATCGGGGAACTGTCCCCACCATCTGACCTTCTTGGCTTCAGGGCTGCCTGGCCCTGAGATCGGTCACCAGCCATTACTGGGCTTCACCTGACCCTCCCGGCTCCAGAGACACCTGGCTCTGGGTCTGTCACCGGTCCTTTGGACTCTAACCGGTCTGGAAGCGAAAGATTCAAGGATGCTTGCTTCTTTCCTTCCACACCCCCTTACCTGAAAGATCTCCAAACTCACCCAAACCCCACAAACCATGGGAAACTCCCAATCACTTCCTCCAAAAGAAACCGCTTTGGGGTGTCTCCTCTGCAATCTTAAAACCCTCTATCCCAGGAGAGAAATCAAACCAAAACAACTTATTCTTTACTCTGCTACTATTTGGCCTCAATATAAATTAGACAACAAAGCCAGTGGCCTGAACACGGCACTTTTGACATCCAAGTACTCCAAAACACGGGACTTTATCCAACTCAGGGGCAAGGGGTCTGAGGTTCCCTACATTCAGGCTTTCCTTTTCCTTCGTAACCGTTCCTTCCTCTGCCAATCCTGTGTTACCTATCAAATCCTCTTTCTCCACAACAGAACCCCCTCCCCACTTCTGCACACAGAAAACCCTTCTTCTGACTTCAATCCCTCTGATCACACCCCTCCTCCACCATCATATGCCTCATCAGCACCCCCTGAACCTACTCCATCCTCCTCCCGTTCCCCTACACCTCCCCCTGGACCCGCTGCCTTCTCCCCACCTGCCACCCACTCTCAGCCCAGCTCCCCACTCTCAGGCTTCCTTCCCCAGCTCCTGTCCTCCCTCTCCAGGAAGTGGCCCAGGCAGAAAACATTATGCACGTTCAGGTCCCCTTCTCCCTCTCTGATCTCTCCCAAATCAAGCACCATCTCCGGTCCTATTCCTCTGATCCTTCTCATTTTATCAAAAATTTCAATACCCAGCTGTCCCTAATAACCTTACTTGACAAACTTACAATTGCTCGCCTCTTACAAGTAAGCTTTTCACTGACTCCTAAGCCTGTCTAAGTGTACTCCTAAAGAGCAATAATCCGAAATATGTGTTAAATACCTATCTATCTAAACTGCTAAATTAAGGCCTAGCTGCATTTATAGTGCTCAACTATTCCTAATTGGTTGCTGATTACTAGAAAAGTGTTTCAAAAAACAAGCTTGCATATTACAAACAACACTGATTCCAGAAAAAAAATCTTAAAAGCCATAAAATCAAAGGTATAAAATAATGAAAAGCCTAAAAATAGCCATACCAAAGGACTAAGAATTGTGAGTCAAGTTAATGAGCTTTATGCTTCTGACCGTATGTCATAACCCTTTTTGTGTTTGTTTGTTCAGTGTATATTTTGATACCTCCAGATGGTAATTTTAAATTGATAAATGAAAATTCTTAAAGGAGCTCTATTCAAATGGCCAAAAAATTAAATAAGCCACTTATATTAATAAATAAGTATGGATGCTAATAAGACAAATTAGCATTACGAGTGTTAAATCTTTAAAATTATGGAAATTGTAACTTTTGACTAATGAAATTACTAGACCTCTTTTTGAAGTAAAAAGTTTGTGGAGGTGCTGACTAAAATTTGTCAAGTTTGTTCAAGGAAGTGTGTTTTGTCCTAAGATAAGATGGCTGGTTTTCATTAAATCAGAATGGAAGAATGTAGGACAAAACTTGAATGCATATGGCAAGTTGTAGAAGATATTGTGGTAGCATTAAGTAAGGGAATGTGTTCTGTGAAGGCGGAATTTGTCTTGAAATGAAGTAACTACAGTCTATGTGAGTATGGATAGTTATAAGAAGTTTATACAAGCCTTGTTTAAACTGAAATATTTAAATGTCTAGTTACAGAAAGTCATTATTAAACAAAAACTGAATCGATGCTAATAACAAAAAGTAACTTCATAACAGAAAAGCCTGTCACCTCAATCTGCATATTAAAGTAGTGGTAGGGAGAAGATAATTTTGATTCCATTGGGAATCTTAAGTTTTCATAAAATAATGAAAAAAGTAATTTTTCCTGTACTGCTAAAATAAAATGCCTGTTAATTAATGTAATCATGGTAATTGTATGTTGTAAGAAATTTGCTTTGATACAGTTACCAAAATCATTTTAGTAACATGTATGTAGTATGTATAGAATGTGTTTTTATTATTAAGGAAAAAGACAGTAATTTTGTCCTAAAATAAAATGACTGGTTATTAAGAAAAGTTAAAATATTTTTTAAAACCTGAATGAATACAGAAAGTACAGAAGGTTCATGAAAAAGAAAATTTTGTAGTTAAAGTTGAGTAAAATTTATTGGATCTATCTATAAAGCTTCAAAAGCTGTAATATCAAATAGTATAGTGATGCAAAGTTAAAATTCTGTTCTTTCTCTGTTAAAATAACAAAATTCCCCAAATCAGTGGTCTGTTTCAGCAAAAGTTTACAAAAAGTTTTTCTCCTGACTAATCAGTATACCAAAAAAATAATCTTTTTCAAAATAGCTTCTTATACTTTATCATTTCCTTGGCTGTTTAAGAAAAATAAATCTTATCACTTTTAAAAGAACATAATGTTCAAACCTGAAAAATATCTTTCACCTTGGGAAATAAGTGAAATAATAGAATAGTTGAGTTTATTTGATGTATTATAAGTTGAATGGAAAGTGTTTAAAAGTGTTATGAAATTAAAAGAGATTCTTTAACCCTCCGTTAATCAAAGTTGTATCACTAAAATGTTCATATAAATATGTAAAAAGTGCATAAAATTCCTGAAAATCTAAAAATGTTTTGGCATAATATTAGATAAAGTATAATGTTGTTAATCATAGTTTTAATTATTTTTTAAAATGCTATATGTCACAGAAACAACCACTCTGCTTGAAAATCAAGGGCAGATGCTTTAACTCATATTCATCTGATTCACATTGAAGGCTGCCACGGAGTGATATAACACCACTGCCGTTTGCAGCAACCCTAAATATTGTTGGTTTACTATAAAAAAATTAATATCCACTTATATCACTTAGTTTTAGAAGTTGCTAAGGTTTTCTTTAGTATCTCTTTAGGAACATCAAGCCAGCCTGCATTCACCTTCATGTGAGAAGGCCAATGGTGAATTTTATAGCACTTCCCCAAGACTGTGTGCAGAGCCCAGCCATCTGTCCTGGCCTGGTGACAAAAGACCTGGCTGTCTGGAAAAAACCTGTGGCTGTAACCCTATTTTGTTATATTGATGATATTATGTTGACCAGTAATTCTTTTTTTCAGAATTAAAAGAAACCTCAGAGACAATGGTATCTTATCTTAAAAGCCTGCCATGGGCAAACAATTGGGACAAGCTGCAAGGCCCTTGCTGCTCTGTCAAACTCCTAAGTGTTATTAAAGTATAATGGTTTCCCACACCACAAACTCCAAAACAATTAATGGCCTTTCTGGGGTTGTTGGCATTCTGATAACCCTTCATTCATCATTTAGCTCAGATATTAAAATCATTGTATGTGTTAATCAGAAAAGGTTGTGCATGGAAATGAGAAAAAAAAAAAAAAAAAAACCCAGCGGGCTGGTTTTAAAAAGTAAAGAGGGCAATAACACAGTCTCAAGCGGTAAGGTGGCGGGGCAGGGGTGGATTCTAACTTAACCTGTAAACTGGATGTAGCCAGTACCAATGTTGGATTTGGGTGGAGTTTGTGGCAGAGGCAACATTCTAAACGAATACCCCTTGCGTCTTAGTCACAGTTTGTTGGCAATGCTGGCTTCTGCAACCCTCTAATCTGCCTATTCCCCCAGCAACCCAGCCACCTATCCCTTTACACTGTTCATTTTTAAACTCACCAATCCCCTGCCGCCACACCCTCTTGTAACATATATAAGCCCAAAACCTTCCTCATTAAACGGACTTGCTTCACCGAACCTGTCTCCGCAGTTTTCATTTTCAACTGCGCCGTCCTCCACACCCGTGAACCCCACGAAGCCCCGCAGAGGCTTCAATTGGCGCCCAACGTGGGGCACGGTCGTCTGCCGCTGGCCGGTAACCTCCGCGAACGGGTAAGGACTACGCCTGCCTTGTTCCATAACTTGGCAGACCCCTATTCCCTTCGGTACCTCTCTCTCCTGAGATTCGGCTTCTTTGCCCCCGGGGTACCCCCTCCCTTTTCTTCCCCATGAGCTTTAGCCACTTTGTCCCCTGGTTCCCTTTCTTTTTCCTCCTTCCATTTATCTTGCTCTTTTCTCTTAGCCTCCTCTACCATTTTTGTCCCCAACTCTCCTCTTCCCTCGTTCCACCGATTGTTCTCTGCCTCTTCCTCTTCTCTCTCGTCATTCTCTGTATTCTAATCTTGTCTCTAGACCATGGGAGCCTCCTTCTCTTCTCGCCAAGCCCCTCAGGTTAGAGCTCTCGCCAGCCTTCTCGCATGTCACCAGTGCAAGGTTTCAGCAAAACAACTTCAAAATTACTGGGACTTCCTTCTCCCCTTCAACCCCTGGCTTCTCACAGCTAATCTTTGGGATCCCGATACCTATCGCTTGCTCATCGACAGAGTAACTTCTGCCATGGAGCATGAGAATAAACGCCTCCCCCCC
>JAKSZT010054564.1:1690052-1820560 GCA_026826555.1 Tolypeutes matacus
CCTTGGTACCTCTGCCCCCGCCGCTTCCTATGCGCTTTCGACTTCGGCTCTCAATGCCAACACCGTGATCTCCCCAGAGGCTGCTGCGGCTGTCCTGCAACAGCCCCCACCGTCTCCCCTGCACCCGCAACAATGTTGCAACTGTCACTCAGGTTACTCCGGCAACGTTCCTCTGCCGTTTGGTCGTGCTCCTCTCCCTGATTGTTTCTGCCCCGCTCCCTCGCTTTTCCCTATCAACCTCGCACCCAACCCTCAGCGTCCTCTTCCATGGTACCCCTACAATCCTTCCGAGCTCAAGCGCCTCCGCGAGGCGGTCAAGGAGGACGGTTTAGGGAGTCCCTTTGCGCAGCAGCTCCTCACTGATATCTCACTTAACCTTAACCTTCCTTATGATTGGCAAGCGGTCGCACGGGCCATTCTCACCCCAGGCCAGTACATCAACTGGCGTGCCCATTTTCAGGACCAGGCAGAACAGCAACAAAGGGCCAACCAGGCACAGGGAATTAACTACCCTCTAGACGCTTTTACAGGCAGCAGAGGCTATGCCAACCCAGCGTCCTATACTGGGGCTAACGCCCTCTTCTGGGACCAACTCCGGGGCGTCGCCATGCGCGCCTTTGGTAATTGCTCTGCTATTAAAACAGATACCTTTACCAAGCTCATGCAAAACAAGGATGAGGACTTCTCCTCCTTTGTCTCTAGGGTCCAGGAAGCCTGTGCTCGTAAAGTCAGTAATGAGCAGGCCCAGACGGCCCTAGCCCGAGAACTTATTCTTGAGGGCGCTAATACAGTCTGTAGACAAGCCATCGCCTCCAAAAGACAGGGTACTATCCATGACTGGATCCTGGCCTGTAAAGACCTCGACCAAACGTCCCATAATCTGGCCACTAGTTTCGCTTCTGCTCTAGTCTTGGCTGCAGGACCATGCTTTCACTGTGGGGAAGAGGGACACTTTGCCTGTGAATGCCCTTGCCCTAGCAAAGGCATTAAACTTCCTGGCAAACCATCAGCGCCCAAAAGGCCATCCAGGCCACCCACTCCATGCCCAAAATGCAAAAAGGGATATCACTGGGCAAGAGATTGCCGCTCTACATCCGATATGAATGGCAAGCCTTTAAACTCCGCAGGGGGCAAGTCTCAGCCCCGCTCCCAAGAGACCCGGCCTCCAAGGCCATAAGATGGACCATTCCTGTCCTCCGAAATTGCCCCACCTTAACCCTAAAGATCAAAGACGAATGGTATACAGGAGTTCTCGATACTGGGGCAGAGGTGTCCTGTTTTCCTGAATCCTATGCCCATATAACGCCTACTGAACAGGGTCCGGCCATTGATGGCACCACTGCAAAAGGAGCTTCTCTCCAGTCCACCCTTCTTGTCCCGTGGCAGGACGAGGAGGGACACTCTGGTGTTTTTTGTCCTCTCTTTGTCCCCCATCTTACCACCATCCTCTGGGGCAGAGACATATTAGAGCAAATGGGAGCAACCCTCTCCTCTGGCAGCACTGATAACCCTGCTGCCTGCCCTATCTCCCTTGTTCAGGTTACTTGCCCACCTCCAAGGTGTTCCCCCCAAACATACAGGCTGTTGCTCGATTAACTCCGCCTACGCCCATTCCTCTTATCTGGGACACAGAGGAACCTGTTTGGGTTGAGCAATGGCCCCTACCGTTCCATAAATTAACAGCTTTACATGAATTAGTAAAAGAACAGTTACAACTTGGGCACATAGAAAAAAGTTACAGCCCTTGGAACTCCCCTGTTTTTGTAATTCAAAAAAGGGGTAAAAATACCTTCCGTCTTCTCCATGACTTGAGAGCAATAAATGCCCACATCAAACCCATGGGTTCACCCCAGCCAGGCCTCCCTCATCCATCCGCAGTGCCCTTGGATTACTCCCTGGTCGTACTGGATATAAAAGATTGCTGCTTCTCCATTCCCTTGCATGACGCAGACAAGGAAAAATTCGCGTTCTCAGTCCCCCAAATTAACCACCAAGGGGCCAATGAATGCTATCAGTGGAAAGTACTCCCACAAGGCATGAAAAACAGCCCTGCTATTTGCCAGATCTATGTCAACTTTGTAATTCAGCCTCTCAGACACAGGTTCCTTGTCCTTCATTATATGGATGATGTTCTCCTTGCCCATGAAAATGCTCAAACTCTATCAGAGGGCTTTCAAGAATTAATTCACAACCTCAAACTTATTGGGCTAACAGTTAATCCAGACAAGGTGCAACACCACGCTCCTTTTACTTTTCTGGGCTACAAAATAACTGAACAAATTCAGCCCATTCCTTTACAAATCCACTGCCCTAATAAAATGACCTTGACGGAGCTGCAGACCTTATGCGGACAGATTAATTGGATGAGGCCCGCTCTCCCTATTACCACAGCGGAGCTACAGCCCCTCTTCAAACTACTAGAAACCAAGGGTAGCATAGCTGCGGCGGCCACTAGAATTATAAAAATCACCCCTGCAGCAAAGGCAGTTGTTAATAAAGTCTCTCAACAAATAAATGGAGTAGCAAACAAGCGACATGTCCCTACAAAGCCCACACAAGCCCTAGTTCTTTTAACTAAAGGAACCCCCACAGGAGCTCTGTGGCAAGAAGGACCTTTTCTGTGGTCACATCTAGCTAAATCCCGCAATTCCAAAATATTTCCTTTAGTATCTGCGGTTGTTCAGCTAGCGCAAACCTTAGTGCGCCTTAGTGTCCAAATATATGGAACAGAGCCCGATACCATCATTTGGCCCTTTTCCAAAAGCCAGACCGATTTACTTGCCCAATCTAACGCAGATTTCCAAATACTTCTTACAAGTTACACAGGACAGGTAGACAACCAGACAAAGAACTGACAAAGCAGATACCCTCCTGAAGATCCAGAGCCATACCTTGAAACCCTAGAAGCAGCACAGTAGCTCTACAGGGGAAATGAACATGGTGACTACTGAACCCTGTGGCAGCACTCCCAGCTGCCTGTTGCTCACCAGCAGCTCATGAACATCACCCATGAGTATCCATCATGCTCACTCAACGACTGCAACACCAGTCCCCTCCTGCTCTCGGAAGGGGCAAGGTATGCTATCACTGCTGCAAACACTGGAACGAAACTCTTAAAACCAAGGGACTCTATTTACCAGTCACCTCTTGCAGTCTTAAACTATGAACCAGAATATTGTTTGAACTTTTTATTTAAAAACATGAATGGCCTTTCAATGAAACAGATAAAAGGCAATAAGGGATCCTTGTAACAATGGACTAAGTTTAATTCAGTGCTGTAAACTACACAGCTCAGGTTAAAATGCTAACAGCAAGATCAAGACAGGCACTAAAGTTACAAGTTAAAGTGCCAACCACCCCACAGCCCAAAAAGGGGACGTAATAATAATTTGTTGTTGCCTATGCCTCAAACTATACAAACTCGTAGAAAATAAAATCATTTTAACCATAGGTAGGCCTATGTAGCCCTACTGATTGGGAATCTTAAATCCATGAAAAATAAAAAATCACTCAAAAACACTGTTATGAAAGCACAGTTAATTATGTGAAGTCTCCTATTCCTGCTAAAACTCTATGTGTGTAAGCCCACCAAATTATGTAATTTCACTGTCAACCATTAATGTTCAATGTTGAGTATGTAATCTTATTTTTCCTTTTCCTCAGACTCCTGGAGGTGATAACCTCACAGATCACCCTGAATTTCATGGTTAATTCCTATCCTTACCAAAATTATAACTCCCATTCTCCTCATATCAGCAGGTCCATACTTCTTCCACGCAATAACTCAGTTTATTCAAACAACCATCTGAAATGTCACCCATGATCATGTAGATGATCTTCTCCTGCTGCAAAAAATACAGTGCCAGTCACCAAGCCAGAGGCCACAATATCTCAATGTCAAAAGGGGGGACAGTAACTGAATCCCACAACGCACCAAAACAGCAGGAAGCAGCCAGACAATTGACGCCCATCTTCCCGCTCTCCCTCTCCACCCAACTATATCAAAGAAAGTTGGGAATGTTAGCCCCATTTGGCAAAATAACCCCACACGAACCCTAACAGATGGCCCCAAACCCCCACCCCTGTCCCTAATCCAACAGATGTACTAATCTCAAAACCAACCATGAGAATATCACAAGATTATCAAGCGTCCTGTTTGACATTCCAACACGTCCATCGCCCCCTCCCCAAGACATCCTCCCAAAACTGCAAAAGTCAGTAATCTTCCACCCCATATCTGCACGCCATGTCTATGCGCCCCTTCTGTAAACCCACCCAGTTACACCAGCCCCAAAGAAGCCGTCCCAAACCTGGGCAGGCGGGCTGAAGTCTCACTTCAGGTCCCCACCATGCTGGTGATCTAATAAACTTCTCTACTTGAATTTTGGTCTGTCTCCGAGCCTCACTGGACCGGGACTAACAGCAAAGAAACAGATTTTAAGAAGAAATGAAATTTAAAGAGATACAAATTCTCAATACTTCTTTGGATGGCTAATCTCAACAAATGAAGGCTAAGAAAACCAACCTGCACAGTCTTGATGGAGGTAAAGACTAGCAAGACCCTGTAGCCTTGATAATTGACACTGCCTAGAGATGACTGTTGCCTCTTTCCTACCTTTGCTCCCTGGAGAGAGGCCACCCAGGATCCCAGGGAGGCCAGAGTCCCAGGCACCGTTGCCAAGACAGGGCAGGGATCTGTATGTCAGTCTAAATGCTAGGCAAGAACATCATGCTTATCAGCTCAAATTAGTAATTTATTGCTTCCTTATATAGCTGAGCACTTAATGATCCAAATTGGGGAGACTGCAGTGAGGAATAGTTCACTGCTAGATGACCCAACTTGACTTTGGAAGTTACTATTGTTTTCATATGGCCCTCAAGTGTTATCACTGGGTTGTAAGAAAAACCAATTTCCTTAATCACCCCCAATCTCCCAACACTTCTTCACTAGAATAATAGCATCAACAGGCTGCACAAAGCGAGCATCTGAGATTTAGTTGAATTTTTAACACCTCAAAGACCATTTATGGCTGCAGCACTCAGCCTCCAATTTCATCTAATTAGAGAACAAGAGTAGTTCCCTAAATCCTCACTAATATTTTGAAATGACCAACAATGAAGCAATCCTGAGAAAGAGAATGAATGAGCTTCATAAAGCCTCCGCTTTTTTGCTCCTTCTACCAAATCCTGACCACTTTACCCCATGTGCAGCTTCAAGTATCAATAATGGAATATATAAATATTTGCCACAACAGTCATTAGCCAACAAACAGCCAAAGAAACTCCCCTGAATCATCAGAAGCATTTTAACTCCCAGGCAAACATCAACTAGGAACAATGATACTGTTTTTATGCTTAAATTCTTAAATATGCAGGGACAGAAACAAATCTTGCTTGGTGTCTTACCACAAGAGTACTTAAGTGTTTACTAAAGCTAATTCTCCCAATAAATTACAGCTCATTCCCCAAAGACCGTTATTTCTCAAAGATGCTGTGAAGCATTTTAAAAGAATAGTCAATACAATTTCATGGGGGAAAGGCAATCTGAGTAAGTCTGCTCTAGCTTATTAAAGATAACTTTTTTATCTGAGAAAATACACTGTTGTTTTGGAACACACCATGATCTTAGCACAAATGTAAAATTGTGGACACAATATTAGTAAGTGGACTACATAGCAAACAGGATGGGAAATAATAAGGAAATGCTCAAAACAAGGGGAAGAGAATGGAGATAACAACCGAATGAAAAGAAGGGAGGGAAAATAAACAGAAAGAAAACCAAAAAATAGAGAGGTTAAAGTGTTGTGTGACCACATATGTACTCCGTGAGAGGATTTGGAAGGTCAGGACTAGGGGGTCTGGCTTTGTCCCAAAGCCCTTAATGCACGGTGACCCTGGCAGAGTCAATGTGAGCCCCAGGGCAGCTCATTCTACACCATGGCAACATTTTTCTGGAAAGAAAAGGGACAGGCTGTATTGGGAAGCAGTAAGATAAAGGGTGCCCAGTGGACTAATGGGAAATTCTGCATTCTCTCTGCCTCAAAAGAAGTTCAGGTAGTGTCTGTAAACATTTGTCCTCAGCAAAATTAAATGCTTCATCCCGTCCTGCCATTTGCAATGAAAGGGGTACAATGGGCAGATTTTGGAAGTCACTTTATGCAACATTAAAATTGTCTAGTAATTTAGTATAAAGTCAGGTACCCACTTTGAGATATGCAAACTTGCAACATTTCCTAGAAATCTAGAAAAACAACTAAATGCCTTGACTTTCTGACAACCAGTAGTACAGTTTAATAAGGCAAATGTCAACCAAGGAAAGAGGACAGCCTATTGTTTTCCGTCTCTCCATAAGTGCAAATAGCACCCCAGCTGGCGTCTGGAGACCTGTTTATTTTTCAACAAACAAAGATGAAGGCTATTAAGTGGTGGAGCCAAGATCTGAGCTCCGTTGGACCTGACTCATGACCACATTTGTTCCCTGTCCTCTATGTCATACATCAATCATTTGTACTGATAGTTATGAAATACATATTTTTAGACCTCCCAGGTAATAGAGTCAAGCAGAGATGCTAAAAAAGCATGTCAAGGGACTGACCCCTCTGCTGGTGGGTTGTCTACCTTGAGCTATGCCATATGAGCCTCTAAATTAGTGTAACTGAGGACCTGAGGACTCTTTTACTAGGTAACGTTTCTTAAACACTTACCACAAGTCAAGCAGTGTTCTGAATACTGCTTGTGAATCAATTCATTTATTATAACCACCCTGAGAGGAAATTATTTCCATTTTACACATGAGGAAACTAATGCATAGAGATGTTAAAGTGGCTCAATGCCTCATGGTAAGTGGATAAGTAGGAGGGGGAGGCCCGGCTGTGAACTGTGCCTCCAAATGGTGCTTTCTTCCATGACACCGAACTACCATTTGCCATCACATACATGGTGGTTTGGAGCTATGTCCCAAGTAAAACATGTTCTTAAACTTAATCCATTCCTGTGGGTGTGAACTCTTATAAATAGGACCTTTGGATGAGGTTAGTTCAGTTAAGGTGTGGCCCAGCTGAATTAGGAGATGGCTCTTAATCTTATTATTGAAGGCCTTTTAGGGAAGGTCTCAGAGAGGGAGAGGCCAGAAGCAGGAAGTCAATGGAATTAGAAACAAGGAGAAGCCTTCATGTGCATTGCCAAGTGACAGAAAAGCCAAGGATCAAGGGTTGCTGGCAGCCAGCCCCAGAATGCCACAGTCTTCTGCAGGGGTTCTTAACCTTTTTTGTTCCATGGGTCCCTTTGCCAGTCAGGTGAAAACCACAGACCCCTTCTCAGAATGTAGCAGCAGATAATTTTATGACACTCAACATTGGCATGTCTTTAAATTAAATTTTAGGATTATTCAAAATTATGTTTTACAACTTTCCCATAATTTCAATACCTGATAACCCAACACGGTTACATCTGTTCAAACAGTCATGTTCAGCACAAAAAACACTGTGTCTTTTTAGTTCTGTCATGTTTATTAATACAAGTAAGACCAAATAATACATAACTTTCATCATACTTCCTTTTCTTCAACATTTCAATTTAATTGGGTCTGTAAAATAAAATACATAATTTGACAGTTTTTAACACTCAGTATTTTGTAAGGTTTTAAGTAATTTGTTTGATAAATATGAATATAAATAAGTAATTTTTAACTCTCACATAGACATGCGGATTACAGCAGTAGATAAGATTTCTGGAATTCGGTGTCATTCCTGGAATTGCACATAAAGTCGCATGGACTTCAGAACCTTCCTAGAAATCTAGTGGCAAAAGAAAAATGTATAATGCGTGTAGACCTTTGCAGGCATCACTAGGATCACAGATAGTTATACACTGCAATATCAGCAACTGAAAGACATAAACGTTGATTGCATAAATCGACAAACTCATGGTGCACGTGCCTGATTTACACTCGTAGCCAGTGTGTCTATTCATGTTAAAAGTAACCTACTTATGAAAAGTTATGAATTCTCATTTAAACTGACCAGTTTTTCAAAAGCTTAACAATGGATGAAAACAACTTACCTACTTTCACTTATTTGTTAACAAATAATTGTAGACAAGGAAATACTTGAATGTAATGCAATCCCTGGGCAACCAAAGTGAGAACACTTGACTTCAACATTTGGTAGCTGAACTAGGCATTGAGTTGCCAGCACAGATTAGGTAACAAACAGCTTTTTCGAGCTGGCAGGAAAAGTACACGCATTTTATCTGCACAACAAAGGCAGCCATGCTGTCTGGATAGAACGTGCAAGTATCTTTGTGTTTGTCCCATAAGACAATTTCGACCTGTTATTTTTCATGGTTTGGTTATAATTATAATGTCATAACTATGTTTCTCCAATATGATTGTTTGCCTAAAAATGTAGCTGATATCACAGTTAACAAATTTTCAACACAAGTGGTTCCGTCGAAATCACTAATAATCACGCAGCACATGTTGAATGTGTTATGTATTTCAGGTGTGTTTTATTTCTTGAGGTTATATTTTTCGCTATTTTTTTATTTTTCATTATAGTTACATTGATTACAATGACTTCACTCTGCAGAGCGAAATTTTCAACGTCTATAACTTGTGCCGACCTGTGATTTATCCTCGCAAAATGGCGCCCCTATACTTCAAAAGATCAAAGACAACACTAGGAAGATCTGTTTGTTACCTAGTCTGTGTTGCCTCATAGTTGACCAACTATGTCACACAATAGTTTGTACAGAGTAGGACTGTGATCATGTGTAATCTAGCATTGGGTCTAACAACTACTGTAATTTCGAAGTATGGAAAAAAACGTGATTTTTCGAGATATGCAACTGTAATGTGATATGAAATTAATACAACTGTAATTTATTGCATACATTCATAGAGGTCAGAGAAAATAAAGATGATAAGTTGATTTTTTTCAATTCTAGCTCACAGAACCCCTGAAATCCATGGACTCCTGGTTAAGAACCCCTGGTCTTCTGGGAGGAAGCATTCGCTTGATGATACCTTTATTGTGGACTTCTCCTAGCCTCAAAACTGTGAACCAATAAATACCTGTAATTTAAGCCAGCGCACTGCATAGTATTTGCTTTGTCAGCCAGGAAATTAAAACAATGTCTCTCCCTTTTTTTTTCCCAAAGGCTGCTGATATTTTTATAAGGTCATACCCCCCACGTTTGGCTAAAAAATATTTTAATATGTTTTATCATTGTCATCTTCCACTATTATTTTATATTTTCCAAATACTGAATCTTTCCAATATTTTTTCTTAAAAAAAAAAATTATCCAGGTAGTATGTTATATGATCTCCCTTCTTCCTACCACTCCTGCCCAATTAAACTTAATACCAAAGATAACCAGGTGTATAGATAGAGAGATAAATAAATGACATATATATATCCCCCAAATAAATTTTGCTAGCTAATTTTTTTAATTATAATTTGCTTAAATATTATGTAAATATCAAAATATGAGGGTAAAAAGAGATTAACTGTTTCTGTGAAAACTTAGTTGATTGCTTTCTACACTCAATAAATCAGTTACTAAAATTGCTCTAAAACTAAAGTTGTGTTAGAAAACAATAAAAATTGGGAAAATTTCTAAAAATGTAGAGTTTTAGAAGCACCCTTCACTAAGATTACAATGAAAAGAAAAGGTTCTGGCTCCACATCAAAAGACTGCTAAAGGAGGATACTTTTAGACACAATAAAATGAATATTGTGTGCAGCATTTTTTATGATTCGAATACTTCTCTGGTAGCTGACCCTTGCTAGAAATGTTGACTTTCAAGCCTACTAATTCAAAATATACAGTTGATTGCATGCACACTGAACTTCAAAAAGCACCAATCTTCTGCATATTTCCCTCTGATTTTTTAAGGGATGTTAAAATAAATCTGTTTAGCTGAGGAATTTTTCTACACATTATTCAGCCCATGTCAAAGATTTCTTTTAAATTTGGTACTAGGTAAAGTTTTGTTCTTCTAAAGAACTATTTTTTCCTCATGGACAGTAATCATCACAATATCAATCTAATCTCCCTTTTTGCTTTGACCTCAAGGAAGTTCATAAACAGAGTTTTTACTCAGCCATGCCATCTGTTCCTTTCTTTTCCCCTGTCTTATCATCCTATTTTAATTTGCCTCTCCCTTGTCTGATAGGTTTTATTAAAGTTATATAATTTTGTTGTATATGTGTCTTCACATTGATTTTTTTCCTAACATCATAAATGAAGAAAAGTATAGAGCTAGAATTGAAGAAATGCATTTAATCTGATCTCCACCTAACTTCCTGACTTTGCTCCTGCTCCCGCCATACCTGAATACCATAATCCATCCCAACAATTGAGCTCCGCTATTACCCAGACATGTTCTTCCTTTTTCCTTGAATACCCTCTCTTGATTCCTCAAAACGCAACCAAAATTGTACCTCCTCTATGAAGGTTATTCCCTGTTCGAACTCAAGGAAAGTTTCTTTCCACCTCTAGAGTCCAAAAAGCACTCTGTTGGTCCCACCCAAACACAAATTCACATTTAGCCTCGTATTAGGGTCATTTGCACGTGTGGCTTGCAAGAGTGCTTTGAGGGTAGGGAGTGTATTATTTGGATCACCTGCAGTGCCTACTGCATAGTTCATGCTGCATCAATGAATGAATAAGTGTGTAAGAGAATGAATTAAGTACATATGATGAAGAGTTTTGTTCAGCTTAAATTAAAAAAAAAAAGATTTTACACAGGTAGCCAGACTTCTAAGTGAAATAACCCATTATTTATCATTTGTTTCTTCACTCAGTCATACAAAGGAATTCATAACCCAGGATTTGTTTGGGCCTCTGAAAAGCTTATTCAAAATATATGACAACAAGAATGTGAACTTCAGGTCAAGCCAAAGAGCTGTTGAGATGTAGTGTAAGGCAGTGAGATGTCTGTGTGTAGACTTTGGAAGGTGATCGAAGATAATTTCATTTTCACTAGAGCCACAGTAGACACCACAGGACAGCTGGCACCATTTCTAAAGGCACACAGGTCTTTAGCCAAGCCCTTTAGGGAGAAAAGCTCCCCACAGGCTGTCTCACAAAGATCTGCTGGGGAAAAGGTAACACTGAATTTGGTGGCTGAGAGATAGTACAACACAGCAGCAGACAGACAGCCTGACACATGGCCAGGTAGGAAAGTGGGACATCTGCATATGAGCCAAAATGTCCTTCTGAACTTGAGTTGAAGGGATGAGCCTCTGCAGGCACCAAAGGCTCAGATTCCCCAAGCAGAGGAAGAGCTTCACATACAAGTGCACATACAAGAGCTCCCATGCCACATTCACCAGCCCCCAGGCTGGCACTAACCAACAAAGACATCTGGGGACACACAGGACAAAAACATATGTCAATCTTCCTTTCACATTCTGTTTAAGTCAGCACTGTCTTACAAAAATGTAACACAAGGCACAGACGTAATTTTAAATTTTCTAGAAGCCACATTAAAAAGTTAAAAAGAAATATTAATTTTAATAATATATTTTATTTCTATTTAACTCAATATACCTAAAACATCATTTCAACATGTAATCAATATTTTAAAAGTAACTAAGAAGAAAATTTACACTCTTGTTTTCATACTGTCTTTGAAATACACACTTCAATTTGGATTAGCCACCTATCAAGGGCTCCATACCAGAGACTTTAGCTACTGAAAATATAAAAATGGTCAAGTAAATATCTGTAAATGGTAGATAAGTTTCTGTCATTCCAGACCAAGGAATCTAGTTTATATATCTCCTCCATGGCTTATTAGCTGTTTCACCAGAGAGGCCATTTAACTTCTCTGAGCTGCTTCCAATCAGGAAAACATGGATAATCTCTACCTTTCAGGTTTGTTGGTATGAATGTACCTATAACACCTGGCACAACTCCTGACACATTCATGATGCTCAGTTTGCTAATAAACGTATCCAGATAGAGGAGGGACTCCTGTACCAGCTGCAGTGAAAGTGAGGACCAGTCAGAAGGAAATAGACTGTCTCGTTTTTCCTGGTTCCAAATCACAGTGGTAGAAGAAGACGGGCATTTCAGTCTCCTTCTTTTCAGTATGTTATTCCAATCTATGTTTTCCTTCTAGGAAAATGACTGATTGGAGGATTCCATATATTATGCTTATTGTCTTCAAACCAAGGAGTCAGAAATATTTTGAATGTGCAATGAATCAAAATTTGGAGAAGTTGAAAGATGGAAAGTCTCTTTCACCAAGGGATATTTTGCCTCATACCATCACTCACGCAAAATTGTTTCATGATCAAGGTTATTTTTTAAATAGTGTCAAATAGCTAAACAAAATAGTTTAAAATGTTCAAGAGCCTTGGGGCTCGGGCCACTGCTGAACTGAACCTCTCCCATTCTTGGTGTCCTTTCCTCCCTTGCCACAATTGTGCAGTTTGGGTTCCAGGCAGCCAGTTCACATTTTTGCCCTGTTGAAAAGTAGCATTGGGAACTATCTCCGAAGAAGAAGAAATGAGATTTGGCATTCAGGAAGTAGGAAGTTGTTCTAGAAGCAGTGAGTTGCATTAGGAGATTTTAATGTGAGAAAAAAAAAAAAAAAAAAAAAACAGATTGCCAAGAGACAATTTCCTGGCCTTGAGCAAAAGGAGAACAGAATGTCTTTAGTAGATAGAAGTGGGGCTTCTGAGGTATAGGAAATCACCAGCCCCCAAAAAGGTCCAAGGTTAAGCAATTACTAGAGCACATGGAGGAGAACATAAGTTATGAAATGGAGACAAGGTGAATGGGGTCACCTTCTCAAATCACTGTGCCAGTGGGAAGAGGAGATGTTTTTCAGTGGCCAAACAGAGCAGTGAGGCCAGAACGTGAAACTATGGGGAAGATACCACAATGCCTTCCTGGAGGGTAAGAGTAGTTAGAAGGCAATAACTTCCCCTTAGAAACAGAACTTTGGGGATACACCAGTAAGAAGCTGGGTCAAAGTCATTGCAGTCCTTACAGAAGTTAGATATGAACTGTGGCTAATTGCTTCTGTATGGACCGGGAAAGATGGGTTAGCAGATACTAGGAGTTGAGGCAGCAGAAGGATATCCTGTCTTGATAGAAAGCAAAAAGAAATCTCACTTAAAGAACCATTCAGGACAGAGTTATTTTTAGATTGACATTGTTAACTGGTAATTATTAAACGTTTTTACTTTCCCACCTCTAACTTCACCCTTCACCTTTTTTTTTTTCCTTTTAGAGATACCAGTGACAACAATTCAAGAAGAACCAGATCTTTCCTCCTAAGAATGAGGAAAGTCTACAGACCCAATATATCAAATCATTAGATTAGAAGGTAATATTGGTAGGGGAAAAAAAACACTGTTTTTTGTTTGTTTGTGGGTTTTTTGGGTGGGGTGGGGGGGAACACACCTTTCATTTAGCAAAATTAGAAATAGCATTTCTATAAGAATGATTATTTCCCACATGTTTACTTTCCTTAGGAACTGTTGGACTGGCACAAATTTTCCAAAAGACTTGGAAAAGGTGTGTTAGCCAGGTTTACAGCAAGCTTCTTGTGGTTAAGCACTATCTCCTTTTGCACAGCTGGATATTTGCAATTATGTTTTATGTTGGGCATTCTGCTGCAAAATGATAAAAAAGCAGGACACTCTTAGAGAAAAAAAACCAGTAAAGTGCGGCCCTTACAAAGAAACTCTCTTCCCTCGTGTTGTGTGGCATGGGTCCCCTTATGATGCCTTTGTAGCCCCACCAGCTAAAACCAGATAAACTCCCCACAGTCTCACTATGCCATGGTTTAAAACCTACACTAACTACAATGTCATGTGTTTTAAAATTGCCCTGGGTTTTGCTGGCCAGTGATTATGTGTCTGGACATGTGAAATAGGTAGAGAACATCCACACCACCTCAGGCAATGGCTTTTAAACCTTTTTTTTTTTTTAACCACAATTCACAGTAAGAAATAAATCTTATGTAGTGACCCTGCACCCAAATATGTCAAATAGAAGTATAAAAACATACAGAAGCTGAATCAAGAAAATCAGGACACAGTGTTTTATTAACCATTGATGCACTCTAAAATTTCAATTCTAGCTCTATTTCATTAAAAAACAAAATACTTGTTGCTACCCACTATGTTGATCAGTGTCCATAAATTAGTCATAATCTTGCTTTCAAAAACACTGGCATAAAGGTTATATTTTCACTTCCCAAGCTTTTACTAGGTTGTGTGTATACTCTACTGCCTGATTTGCAAGGCCATCAATGATACCTGTACTGTGTGAATTCACACTTTTCCTAACAAAGCTTTAAAAACAACATAATATTAACTTCCTTTTGTTGGGCACCTACTATGTGGCAGCTTCTGTACTAGACACTCAGTGTATGATATCCCTATTACAACTCAATGATGAAGATATTGATTTCCTTCAAGTTACAGATGAGGAAACTGAGGCTCAGGGAAGTTGATGAGGGTAAGTGACTGATTGGGAAGTAGAACTAAGGTGGATATAATGCCAAAGCCCATCTCTTTCCATCAGAACATGCTGACCTTGCAGTGTGTGTCTCCTTACTGCCCCTCCACCCACCATAGCTTAGGTCCTCCATGTTCCCTACCTGGAAGGCCCTTCCAGCCTCTGCTTCTAGAACTGTCTACTCAAAAATCTGGATGCAGCTGAAACCCTGTTGATTCCAAGAAACCTGATGACATCGGTCCACATTCTCCCTTCTTTTAACCCTGGGGCGGCAGTAAATCTCTGAGGTAGCACTAGAACTGGACTGCCAGGTTTGAATGCTAGTTCAGCCACTTAAGTCCGGTGCCTGTGTTAATCTTCAGTCTTCTCTTCTCCACGGTGGTAGTCCTAAGTTCCTAAGAGCAACCAGAGTGGTGGGGTGAGAAATAGGTCAATAGTGTTTGCAGTTTTTTTTTCAGCTCTGGCTTTTAATGAGGCCATGAACGTGGCTTTCAGAGGTTAGTTTGTTATCTGGGCTCCTATAGAAAAAAGGACATTTTAAACATACTCAATGTAGTCACTTTCTTTGTTGCTGGTTCTTTTTACCCTCACCCAATTTTCTTTATTCTGCAAACCTCCTCACCCACAAGTGCTTCACTATAAGGAAGTAGCAGTTGATGGCAAATGCAAAGACCCCAGCCCAGCTTATTTTTCCCACCAATCAGAATAGGAACACATTTTCTTCTCATACACAGAAACAAAACAGTAGACATAGAAAGGGCACAAATAGAAATCTCACAGGAGAAAGCATCCAGAAAATCTAAAGAAAATCACGTATTTTACCTTTATTACTATATTATTACCTTTTCCAAGAAGTAAAAGTATGAGGTCCCTTACCTATCTGCCTGCAGGAAAAGCATTTTCAGCTCCACTAGAACTGCCATTGATTTCGATGGCACCCAAACCTGGAAGTTCAACTGCTAAATGGAGTTCCTCAGACCATGGTTGTGCAATCTTGCTCACACATTCTGCTGGTAGCAGGGAATCTGCTTCAAGGAAGGAAATGTGAAGAGAAATGACAGCTCCCGGGCTGGGGAAGGAGGAAAGCATTTTTCTTCTAGAAAGTGACTTGAATAGGCTTCAGCTGAGGGATAAATATCCTACTCAATTGATGACTTACAGAAAGCTTGAGTAGAGCCTGGGCACTCACTGATTGCTCAGAGTTCTTGGAGTTACGACCTGTCACTGTGTGATTTCTCTCAGAAGCCCCAGTGTGCTATATTGCATGTGCTTATTTATACAGGCACACATAGAAATGAATAAATCATGCACAGTCAGCCAGACCTGAGGATTTTACAGTGTCCTTTGTAATATTTGGTAGGAGACTAAAATTGCTAAGTCCAATTCCTAGCTTCAGCCCAAAGCTGTAGGTACTGGTGTAGTCAAGGCAGTGCTAAGTGAGAGTTAAGAGAAACTTTTTTTAGGAACCACAGACCCGCTTGAGTTTGCATTCTAAAACAGTCCTCGGGGCTTCAAACGTCCCTGAGCTCAAATAGCCAGTCAGTGGGCTGGGCTTGGCTGCCCATGGGCATATGACAAAGACAGACATCAATGCTGCTACACCAGTGATATTTATATAAAAGAAATAGTTATTTATATATGTTAAGAAAACGTAAATAATACTTTTCACTAAATAAATGATTTTCTGTGGTAACAAAATGTAGAACCAAAGAAAGCCAGACTTCATTACATAATAAAATCTTTCTGAGCTACAACTTTATTTTGACTCTTTTATCCTCACAATCTTTGCCTAGCTGTTTTAAAGACAAATTCCATTTTCAATTATAGAACAATATCACCTTCCTTCTATTCTGCTGAAAGTTATAAAATGAGAAATACTGCTAGCCAGTTTTCAGAGTTTCTAAACAATCAGCCATTTCTTTCTGAAAAAAAATTGAGTTCTTCCTCCTGAAGTAAAACCTCTCTTTAAGCAAAATCATACTTCTGAGATAATTCTTGTCAAAGAACTCTCCCTTTAACTTCTCTTTCCAGTAGCTCTATCAAACTGGCACCAGCTTCTACTTAAAACCTAGAGAAAAGTATCCTTAACCTTTATACATCAGAGGCTTATCGTCAAAGAACAAACGTCAATTGATATGGAGTCGAAACACATTATAGAGAAAAAATTTCAGAGACTAAATCAAATGTACTCACTGAGGTTTTGGAGCAGGTGGCTAGCCAGACAAAAAAGAAAGAGCCTGTTTTGGGGAGTCCATGGAACCTGGGTGGCCCTATGATATAACCTGTGATGTGAGTGGGGGAGCTGGATCTGTACAGTGGGATGTGGCTGTACTGGAGCCGGGCATAAGCCATTTAGCTCCCTGAGAGGGAACCCCTTGGGATGAGAAGAAGGACAGAATGATATGAATGAGCATTGCAGGGCTCAAAGCTTACTCTCAGTCCCAAGATGGGCCCTACCTTAAATGGCACCGTGGCGTGGCAACTTAGGGTCTGTCTGATCTGCGTGAACAACAACATGATCAGTGAGAAGGAAAAGATCACACCACATCATTCCCAGTGGCTCCCATTTTTCTTATCAACTGTGTTCCAGGTCTTTCTGAAACCTGCACAACTCAGCGCCCACGAACCTCACAGTCCCCCTGTCTCAGGACTACCCCTCTCTATCTCTGTGCTCCCACCACACCCACCTTCCTTGTACACCCACCCAACTCCTGCTCCTCTCAGAACCTCTTTGCCTAAAATGTCCTTTTCCCTCTTCCCCCTCGCCAATTCCAGTATCCTCAAGTCTTGGTTTAATTGTCAGTTTTTCTAGGACACCAATCTCATCTTCCATCACCTTGCATGTTTCGCTTTGGAACTTAATACAATTGTTATGAAATAATAACTTGTTTAATGGACATCTTCCACATTAGATTGGAATATCCATAAAAGAAGGAATCCTAAGCACTTTACTCAGAGCCTGACTCACAGTGGGTGCTCAATAAATCTTTGCTGAGCAAAGGGACAGTTCAGTTAGTAATTGATCATATTTCTGGCATTCTGAAATCCCCCAGATTAGTGCCTTCCAAATACCCACTGCATTTATATAAAGGATTTTATAAATGATAAAGAAGTTAGATCTTTTAAAACTTATGGAACAATTTTAGTCTATCATCAAAGCCAGAATAGGGATTTTCTGCCATTGCAGCTTTTTTATTTAGTGGATTTTTAAAATTTAGAATTCTTTGTGCTACTTCCTGTTCCTATTATGAGGCAGTCATCCTGGCAGAAAAAGAACAGACTAACGCCAGAGTTCATCATTACCAGGTGATGGGGATTGAATCCTCTCCCCACTAAAAGCATCCCAACCCCTCGTTCCTGTTCAGGTCCCTGTGGCTGTGAGCCCCTTTGTAACTAGAACCTTTAAAGATGTTATTACTTAGTGTGCCCAAACTGAATGAGGAAGGGCCTTAATCCAATATGGCTGAAGTCCTTATAAACAAAGGAAATTGGACACAGAAAGAGAAGCCACAAGAGAAGCAAGAAGCTGGAAGTCAGTGGAACCCAGAAGAGAAAGGAGAAGACTCTGCCATGTGCATTCTCATGTGACAGAAAAGCCAAAGACCAAAGATCACTGGCAGCCAGCCCTGGAATGCCACAGTCTTCGAGGAGAAAGCATCACGTTGCTGACTCCTCTATTTTGGATGTCTCCTAGCCTCAAAACTTGATCCAATAAATTTCCATTATTAAAGCCAACCCATTGCATGGTATTTGTGTCCAGGAAATTGATACACCAGGTAACTGGACAGCAACAGGAATTATAGTGATCAGAGATAATTAACAAGTAGGTAAGATTGATCTTGATTTTTTCCGGGAGTGTAGTTGATCTACAGCAGAACTGCACAAATTTTAGTGTGCATTAGAATCACTTGGGAATCTAGTTAAAATGCAGACTGTGGTTCAGTAAATGTCAGAGTTGGCTCAACATTCTGCATTTCTAACAGGCTCCTCTGTAATGTCTACAATACCAGTTCGAGGGCCACACGTTATGTAGCAAGAAAGGGACTAGAACAGACAGGATTGTTCAACACAGGTGGGCACAGGTCAGAGGGCACAACATGCCCTGAAGCAAAACTTTTCTTCACTGGGAATCGCCGAGTAGGTTTATTAGTCCCTCTTAGGGCCAGGGCATGAAGAGGGAGTATCAAAGTCCAGCTTTTACCAGCAGAGGGCAGCAGAGGTCCGGGCAAATTGTACAGGACTCTCTGAGGGAGAAAATTCACTCCAAAAGCAATTCCAATAAAGCTAAAAACATAGCATAGGTAAGAGGACCATTGGAAAAGCAGGACACCAAGAGAATCAGCAGCATGTAGGGAGATGTTCACATGGGCCAGAATAAATTCACAGGAAGGAGCATTTTGTAGCTGTGGAAAGAACATCAATCAGGAGTCAGAAGACCCAAAATCCAATTTAGGTGCTGTAACTGACAAGTGCCTTTCCTGGGCCAGCCACTCACTAATCATCAGCTTTGGTTTCCCCATCCGTAAAACTAAAGGAAGTGCAAAGGGAGAAGTCTAATGGGCATTTCTAACCTTAACATGCTGTAAAGCCAGTGGTTCATGTTCAGACTGAAGAAACTGGAATGGTCCATAACCTGTAGGCAAAGTATTAGGGAGTTAAAGGGAAGACAGAGTCCATGAAGAGAGGACTGGTCACCAGCGAAGAAGAGAAGCAATAGAGCATGTGTAGGGGGAGTGAGGTGCTTTGGTCTGAAAGCCAGGGCTCAATAGAGACTTTGCTCTTTTTTTAAATTTTTTATTTATCAAAATTATAAGCAAATTGGCTAAAAAATCAAATAGGACCAACAGTCTCTTGCTCCCTTTTATCATCCATATCCCTTCCCCCCAGAAGCAATGACTTTGACCTCTTTTCTTGTTTCTTCTCTATATTTTCTTCCATATTTCTAAATAATATGCACAGTATTATTTAGAATCCTATTACTTGATTCAATAACTATTGACTTCCTACTGTGGTGGATTAGGATATTAGTTCAATTACACTTTCTCATCCCCTTCTTTATTCTCCAAATATAATTTTATCTTATTTTTGAATCATATCTATATTTGTTTTTTCCATCATTATGACTATATAAATATTATTCATTAATAAGTCAAGTTATACACTATGATTATATTTAATTTCTTATAAAACTTTTGTTTATATTGTAATTAATAATTGCCTCATTTTTTCCATTTGCTTAGTTTTATTTGGACATCTGACCAAATGGTCCCAAGCCCTCTAACACCTCTGTATATTGCCTCTTCTCCAAGACAGTTTTCCACATAGTGAACTTGTCATATTATTCTCAATTTCTTTTTTACATGTTGTATTCTATTTTCCTGGATCCATCCTTCCCCCACTTTGGTTTTATTTCCTTAATTCAGGAGAGCATATCCTCCTGTAATTTCCACCAATCTTAATGTCAATGCATCTCTAGTCATTTTTGGTTGCCTAAGGAGCATTATCTAATAGTTTCCTCAGGAAAGACTCATGGAACCAATGTTTCCTAATGTATTGCATGGTCATATCAGCGTCTTTATATTTGAAGGTCTTTAAAGTCTTTATACTTGAAGGTCAGTTTGGGTGGATGTAAACTCCGTACCTTACATTTGCTTTCCTTGAATATCTCAAACATGTTATTCCATTGTTTTCTGCCATAAAGAATTGTTCTTGAATTATCTAATGAAAATTTGATTTTCTTTCCCTAAAACATGAAATGTCTTTTTACTTGGATGCCCAAATGATTTTTTCCTCTCTCTTTCAGATCCAATACTGTTACTAGACTATGTATGGGTGTATCACTGTTGGCATTTTATTTTATTTTATTTTATTTTATTTTATTTTACTTTACTTTTTACTTTACTTTACTTTACTTTACTTTACTTTACTTTACTTTACTTTACTTTACTTTACTTTACTTTACTTTATTTTATTTTATTTTATTTTATTTTATTTTATTTTATTTTATTTAGTGGGGGATGGTCTGTTTCCAAAGTATTTTTCCTTTCACTATGAGTTTTCAAATCAACTTCTATTTCAGGAAAGTTTTCTTTACCTATAGATTATAGAATTTGCTGTGTTGCATTTATTTGGTTTTTCTTCTTTGGGGACTCCTATAACATGTATATTGGATCTTCTTTGCAAGAGTGATCTATCTTCTATATCTATCCCTTTCAAAATCCTTTCTCTCTCCCTCTTCATTTCTTGTTGATTTTTTTTTTTAATTTCCCTCTTCCCCTCTTTAAGTCAATATCCATCGTGTTTGTTAGCTTTTGCTTTCCTTCTAGTTTTGTCTTCATTTCTGAATTTTTTGCTTTTTATTTTTACTCCTTTTGTGAACTCTGTTACCTCTCATTTAAATGCTCCTTTTCCCCAACCATCTCATTTATAAGCTTTTCTAATTCTAATTTCTATTATTCTTTCATAGTTTCAATCCAATTCTTAATGTCTTTTTGCTTATTTTGAAATATCACATTACATTCGTCATCTGTTCTGTAGGCATGTCTTTCTGGAATCTTTCGTTGAGTAGAGACATTATTCTGCTTCCTATTTCCCCTTTTGTAATAACAACCTTGTATGTGATTCACCTACAATCTTTTTCTGTGCTAATTTTTCAGAGAAATTAGTTCTGCTGTACTAATAGGAAGGAGGGGTAAATCCAGATAGCTTTTCTAGTTTCTTAGATCTAGAATTCCCTCTTCTATTGTCTTTGAAAACAGATAAATGTAAGGCCATGAACTTTCTGAGACATAATTCCTCTGCTCCCCACTCCTATTCTCATCCACAACTTCTCATTCCTTTGCCATGATTATTCCTGTCCTCAATCTCCATTCTACACTCAGCAGTTGCTCCTCACTACAGGACTTTGCCACTTAGAGGGAACATTGAATTTTTTAATTTCTAGATTTTGTAGAACCCAGACTTTCCCCAAATACTCTCCCAATAACTGTAGTCTCCAGGTCAAGTCATGGATTCAACTCAGACTCATGCGCTCCAACTGTAAACACCATGATGTTTTCACCACATCTTACTGCAAGTCAAAGCATAATGCTGGTTTCACATCACTTGGTATCACATTCCAATCTCAGGTTTCTCGGGTACCTGTCTCTGTAAGAGGCAAAGTTTGAAGAGATTCAGGGAAGGTGATAGGTAGTGGCATAATTTATTAATCTCTTTGAATCCTCTACCCCCTTAAAACTGACAGAGCAATTATTAACCTTGAGTTCTTAAGTTTTTACCAGTATTATTTCAAAATCATGAAACATTTGATCAACGGAATTGGGCTTTGCTATTCCAGGTTTTCTGTTCAGAGTAGTAGAGTCTGAGTTGAGTCAGTGACCTTGGACTTACACAATGCATTCAGAGCCTTAGGTCTACCACTTGTAAATAGAATAAAGAATAATACCTACCCAGCTCACAGAGTTATTATCATGATTAGATGAGGTGATGTGGAACTTGAAATATGTTAAATTTCCAGTATAGTTGAACCTGATACTTAAAAATGTATTTATGAACTTAAAGTGATATGACTTTACTTTTTAAAATATGTGAAATTATATAATTTTATGTTTAACTGCATTATTTTCACCTAATATGCTATAAGTTTTGTTTTCATCTTTATCCACCAGAATGTAAGCTTCACAAGAGCAATGTCTATTTTTTGTTAAATCCCCTATCCTCACTGCCTTGAAGGGCACCTGGCACTCATAAACCCTCAATAAATACTTGATGAATGAATTAATTACTTGTACTAATTTTGCAGATTGTGCAAAGGATAAAACAAATGGTCAAAATTAAATAAGTGTTATACAGTTGATGGACCAGGCCTGTGTAACATGCTCTGCCAACTTATTTCCTTCAGCATTCAAGTTTGCTTTGCATTTGTGCCTAAAAATAACATTGTCTCTCCTGCCGAAGAGTAGGTATTCTGCAAAACTCAGAGTGCCAGAAACAGCTACTGCAGGAAATGTGGCAGCACTGCTCTCCAAGTCTCAGTCCTCCAGTCCAAAACATGAAATGCTCTAAACAACCTGGATAATAGCTGGGCCGAGAACAAGGAACAGTACTGTCTCTCTATGGCTGGTGTTTATAGAAGTCTGGCAGTCTGTTTTTAAGTAAATAGACTTGCTTTAATGGAGCAATCTATCAAAATAAGCTGGGCCGCTTAGAACCAGGGAGAAGGTGCAGTGCTGCTTCCCTCTCCTCTGGGAGCTATTTATTTGAGGAGGATAACAAATGAGGATGAGGCAGACGCCTGCGGTAATGATTCTCAAAGCAAGAAAAAGAATAGCATGTGGCTTAGGATGGTCTCATCTTAACTCAATGTATAGATGGGTTTTGTATGTTTAAATAGCCAGCCCTTTCCATTTGCATCTCAAACACACACCAGAAGGAGTAGACAAAAGCAGAACCATCACAAAGAACAGGGGTGGTTCAACGAATGGATTAATGTGCAGAAGTTTAGTCTATACAGGTTTTCTCCCACTTTACTAATGGAGGAGTGACAAAACCAGCGATTTGTTTCATCACCACACAGACTTGATAAATGAGAAACATATTTACATGGTGAAATGGATGGGGCGGGGTAGGGCAGGAAGGGAGAGAAACTACCGAATACTCACAAGAAGGGTCATATTTTGGATTTTGCTCACAATATTCGCTGCTCATGAAATGACACAATGAAAGGGCCAGGTGTAGTTTAACCCTTTTAGTCTGTGCCAGGACCTTGAATTCTTTGGAAAGAAGAAAGGGATTTAACATAAACTACAAATGCTTTAATCAAGTGGCTTTCTTCACATACCATGAAAGCATTTTGAAACATTCAAGGAGGAAAAAAAAGGATTCTTATTTTCTGAAAATACAAACTCTTAAACACCAAGGATGCTGCCAGGCCAAGTCCCATCAAGTAACAAGGCACAAAAGAAGCTTAAAAGGGTAAGGATTAAGTTACATTTGTATGAATAAGCTCATTTTTGTTGTTCAGGTGCCAATCCTTAAATGATCCCTATCCCATGTATGGAACGTGTCTCCTCACTAAATTATACATTAATATTCTCAGTGCGCGTCCCAATCAGATCCAAATGTCTCCAGGACTCACCAACCTTTGGAGACAAATAATTACATCTATTGCAATAATTCAAATTTTGCTGGCCTACTGTCTTCACCTGCAGGCCCTCCTGTCACCCCAACCAGGTGTTCCTGAGACTCCTTAGCAGTATCCCATGTGCGGATGCGATGTCTATGCCTACTTATTCCACAGGAACACAGGTGCCGCCCCATATTGGCACTGTCGTAGTTTCCCAGAGCTGCTATAACAAAGTACCACAACCTGGGTGGCTTAAAACAACAGAAATTTTTTGTCTCGCAGTTCTGGAGGCTAGAAGTCTGAAATCAAGTTTTCTCCAGGGCCATGCTCCCTCTGAAACCCGTAGGGGAGACTCCTTCCTTGCCTCTTTCTTGGTGGCTGCCATTATCCTTGGCATTCCTTGGCTTGCAGCTGCCTCTGTCATCACATGGTGTTCTCCCCTCTTTCTGCGTCTGTGCCAAATTCCCCTCTTCTTATAAGGACACCAATCAATTAGGGCCCAACCTAATCCAATTTGACCTCTACTAATCACATCTTCGAAGACTATATTTCCAAATAGGGTCACATTCATGGGACCAGGGGTTAGGACTTGAACATGTCTTTATGGGGGACACAACTCATCCAAAAGAAGCACCTTCTGAGGGGATGCCAGTCCTGCCCCCAGAGCTATCCTCAGGCTCCCAAAGCTGCAAAACACACCAGATGCCAAAAAATGCACATCCTCTTTAGTCGTCATAAGATCAGAGCCATGCTGTCTCCACAACAAAAATGGGACGGTGCCTTTCATTCTAGTCCCTTGTCACACTTTGTTTTCTGGGCCCTTAAACAGCCGGGCTTGTGACCCTTATCTCACAAAACGTCTCATGAAGACATCGCCATCAGTTTCTGCCTTCTGTTCTTCTCTGCCCATCTCAGATCTAGACCAAGTTCCTGGGAATGGAATAGACACCCTTCACCATGACGCAAAGTGGCACAGACATCCTCTTTCCAAGAAAAATAAAGGTTCCCAGGCAAATTCACCTCTCGGGGGTCTTTCCTACCATTTTGTCAAAGATGACAAGAAATACTTGAAGCTTAATAGTAGCTGCAGAGTGTCTAACCCTGCCTAGTCCTATTCCCTCACACAGGTACCAGGTCCTGTAGATTTTTGCCTCATAAAACTTCACCCTGACCCTTCCTTTCCTTCTCATCCACCACCATCTTAATTCAAGTTTCTCATTTCTTTGCTCCTGGCTGACCTCAGAAGCTCATGAATTAGAATCATTGCTCTGCTAATTCATCCCAAAAGCTGCTACCAAAATAATAAACCTTAGACTCTGCCTTGAACACAAACTTTTTGCTGTGGTTTCTGATGATTGACCGTGTCAGATATGTTATAATAAGAGTATTAAACTTCAAATCAGCCAGTTCAAATCTTAGCTTTGTGCTTGAATAACTTTTGTGACCTTAGTCTAATCACTTAACTGCTTTTAGCCTAAATTTTACCATCTGTTAAATGTGTTATTAATGTCTGCCTCATGGGACTGTTATAAGTTAAATAAATAAATAAACAGGGAAGGCAAAGTGTTTTTTAAATGTGAAAGTACAAATGTTAGGTACAATGTTATAAAAACCCGAGCACTTTGCCCTGGAACTGAAGTCCTCCATAATCTGGCTGCCACCTACTTTCCAAACCTTTCTCCAATTAGTCTCATTTCCAGCTGTCCTCCCTGGACTCAACAATCTGTTTCTTGCCTTTCAAACATGTCTTTCACTTCCAGATAATTTTAGTTGTTGTAATAGATAAACCAAAAATGTCAGTGACCTAACACAAAAGAGGTTTATTTCGTACTTACTCAAAATCCAAAACAGGTATTCCTACTTGGCAGGCAGCTTTCCTCCAAGTAATTATTCAAGGATCCAGGATCCTTCCATTTTGTGAGGACACGGTCCTCAATTGATGGCCTCCAGGGCCACTCCAAAAGAAGAGAGAATGTATAGTATCAGATGTGGTAGGTTGTTATAGGCCAGACCTGGAGGTGACACATAGCAGAGCTCAGTCACATGGCATCATGTAATGTAGTCTAGTGCAGTGTCCAAGAAGAAGAGGAAAGGGCTTTGGTTAACAGATGGCCACTGTCTGTCACCACTACATACATACAACTAGAATATATTTCCCAGAGTACATTCCCTAGAAATATCTTTCAAAGACCAGCTCAGGCCTCACTTTCTTCATTAAGTCCTTCTGGAACAATCCAGCTGATGATCATATCCTCTAAACTCAAAGTCCCAGCACATGTTGATTATACTATCCTTTGACCCACAGACCTCCTTTTAGTTCAATCAAAAAGACATTTATCAGCTATTTTTCTTCACGAACTGTGATATTTGACTCTGATAGCATCCTTCTTGATGAAACACACCCCCCCAAGGATGACATCCATGACTTTAGACCTTCCTCATTCTTCTCCTGCCACCTCTGAGCTCTATTGCTGGCTCAGTTCTTTCTCCCACTAAATAATTGTGGGAGTCCCTCAAAATGCGGTCTTCCTGCTTCTATGCCACTGTCTTCCAAATTTGAATCCTGTTCTAGTCTCTCCCACTGCGTAGCCATGCTTCCAGCTATTTGCAGGACTTGTGGTAGCTTGTCCCCAAAGATGCTCTCCCATCCCTCACCCCCAGTAAACCATGTCTCTTAGAATCCACACCCTTGTGTAGTCCCTTCCCTCTTACATATGCACGGGCCCGTTACTTGTGTTAAAGAACAGGGTGTGGCAGAAATGGCCTTGTGAGATTTCCAAGCTAGGGTATAAGAATCCTTGCAGCTTCCACCCGAGTCTCTTGGAATACTCACTCTTGGGAAACTCCTTCCGGAATCCAATTTGCTATGTTATAAGAAGCCCAAGATTCATGGGTAGGGAAGGTATAGGCATTCTGGTTGACAGCCCCATCTATGCTCCCTACCAACAGTATCAAATGCACACCATGCCAGTGAGACATTTTGGATGTAAAGCCGAGTACAGCCTTCAAATAATACCAGCCCCAACCACCATCTAACTTTAACCACACAAGAAATCCTGTGTGAGACTGCCCAGCTGAGCCTTGTCAACCTTTAGAACCATGAGAGAGAATTGTAAATTTCTGCTACAAGCTACTAAATTTGGGGATGGTTTGTTATATAGCAGTAGAACATGGAACAACATAATATAGCTTGTGGTATCTACCTTTGCAGTCGCCCCGACTCCCCAAGTAGATTTTCTTGGCACATGTGTTTCATGGTCAAAGCAACAAGAATCCAGTCCTTTCAGGTAAAAACCTTGATGTCATCCTGTTCTTCCCCTCTTCTCTATTCTAATCCACCCACCAGACCATAAGAGCCATCAGTGTAGACACTGTCTGTCTTTTCTATCCCATATCTCCAGCACAGTTGTTTGCACGTTATACTTAATAAATATTTTCAATAAATTATTGAATGACTGAATTATTATTGGACTCTAAAATATATTTCTTAAAAAATATCTCATGATTCTTCATAAAAGCTTTTGTTGCTGACTCAACCATATTATGAGTTATTTATTGAGTGCCTTGTATGATAGATGTTTTATTATAATCATTTTAACACTCACAATAATCCTATAAGATATACATAATAATCCACTTTTGACAAAAAGGGTAAACCAAGATTGAGAGAAAATTTAAAATCTTTGTCCATATCATGACACTTGTGAGTTTAAGAGCCAGGACTCTGACCCAGGTTTACCAACCTGCCTTATTTCACTCAGCAAACAGTGCTTCCTTATAAGTTGTCCCTTTCTGTATTTTTTGGTATCTCCACAGAGATAGGAGAAAGTGCTCAAAATTATTTCTTTCTTTGAAAGAAGATGAGTCTCAGGTCAAAGGTTATGACAATGTTTTCTCTCCTCTGCTATTTTCAATCTTTGCCAAACTGGTAAACAAATCAGAAAATGTGGAGAGGGTGGGGCACTATTATTGTTTTGTCCCTCAGCTCTGTATCCCCCTAACCACAGACCAGAGGTCCTCAATCATGGCTGTGCATTAAAATCACCTGGGGAGCTTTTCAAATGCCTTCCTACCTATGTCCCACCCCAGACCAATTTAATCAGAAGTTCTGGGCACAGGCATTGCTAATTTTTAAAAATATCTTGGGGATTGTAAAGTGCAGCCAGGTACTATCTAATGCCATAGAAGTCCTTGCAGGCAGTATATGATGCCCATCATATGCCAGAGAATGATCCAAGTGTTTAGATGCTACCAGCAAACTTCACTTTAAGCAGTAAACTCAGCTTTTGTTTGCATGAAAATGCATACCTGAATCTTCTGGTTAAAAGTGGCTAGGTGGATATGGTCAGGTCTCAAACCTCAACCTCAAAGTAAGAAGCATTAATTTGGGAAGAAGCTGACTTTAGCTCAGAGATTTTCCAAAGCTTCCAAAGCCTCAACTGTTAAATGAAGTTGAGTGATTTAATAATTTACATATAAAATGTAATAGAGTAGATTTATACTTGTTTGTAGCCTATGATCCATGATTAGAGATGGGTAGTGTAGGCTATAGAAATAGTATTGATAATAATAGGAATTAAATATTTAAGGGGTTAAGGTTGGAAAGAGCAGAAGGTATAAAAAAAAAACTCTGTTCACTTTTTATAGTGTTCATTAGTGAGACATAGTAAAGTTCATGCAATCCTTTTTTTTCTCCCTATAGATGGCAACATAATTAATATTTCACTCTCTTGTCTGTTCTTCATTACTCTTGAGAACAAATGAGCCCCTATGAGATTGAAAATAAGAGTATCATTTTGAGATAGAAGAAGAAAAATACTGGATTCAACAGTAATTGCTCACGGAAACTTAAAATATGAAAAAATTTTACCAAAATTCCAAAAGCCCATCTGCAATTGTAAAATAGCTTCCAATTCTCTTTCCTCTCCTCCACCTGTGAACTCCTCAGATCCTGGGGTCTTACAGGACAACTGGAAATTCCCATTCTGAAATCTCTAGAGATGCCCTGGAGGGTAGAGATCATCATTCCCCCTCCAAGTAGCGCAGCAGTGAAGCCTCCCTGTCCCCTGGGCTGGAGGAGCTGGTTCAGCCCATCCTTTTGAAGACATAAACCTCACTTCTCGTTCCGCTGTTGACAGCATGGAACAGTGTAAACTAAAGGCTCCTTCACATTTATTCATGCAGCTCAGCTCCTGCCCTGTTGACGTTCCTAAGCAGATGTGCAAGTGCCCAAAGACAATTAAATTATGATTCATACTCCAGGACGCCTGCTACAGCAGGCTGCCTGGCTGTGAGTGAAAACATATTTTAGCAGTAGCTGATCTTTTCCTTTGGTTGAGGACCAAGTCAGACTAGGCATGGCTTTGAAGTTATTTCTGTCTCAGTGGATTAGAAGTATCAAAAGAAGCAGCTCCACAAACCTTTTAACAAATATTTACAATTCTGCACTAAACAACCTCCACTGTACCTTAACCTTTACTGACTTGTGAAATGCTTGCCAAGCTCCCTGCCAAACTCATGCACTTGCCAGAGTAGGAGAGAGGGTAGCAGCTCAAAGGAAATGATGAAGAACAAAACGGTAAGACATCCACTCTCTTTACCATGGGGGAGAAACGAGGCCTTTTTGTGCTGACTTGGCTACAGAGGTGGTTTCCTTTCCCCCATCCCTCCCACCCCAGAACCCCAAATACTTCCCTGCCCCTCAGTGATATTTTACTCACTCAACCAGTGGTGACAGAGGGACACACTGTCTTCAACTTGTTGAAGTTGTGGTACTGCACTGAAGCCAAAATTTCCAAACCTTTCAAAGGGCAGCTCACAGCCAGTGCAGGAAGGAACACAAAGCAATTGGTTCAAACTGCAGAGGAGAATGGTTGTGAGGAATCAGGGTTTTTTTTCCTAATCGGCTAACTGATAGTTTATAGTAAGCCTCCCTCACAGGAGGTTTTAAAATGAAAATGATTACCGTAGATTACTTAGGTTATTTCTAAATTGCTGTAGAGATTAAGTATATGGATGGCACTGACATCTATTCTATTTTTTAAGACTCCTCACTGTGAGCACAAAGATCTCATAATGCAAATAGGAGAATGAAAAGATCAATGAAAAAAGCTGGAGGGAGGGCTACTCTAGAGGATGGAGTATAGAGCAGCAGTCCAGTCCCTCACCCCTCCCGGTCCAGATTTCCCAGAAGCCATTGCTACACACTCATGGAGTCAATCCCATGATGTGATACATAAAGGAGATTCACAGGAGGGGTGAGTATTGGTGAAATCCTCCAAGTAGTTTTAACCAGCAACAGAGGCCTCTACCAGAAAGGGCACCAAAGGAAGGCAGAGCTTTAGAGGAAGTGGTGACAGCTGCTAACAAAACACCTGGCAGCATTTGTTCATGAAGCCCCATGGTGACATGGAACCCAGGGACCCCAGAACTTACTGTGAGACTTTTAGGGAACCTAAAAGCCCCTTTGCAGTGATGGAGGCAAGAGTCAAAAATATGTTATACTGTTAACAGGACCACCAGCTGCTACCTCAGGCCAGTAGGACCCAGTAAACACAAATGAGGAGAAGATCTCAGGGATTTGGTGGCTAGGATGGTGGTCATGCATTTCATTCATTCATTCATTCATTCATTCATTCAACACATGCTTCTATTTCAAGCCATAGGGCTAAGTGTTTTGCAAAACAAAAATTAATTTATACACAGGTCCTGCCCTCTAAAAACTTATACTAATCACTAATATACGTACACAAATATCTATATTACAGGGTAGAAATTGGTAAATTTCATTGTATAGTGACAGAAATCTGCATTGGTTCAGGTGTGAGAGAAAGATGATCTCCACAGATCAAGTAGATTAGGAAGGATTTTATGGAGGAGATAAATGTTGATATCAAATCATTGCAGACAAATATGGCACAGAAGGGATTCTCAAGAAGAAACATCATGAGTAATGGTATTCAGGAGAGAAATGTAGGACATACTTTTTTAAAAAGGAAAATGTTCCACTCTGGTATATAGGTTGAAGTTCAAGATCAAACTTCAAAGTAACTCCTGTTACAGTAATATTCAGAAGCATGAGCAAGATGAATATCACCCAGTTTTCAATTCCAAATTTATTTCTTCCTATGTCTGGAATACTCTCTCAGGCTACCAAGTTTGCTGGGAGCTCAGGGAGTGAAAATTCATTTAACTAGCAGGACATGTCTATCATAATTGGGAAGGTCAGCCTGCTGGAAGGAGGGGCAGGGCAGAATACAGTGAATCGCTAATTACATACAAAATGATTCTCACCTCTGCTTACCAACAAGGTAAGCCTTTCTGACTGCCCCGCCTCCCTCCTCACCCCAGGTAGATTTCATAGTCCACAAGCCCCTGTACATATTAATTTTTTCAAATATCTTTCTGTCATTATGCGCAACTTCATTCCTGAAAACCGGTGAAAATAGCTTTTTTCTACAGGGTCATATTCCTTGTTAGTTATGTAAAACTCATAAAAGCATGTAGACATTGTGAATCTTTTTTAGAGGCCTTAAACTTTCCATAAACTCAATACACTATATTTCACACATTTTTAAAATATGAAAGGGGAACAATAGTCAGCACTACATGAAATCTAGCCAATACCTGTTAGTTGTAATGTAATAATCTCTTTTTACAGAAAATGACTCAGCAGTTCACGAATGTTTGCTTTAACTTCAGAATTGCTTTAAAGTTAAAACAAAAAACAAATATTAAATGTAAATTTTTTCTCTTTTCAAAAATATACACAATACATCTTTATTATTGGAAAATTAGCACAAATGCATATGAGCAAAATGAAGAAAAAAACAACTTAATCCCACCATTCAGAGATAACTGTTAATGCATTGTTTTATAAATACCATTCCAGATACAGTTGCAAACAGTATAATGCTTACACATTATTTTGTAGTTAGCTTGTTTTATTGAACAATATATTGTGAAATCTTGATAGGCAATAACTATTCATCTGTGTTATATAGCACTTTTAACAAAGAAATACTATTTTATTTTATAAATATACCATAATTCATTCAAACAAATATACTTTTGTTCATTTAGATTGTTTTCACTGTTCAATTTTAAAAGCAGAACTCTGGTGAGCATGCTGTTGCCAAATATTTGCTTACATTTGTAAAATTATTTCTTTAGGATCAATTTATAGAAGTCTAACTTCTAGGCCAAAGTGTAGACACATTTTAAAGTTTGCCAAGTCTTCTTCCAGAAAAAAAAATTAGACCAATTCAATTTCCTTTCTGTAATAAATGAAAGTGACCATTTTCTTGAATACTAGATATAAGAGTATTTTTATTTGCCTATTTTATAGGTGAAATATATGCTTTAATTTGCATGTCCTTAATTAGTTATACTGAATATTTTATATTCGTATTAGCAATATAGTTGGTGTATGTTATCCTCCCCCAAGAGAAGAACTAACTGCTGTGTGAATTTGTCATGTATCATTGTCTTGAATTCATTTATACCCTGACTACATATGTACATATTCCTAAACAACATATAACATTGTTTAGCATTTTTAACTTTTTATAAATATTGTCACACCCTGTGTCTTAGTTTGCCACAGGGCTGCTGATGCAAAGTACCAGAAATGTGTTGGTATTTATGAAGGGGATTTATTTACAGTTCCAGGGCTGTAAAATGTCCAAATCAAGGCATCTTCAGAGATGTTTTCTCACCAAAATCATCTACTGTTGATCCTGGTGTCTGGCCATGTGGTGATCAGGCATATGGCAAGGTTCATCTCCTCAGCCTGGGCTCATCTCCTCAACCATGAGCTGCTCCATGGGTCCAGCCTCTTTGGGGCTTCTTGTTTAAGCTTTGACTGCTAGTAATCCTTGAGTCCTCTCTCACATTGCAGTGTCAAAACTGGCAGCTTCCTTTTCCTGTTTTTGTGTCTCTCTGTGTCTCCATTTATATCAGACCCAGTAAGAGGGTGGGAACTCAACCTGAGGCACACGTTACTGATGTAATCCAATCAAAAGGGTCTCACACCCACAGGAATGGATTAGACCAACAACATACCTTTCTCTTTGGGGGATTCACCAAATTCAAACTGTCACAACATGCATATTCTTAAGTATCCTTTTTTTGTTTATTATGTTTGTGAATTCTGTGTAATTGACATATGTAGCTTTAGTTCATTCACTTTCATTGCTGCATAATAGTCCATTCTATGAATGAAATTTATCATTTTAACTATTTAGCCATTCTTTTGTAAATGAGTATTTGCATGGTTTCTTTTGCTATGAACATTTTTCTCTGTGCATGGACATGTAGGAGTTTCTCTGTGAAACATACTTAGGAGTAGAATTGCTGGCTTATAGGATGTACACATCTTCAACTATATACTAGGCATTGCCCATTTTTTTTCCAGAGTGTTTATACATTTATTCTTCTACAAACAGAGTCTCAGAATTTCCTTTGCACCACATCCTCAATAGCCTTTAGTGTTTTCAAGCTTTTAAACCTTTGCCAATTTGTTCTTCCAATATGAACTTTAGAATTATGTTGTCAAGTTCTAAAAAAAATAATCTATTGATATTTTAATAGAAATTTTAGCATCATATATTAATTTGGAAAGAATTAATACCTATATAATATACTCTTCCCATTCCAGAACATGATCTTTCTTTCCAACATTTTTTTGCCTCATAGTAAAATTTTATACTTTTATCATATAGGTCTTGCACATTTCTTAAGTTAATCCATATGCATTGCATATTTTGTTGCTATTGTCAATGAGCTCTTTTTTCAAAAGGGTAATTTTTTAAAGCCAAATTTTACTTCATTCTTTTATTGACTTTGAATTTAAGTAGATTAGTGCCCCCCCAAAAGATGAAAAATATGTTAAGAACAAATAGCTGAGCATATCCATAGCATTATCTAAAATGTCAAATAAAAGGTCAGCACTGAAATTAAATTTCAGTACCATTATAAACACTGCTGGTCCCTTCATTTTATCTGTCCCACTCCCCAGAAACCTTATTTAAAAAAAAAAAAAAAAAAAGATCCTCACTTTTCAACTGCACCTCCTCCTAAGGCTGGTAATCACTAAGTGGTCTAGAATTTATCACATGAAGCAGTGGGCAGAAAGCTGGCAACTTCTTTGGGACTCTCTGCCCCAGGGTACTTGACACCACCTTGCCAAGTTTTCCTAGTGGCTGGAAGGGCTGTGCTTAACTCTCAGCATTAACCCTAAGGTCAAAACTCAGGGACACAGGAGAGCCAGTGGGAGTAAGATCAGGAATTCCCATCTCCATTCTCCCTTTCTCTCTGAGCATCCCCCTCTTCACCAATGGAAGTTACAGAGAGTCTAGTATGAGCTCAGAATTGTGTCAGATGCTCTTAGGGTAAGGGAGGGAATGTGAAAAGGGCCAGAAGACATGGTTCCTGCCCTTGAGGAGCACTCAGTCTAGTTAAGAAGCTGACTAATGATCAGGCAGAATTAGAGAGCAATTCTCTAGCTCTAAACTGTATTCTTATTTTTTTCTATTGTACTCTCACCTACATTAAAGCATCTAGCTAGCTAGCTATATATTTATGTATATAAAATATTTGGAGCATATTGGTTATTCCTCAGTTTCTGGTTTCAGTCTTACTGAACAATTGAAAACTTTCCTTTAATACCACAACTGGATAGAGAATCTGATTTATTGTTGCTGTGCCTCAACAGTGACAGCCGGATTAAAAAGGTGCCATTATTTCCCTTTGGCTCTGAGTTCAACTCTCCTGCAACCACCATTCACTGGCCCTCACTTACTCAGTTTCCCTGGCTATGAGTTGTTCTAGACCACAGCACTTGCCACTCCCAAAATATTATGTTGAGCCCCAGCTCTGTTTAAGCAATCACTGGAGTGAAATAGTAAACTGCTTTTCACAACTTTGAAAGGGGTAGGGAAAAAAAAGTCCAGAAACCTGTGCTCCTGGGATTAATTTTACCTCTGTTTAAAAAAAAAAGAAAAAGGAAAAAAAACTTCTCTTCAGCCCATTGCTTTAGAATGACACTTGGAGTAACATCTAGTGAGAGAGAGATTAGTCTCTTCATTTGTTTTGCATTATGGTGCACATCATTAAAGATCTAAATACAAAAGATATATACACAGTCTTGAAGATTAAAAGTAAATTGCAAGCTATTTTGATTCTTCAGAAGGAATTAATAGTATCATGTTCCTTAATCTTTTTGTAGAGGGTTTTACAAAGTAGTTTCATAAATATGATCTCCTTAAATTCCCACAACAACCTAGTCAGGTAGGCTGAGCAGGTAATATTATTCCCATCAAATCCATAGACCTTAAGGCTAGAAGGAACTTGAAGACCTATTCTGCAGATAAGAAAACAGGTTCAGAAAAGCTCACTGAGGTCACACAGCTGGTAAAGGGACTGGAAAACCTAATTCTGACTCCCAGACCTGCTCCCTTCCTACCACGCCCTTGAGGCCTTCTCTATCTCAAGTAGGGAAAGTGCAAAGTGGCCATTTTGTCTGGAGATGGCCACAAAAGGAGGAAAGAGGAAGACGGGCTCAAGAATGTCAATAGCAGAAAGTCTCTGTTTTACCACCACAGCACCTGAGACCCCCCCCCCACTCTCCAAGTTAGGAAGTGTGAGGTATAAAACCCCGTGAACCTCCTCTGGCTCTTGTATCAACACTGCAGCTGCAGAAAAGTGCAACCCCACCCCCCACCCCCTTCAGCCCCCTCTCCTGCCCAGTCTGAGGTGCCTGGTCAAAGCATCCTACTTGCCCTTTCTCAGGAAAGGGTCATTTCTATGGCTGCCTGTGATGCTGAGGGACCAAACTTAGTCCAAAATCTTGGAACCCTATTAGAAAAAATATAATTCCACCATGAACAGAACCAAATTTTATAGTTTTTCCCCAGAATAAAAGCCATGGAATATTTCCAGAGCAAGGATAACTCAGTGCCAGCCTCTGCCTTGTATGAGCAGGACCAACAAGGCTAGACAAGGTAAAAGTCAAAGGAGGGAGTAAGGGACCATTTTTTATTATTGTTATTAGGAGACCTTTGTGTCTACTTTCATATTAAACAACTGACATGACAGGTACAAAGGTGAGACAGGTTCCCCAAGGATCTTACCCCAACCTCTCTCCCCTGGTGAGGCAGGGCAGTGTGTGGCAGCCTAGATAAGCTCTTTACTTGGCAAGCCACCAGCCATTTGGGACAAACAACTGGGTCACCATGTCCCTGTGACATCAGCACTGTTCAGACACCAGAGCGAGTAAGACAGGAATTTGATCCAAAGATTGGTTTTGGAGAACCACACTCAGACTGGAAGGCTGAGCCCCTGAAAAAGATCTGTCTCGCCAGCTGGCCAAAATAAATACATTCAGAAATAAAAGAAAAGGGGAGAAAAGCAGATTATGAATAGTTTTTCCAGACATGCAATTCTAAACCTAAGTCCAGATATGCTGTAGAGAAAAAAAAAAAAAGTGCCCAGTCTTTTGAACTATTTCGTCTCTGGAAACAATCTTATTTTACTTTTAATTCAAAAACTGACATAGAGTGAGGTCAAGGAATGTATATGCATTTATGTAGAAGTTTACCATTCTGAATTAAGTATATTAATGCAAGACTGAAATGCATGTTTGCTATTTGTTACCGATATAAACATACATGACTTTTCTATATCCTGGCTGTTAGCACTGTCTTTTTGTTATGGAATTACTGAAATCCACATCTATGATTTAAATTCTGCTTCTTTTGGGGGAATCAAACTTCTTCCCCCAAATGTTAAGTTTACTTATTTCAACAAACCTGCTTCAAATGCTTGCTATGTGCTGTGCATGCTGTTATTGATTGAGGACTTTTTTGTTTTTTTGTTGAAAAAATGAAGAAAAGAAAGAAAGTTAAGTTCTCCATGGGAAAATAAAGCTCATGCTTTATTGTCTTGATGGTTTAGAAATCTGATCTTCATATTACTCAGAAAAGTAGATAGCAAATTTGAAGAGGTTTTAATGTTCCCATAAAGAAGAGATGGATATTATTTTGTTTCTGCTTATAAAGAACATGGTCATCTTAATCATATTTTGAAATGGTAGCATGCATTGGCTGTTTGCAATTCCACAGTCTCAAATAAAGATATCAGTGAAGCAAACTTATTATGAATAATATATTAATTATTATGTGCTAGAAGTTTAACAGCAATGATATGGCTAGTAAGTAGACGATTTAAAAGTAAAATCTTCAACAGTAAAGAAATAATTCATCCAAATACTATGATATCATGTAAAATGGAAAAGATATGCTTATAATTAACTGCTACATTTACTTGTTCTAAGATGCTCAAGCCTAGGGAGCAGAATGTTTATAGCCTGTATTACCATTCATGTCCTAAATAGCTTTTTAATGACACTGTTCTTCTTTGGTTAAATTATGTCACATAAAAGCTCCCAGAGAAATAAAAAGGAACACAGTAATGAAAAAGATGTATAAAATTCCCCAACTCCTTCAACAGCCTTGCCAATACACTCGCTATTTACTAAAGAGGCTTTCAAAGAAGCCTCTCTGACCCTCCTAATGAGCATATTTTGAGAATTGCAACTGTCATTACAAGAAAGAGATCTTATTAACCAAGAGAGTTCATATCCCACGTAAGCCCCACACATTAAATATTGCATAATCCATTCACTGGGGAGCAAGAAAGATCAATATTCTAAGTACAGTAATCTCAAATAAGCTTAAATGAATGTTTTTATATTTAGAATAATAATAACCTACTCTGAACGCTATATTATTAGAGTAAACATTTTAATACAAAGCATTTAAACAGTTTCTCTTATTTTTGACAATTTATTTAGAACTGCTAATTATGCCTTTGATGCTTAACCCATTTATACATGAATTATTCTATAAATGAATATGAAAGAGAAGATGTCTTTAATTGGGTATTACATAGTGTAATTAATTTTCCATGTCAAAAGGTATTTATTCTTCTATACCAATTCAGGTAGATTGGAAAGATACTCAGGAATATCAATCTTTATACCACCAGCCCAGGTTACTGTTTGATATAAAATTTCTGTAGCCAAATAAATTTTTTTTAAAATCTTGTCTTGAAATCACTCAAAGCAAATAAATATCAATTATAGGTGATGAATAATAAAAAAATTTTCAGAAACAAATCCACTTATGTTGCATCTTTATGCTTCATATGTTTAATTATGTCTTAATGTTGCTTACCCACATCAATAATGTCTGGTTTTGTGGTAAAGCTCAGATTCATAGTTGCTTTAACAGTGTCTAGCACAACATGGAGCCCATTTAACAAGAACCTTTGATGATGGTTACAAATCCCAGCAGAACTGCCAGCTACCATGGTGTATCTTTCAAAAAAAAATTTTTTTAACAAACCTATAATCACCAATAGTAAAGATTCCAGTACTGACTTGTTACTATTTTTAAGAACTTCCTTTCCATCAAAAGGAAACTTTTCTGAGTATTGCAAGGCTTCTTAAAATTTAATGTGCATATAAAACACATGCAGATTCTGTTCTGTGGGTGAGGGGTGAGGCCCCAGAGTCTGCATTTCTAACAGACGCCCAGCTAAGGTGGTACTGCTGGTCAGGGACCACACTCTAAGTTGCCAGAGAATAGAGAAATATTTCTAAGAATCTGGCAAGAAGTCTCAGAACCCTCATGGGACGTCCCTTGGATTTTAATGGGTTATTCTATGAAAAGGCTCATCCCAAGCACTACCTATCTTCTCAACTAAATTTTAAAATGACCATCATTGCTGTGAAGACAGATCCTTTGAGTGGAAAATATGAAGCAATAACTGTCTAGCTGTAATTTAAAGGAATTAAATCCCCTACAACAAGCATTCATTAATCAAACATCTGTAGAGCATCAACTAAGTGCCCATCCCTACTCTATGGACCATCAGGCAAAACAGAATTTTTTTAAAAAACCACAAACCTTGTATTTAAGATGAAACATCTTCCCCCAAACACAAAATAGCTCTACCGTCATGTAGAAAAGAATCAGTGTCCTCAAGTACAAACAAGTGAAAAGTTGGGTGTGAGAGGTGCTGAGGAAAGAGATGACAACTGTGCAAATCAAGGAGGGCTTCTTGAAGGAGGTGGGAGTCACCCTGTGAGGGATGAGTTGGGTTGGATATGCAGAGATGCAACAGTGCAGACAGCAGCACAGATAGAAGTTTGAATGTTTTGTCACACTTATATTTCTACAATCAATATACTTAGCCTTTAACATTTTAGGGCATGTTTTGTTTAAAAAAAAATTTCAGAACTTCAAAGATTAGACTAAAACAGTGGTCCTCAAAGTGGGGTTTCCGAGCCAGCAGCATTAGCATCACCCAGGAACTCGTCAAAAATGCAAGTTCTTGGGCCCCACCCCCAAAGCTAATGATTCAGATACCCTCCATGACTAAATTTGAAAACCAGTGGACTAGACCTTCTCAGGCTTCAGCATGGGTAGGAATCGCCTCTGGAGCTCATTGAAGTAGATTCTGATAGAGGACAGTTGAGGTAAGTCCTGAAATGAGCATTTTTAAACAAGCAACCCAGCTAATTCTGGTGCAGAGGGGTCAGAGACCCCACTTTGAGAAAACCTGAGTTAGAGTATAATCTCAGAATAGGGGATGATGGAAAGAAAAAAGGATGAGAAGAGACTCAACCAAACCAGAGAGGAGGGGAGGAAAGAGTAAAACAGCTCTATGTTTATCAGCATGAAAGCAGCCAGTAAGGAAAAGGTTTGATTCTGAATACTCTGGAAAGAAAATTAGACCCAAAAAGCTGATACCTGAGTAACTTACACATTTCATAAAGTTTGATAGACAGGTTTCATCAGGATTTTTTCCATAGCCATAAACAATTCCTCCTTTATAACAGAGGTCTCTGAGTGTGACTCCTCTTTACAAGTGTAGAGAAATTTCTCAAGTTCTTCTCCACTTAATGCCCAAGAATTCGATAAAATGTTGCCATTTTTTAAAGATTGTCATTTATTGCTTGTGGGCCACAGGTGAGCTTAAGGTAGAAATTACTCTTAAAAGTCTTGTCCTTTTTGAAAGCAACATCAGCCTTAGCCATTTCCTCTCAGAGGTTCCTTTCTTTTTCCTATAAACTTCCGGAGATAAAAATCGGAAAGATTTAGCATCTAAAAAATAAAGTTCCTGCTCAGTGGAAGCTGCAACCTTATAGCAAGGTGAGGTTAATTATTAGGTGCATTTTATCCTCGAATCTTCATTTTAAAATAAAATTGAGTTACTCACTTTAGGTCTCGGTTATTGCAAACAGAGGATAAAACACAGAGTTCCTGAAGTCCTCAAGGATTATAATGTCTAGGGTGCCAAGAAACAGAGTTTTTACAGAAAGAGCTTCTCAAGGATTGGAAGCAGCTGACAGGCAGGTCCTTTGCATAGGACTGGCGCCTCCATGCTTTTCCTCCCTCTCCAGTTTAGAATCCTGGCAAAGAGCAGAGGGCCATCTAATCAAACTGCAGTACCCCTTCCTAGATGTGTGACTTTAGGCAAATTACCCAATCTCTTTTTTCTTCAGTTTTCTCATCTATAAAATGGGCATATTAATCTTAACTTCATGAGGTTGCCATCGTAATTAAAGCAGTAATGCATATAAAGCACTTAGTAAAGGTCTGGCCCTTAATGCACACTTTAAAAAATGTTATTGTTTTTCTCCATGGAATATAGCAGAGAATGCTTCTAAATAGATGTGAAAATTGCACTTGAACAATAAATAAAAACACAAGTATCAGTGAAAGTTCTTTGAGAAATGAACCAGTCTATATCTAGTTAGTCAAGAAAACATTTTATCAGAAACCTTTAAAAACCTCAGAAAGAAGCTTCAGCCTTTTATTTTTACACTGTTTTGTTGGTATTTCTATTCCAAAGTATTCCTGAAATGGTGTCTATCAAACTTTTCAGATTGTCTGTGTTTGTATCCTGGCTCCGCCCTTAAATGTGGGATCTCTACCGCCACCTGATTTCTCCAAACCTCAGAGTCTTCATCTGTAAATGAGAATAAGAACTCTTTGTGAGGCTTCAGTAAGCACCTGCTGCATGCAGAACCTCGGGAACCTTGTTGTGTTGCTGAGCTGCACTGGAGGATGTTGCTATTGCTTCTGTGCCAAGGAGCCGATGGAGGAGAGTGAATGCTGACCCCTGTGAATCTGCAGCACATCCCAAAGCAGCCACCCCAGATGGACAAATACCTTCAAAGCTTTCTGCTTTACTATTAAGATTCATGTGAACTGTTAAAAGTTCTATTCCATGACACAGCTGTATCTTTTTATGTGAAAAAATGTTTTAAAAATTTTTTAATTAAATTACTTAAATTCCACTCACTCCCCTAACAACCCCTCCACTTCCATCTAACACTCCTCAAATAAAAGTGATACTTCTTGGCTGTCCACTTATTCTCCTGGTGGTAAAGACATCCCAGATTGAGAAAATCTCGAGTCTTTCCGAGAAAAGTTCTATGTAAAAATCATATTTCACAACCAAGCAACAATGATAAGTCTGGAGTATTAAATTATTTGCTGGATCCTAAAGGATTTTCAATTCTCAAACTTTTCTTCTTCTCTCACCTTGTCCACACAACCATCAAAGATTCAATATAGTAAACACACAGCCTAGGAATTGGAAGTAGAAGATGCAATACTAGGAAAGCCAGCATTCTGTAGAGATGAGAATGCTCTGCAGAGCAATTACACAACTCATACATTATTCAGTGGAACGTGCAGCCAGAAAAGTTGTGTTGAGATGTCTCCCACATTTCAAAGGCACAGAGTTTTACTATAGAATTTGTAAATATTCTAAATAGGGCTCCAAGAGTTTGATAAAGTCACAGCTCGATCCTTTTTAAGGAAAAAAGATCTCATCTCCAGTTTTTGTGTAATAAAACATCTTAACTTAGACACTGAAACTCTTATCTTGGTCTTCAAATTCAAAAGCAAGATTTGTTCCCAGCTTATAAAGCAGATGGTGATCTCCCAGTCTAATAAATTCAGAATATTGTGACTTACAACAAGCTTTATTAAAAAAACATGTAACTATCAGAATGCCATAAAATATTACTGAAGTTAAATTCCCAATGACTTTTTCTTTCTTTGCCTAAATATAAGTCAAACTAAGTTTGATTTATAGACTCATATAGGTCTCCTAAGGGAAGGTTATAGAAAAAAAGAAATAATTCATGCAAAACAATACTTTATTACTTATAAGTGATGGTTATAAAATTGTAAATATTATTGGCATAATAACCACTGGTCTCTTAAGATTCTTTTCTCCGTTCAAAGTTGATAGATAGGTTAAGACAAACTTTCCAGTGATTAATTTTTTTTTTCCTTTTTATCATAGGCTTTGGAGATCTTTCTACTTTCAGAGAAGACCTCAAAGTAAAATCACTTATCTACATGCAAACTAAAAATCTTCCTCTTTTTTAATTAAATGAAAGTGTAGTCCTGGGAAATAAATGAAGCCAACTGACCCACAGGTTTAGACAGCAAATGTTATCTTTTCCTTGGAAATTTAAATGACTATTACCATTACTCTATGTATTTTAGAGAAAAGACTTTTTTTAAGGTTAAGTTTTCCTAAGAGATGATCATGGAGCAAACCTGGACCTGAAATCCTTTGCGGGCAGGCTCTGCCTGAACCAGTTCAACCTGTGAAGGGTCCCCCACCCTTGCCAATTCTGGCTCAGAGTCCACTGTCAGCACCCAGGGAAAAAAAGCAATGTGGGTCTTTCATAGTCTTAGATACTGCCTCCAAATATGTCATTCCAGTTGGGCGAGTGAGAGCGATAGTTTTATTTTTTTTCGTATTATAAAACTCAGTCTTAATGACTTAAAAAAATAAATCAGAGAAAGCAGACATGTCAAAAGCAGAAAGCCAAACTGAGGATCTCTTTAACCTTCCCACACCCCCTACCAACAAACCCTACTCCATCCATCCCTTTCTCCACAGGCACTCGCTGTTAAAGGTTGGTGTCTGAAAATCATTTAAGACTTTTGTGAAATATCATAGATATATTCTGCACATATATATAATTTTATTTTACAAAACATGGAAACATACTATATGTATTTTTCTATAAGTCCATATTGGAAAACTAAATTATAATTCGTTTTCTTGGGTAGAGTAGAATCAAAGAGAAAAATATTAGTTGAATGGTCTTAATGATTTATTGGATTCAAGCTACAGCAACGGGATGATCCCTTTATACTATGGGAATTTACCAATTTTTAAGAGGTCAAAGATCAGAATGTTTCTATCCACTGCTTAGAGCACCCCTTCAACAGGCAGAGTTGTGAACATGTGTATAAATGCTTGCACTCTGACCACTCTCTCCCTCCCCATTCTAGATTCAGCACACACAATGCCCCCTGCATTAGTGCAACCTTTCATAAGAAAGTGTAGTCATTAAAATTTTCTTATAGACTCTTATTCACTCTACTAGGTTGGGTTACAGCTTGATTATCTTACAGCATCATCCAGTTATAAAGATTACAATGATTAGCTTGAGATGTTGATACATCCCGATTTCAGACATTATACGCTCATCACCTTGACAGAGTTCTGTTTTCACCATCTATTTGTTGTCTAATCCTTAGTGTGGGCCATTTTTACAATACATTGATCTCACCCCTTAAGTCTTGATTTTCCCTAATTTCATTTTCTAAGGTTAATCTTATCTTGTGGCCCTAAGGGTACCTTATGTTTGCGTGTGTGTGTGTGTGTGTGTGTGCATGTAAGTTAGGCAATGTAAAAGCTATGTAGGTGGAAGCTAAGGGCCTCGCTACTCTCAGGGAAGCTTTAAAAACCATTGAAAATGAATGTTGTCATTGCCTTGCTCTTGGAAGATTCTGGACTTACCAAGACTCTCACTAGATGATCTCTTTATTGCAGAAAAGAATAACCAAAGCATATATACCTAGTGTATTAGATCATAATGTCAAAAGACTGAGTGTTCTGATTTGCATGCTATTTAAATAATATCATCACATATATATGAAGCACCTACTCTGTATCAGAAACTGTAATAAGCATTGGGGATACAGTGGTGAACAAGATAGGCATAAATCCTTGCTCCTGTAATTTCCAGTCTAGTGGGGAAGACAGCCAATAAACAAGGATATACAGATGTGAAGGGTGTTGTAAAGGGGGGGGGTAAGTAGTGGTGCTATGTAAGTGTATAACAAGAAGATCTAAGTCAGCTCTTGGGTAGGGGATGGAATTCCATCGTGAGAATAAATAAGCCAGACACAGATGGGTAGGAAAAGGAAGAGATGTTGAATCTTGCCTGGGATCTTGTAGTAGATGTCCGTTAAGGTCCCTGTTATTTGTGGAAGTCAATGCTTCTAAGACATTGAATAACAAAATATTTTTATGACATTGGAGAACCTCTAGGAGTAAGATCTTATTGTTTCAACATGCTAAGAATGTCGACAGACTCTCAAAGCACAAGATTACTGCTTCCGGCTCCAACCTGCCTACCCAGTGCCAATCATTTTATGCTTCTTGTTCATTCTCTTTCCCTCACCTATCTCAATAGGCATTATATGCTTTTCCTTCCCTCACTCTGACCACTTTTCCAGCTGCACACATTAAGCAATTCTCTGGAGTACACTGTTTCCCAAAATGTAATATAAGTAACACTGGTAGGAAAAAAAAGATGATTTTCAATAGAACAAGGACAAATTTTAGTACTTATGCATTTATATTTGTACATTTGTTCTTTTAAAAATAAATTCAATTACTACTAGTGAGGCAATTTAAAGAAATATATTGATGAAATAAGAGTTAAATGGAATACAAAGTGTGAGTAACATCGTTGTATGGGGGAGTACTAAACTGTTTAACCTTTCTGTAACTCATTTTTCTTCTTTAAAAAGGGAATAAATAATACCTGCCTCATTGATATGGGTGAAAGGAAAATGTCCTTAAGCCATACATGAGTGCCTGGCACAAATGATGTTTCCCTTTTACTCCCTTTTCTTACTGGCTGCACATTGACCTTTCACTTGTCAATTCCTATCTGGCCGTTACTATTAAAAATGAAACTAGGGGAGTGGGAGTAGCTCAGTGGTTTGAGTACCTGCTTCCCATGTACGAGATTCTGGGTTTAATTCCCTGTACCTCCTAAAAAAAAAAGAAACTATAAAATATTACAAAATGATTATATTTCAAATTGAAAGCTCGAGGTAATCTTACTACTACAGTGCATTTATCTAAAAATACATTAGATCAGTAGATAGAGACATAGACATAGATGTGGACACAGATATCCACATGTATATGCCAGTAAAAGACAAAGTGTTTAATAAAAGACTGGCAACCATTTTTATGTACTAAACATCATTAGGGAGACAGACAGAGATTTAATGTTATTATGATAAAGATGGCTTAATAGGCTATAAGTTTATTTTGTTTTAATTTTTTGTTCTAGGTGAAAAGAAGCAGGAAGAGCACAGAACTTCAAAGTAGAATGAAGGTTTGACTCTCAACTCCATCATCTACTAGCTGTCTGACCCTGAGTGTATAAGTCAATTCTTCTGAGACTCAGTTTCCTCATCTAATGATACCTGCTATCTCACAAGGTTGCTGAGACAGTAGAGGTAATATATGTGAGGCATGGAACACTATACCTGGGTAAAGGAAGTGCTAAAAATGATTATGACAGTTATTATTTTCAAGCTTTAGTTATCTACTTCTGCACATGACCAAATTATATACATACCTCACTGAAAAAAAAAAAAAAAAAAAAAAAATACTCTTTTACTCTAACTCTCTTCAGTATCATCAGAGTTCAGTTCTAGATAACACAAGCCATTCTAAGCAGAAAAGGATCGTATGAAAGGAAATGGGTGCTCACAACATCCCTGGAAGTCACCATAGCCATAGGAGATACAGCATTAAACAAAAAAGACAAAGTCTCTGTCCTCATAGAGTTAATAGAATTTATACTCTAGTGGAGAAAAAAATACAAAGAATTGGTATAAATAAGCACTTAAAGTAATAACATAAACAAATAAACCTATCAGATTTTAATTTATGGTGGCACCTGGTTTAGAGTAGCATATAATGCATTTATTTTACCATGTGGAAAGTCTAATGCCCTATTGTCCTATGCATCCCTATAGAGGATCAGGACAAGCTGACCAGGGCTTCTAGCCAGACATACTGAAGAAAGATGACTGCTCAGAGATGCCAGAGTCTACGTGTAAGCTGCATCTGTCACAGGGAGATCAGGGATCTAAGACTAAGAAAGCCCCAAATGGCTAAGTCCAAAGGAAGATGAATACAGTTTTTTGTTTGTTTGTAGGCATACTGAGGATTGATCCCCGGACAACATACATGGGATGCAGGCACTCAACCACTTGAGCTATATCTGCTCCCCATAGTTTTTTAGGTGACTGCAACTGCCAAGCACATGGCCCGATGTCCTGAAGGGCAATGAGCTATATACAAGACCACAACAAGTCCCAGGGAAGCCAGAAGCAGTGGTTGGCACGGGCTAGTGATACAGGACTTCATGTAGACGCACTCCGTCAAATGCTGAAGGTCATAGACAACTATATCAAATAGGCATGGCTTTAAGTGTGCAATCTACTACTTTCTGTGTGTCTATGGACAAGTGCCCTCCCATATCCTTGGATTCCTCATATGGAAAATAGGGTTAATGATATCTGCCTCATAAGAATGTTGTGAAATTTTGCACAAGAGTCTGGTATATAAAAAGCACACAATAAGTATTTTGTAATCCCAAATAACAACTACTGAGCATTCACTCTGTTGCACGTTCTTTACAATAGCACCATGAGAGAGATAACACTATTATTATCATTTGGAAGATACAGAAAGTGAGACACAGAGAGGGTTAATAAAGTGCTGAGCTCATACATCTAGTAAGTGGCAGAGCTGAGTCTTGAACCCGGGATATGGACTTGTAGAGTCCATATTTAGTCACTAGGTGCTACACTTTGATCATGAAATCTAAAGGTAGGCAGAAAAGAATTAGGAGATAAATCAATATATTTTAGACCAAGTGAAACTAGGATCCTTAAGTGATCTACTAGCCTTTTTTAAAAAGAAGATAAGCTTTGCATCACTCTAGTTTTAAGTTCATTTCATTTTCATTCTTATTTCTGAAGACTCACAGATGATACCCAGTACACCCCTCAATGAAAGGTTTTAATTGGGGTGTGATTACAGAGTGATTGGAAGGAATTTTGACCTTCCCAGTAATAATTGAATCCTGATTTAGTCCACAATAACCCCTCCCCCTGCTGCTTCTGAAGAAGATTATACATCCCCCAAAAGAACAATGAAAAGGAAAGTGTACAATTCCTTGTTACCTGCTCTTGGATACCAAATCCCCAAGGAGAGACCTCTGATAAAGAATGGGCTAAAGCACATAGCTGAACTAGAAGACAAGGGATCTCCTTCCTCCCACAACCAAACATGAATTTTGTTTCTCTCTACACTTCACTCAGCTATGGGCAAAAGAAGAGGCAAAGAGAAAGAGCAGGTAGGCTCTTGAGGACAGGCCTTGAGATGGCTAACCTCTCCTGTCACCCCTCTGTGACAACCATTAACCAGTGCCTCCCTAGAAAAAGTGAGTCAAAGCTGTGTCCTAGAATCTGACCTGTGCAGAGCAACTTCTCCCAGTAAGGGAGCACGAAGTGGCTGGCTTCAGAGGAGAGTGAGGCCTTGGACTCCTTCCTCTAAGGGCACTAGTCATCAAATCTATTCTTTACACTTATTCTCCTTTAATCAGTTGGTCCTCCTAGAAATTAAATGGAAACATTTTGGTATACTTTGAGTTAAAAAGGACTTCTTCATTCACTTACTGTACATACACAAAAATTAACTATAAGCCATTGTGCTGTTCACAGTGAAAGACACAAAGATGCATTCAGTCCTCAATTAGGCAGGATATGATAACTGTTGGGAATGATACAAAGTAAGGGCCATGAAAGCATCCTGGGACTAATCATGTCTAACTGGGAAGACTGGCAAAGGCATTACAGTGGAGCTTGTCCCCTGATGCATATCCCGTCAGCACACACAGTTTCTGTACATACTGACAGCATCTGACTGGAAGCTCCTACAATTCTGCACTGGAGGCATTTCTCTCAGCCCGTACATGAGGCAGATCCAAACTGCAGAGGTCTGAATTGCAACCTATAGCTAATGACAGGAGTTGGAGGATAAATACCTCAGCCTTCCTGCCTTTTGGGGGTATAACTCCCTGACTTCCCCAATGCATTTGAGTCCCAGTTGCCTACAGCACAACTTCCTCTATAACATACCCTTTATGTCTTCCTTTCCTTCCCTGCTTCACATCCCTCCTCCCCTACTGGAACTTGCTTGGATCTCCTCCCAAAGAAACTACTTGAACTAAAATCCCTGTCTCAGGATCTGCTTCTGGAGGATTGAATCTAAGACAGCTATACTGAGAAAGAGGCATTTAAGATGGATTCCGAGCAGGGGAAAATGTTTATAAGCAAAGATGTTGAACAGAAAGTCTTTCCATTCAGACTGAATGTCAGGACAAAGTTACAGAGCTGTGAAAATAAAAGTCATGTTTGGAGGGAGGCTGGATGAGAGTTTTCATGGGAAAATGGTGGGAGGAGAACAGGGTTATGTAATTTGGGTCAGACAGGGAGGATCCTTAATGCTAGACAAAGAGTGAAGACTTGATTCCACAAGCAATGAGGAGTTATTGGAAATGTTTGCAACTTAGTCAAAGCAAGATGGAAGAGGGAGAAAAATCTGCAAGTGAAGAGCATAGTTAGGAGTCCTGAAGCAAGTGGAGCAGAGGGACTGGAAATTAATGAATGGATGGCTGAAATTTTTTTTTTAATTTAAAAAGATTTGGGAGCTAATTGGAGGTAAACAATAAAGGAGCCAATGATACCATTGAGATGTCAAGCTTAGTATCAGAAGTAAAACTAAACAGCATGGGAGGAGGAGTTGCTCATGGATGAAAAGGAATTCAAAGACCCTCAGGTACTGATGGAACACCCAGATGAAATTGTGCAGCCAACAGCAGAAAAGGAGAAGCAAACTTTAGGGAAAAGTTGAGGCTGGAGATCAAGTTTGAGAAAATATCTACTTTGGAGATGAAGTTTGAGAAGATATCTACTTAGAGGGGTAAATTAATGCCAAGGCATACCAAAAATCTCCCTGGAAGAGTATAGAAGAAAAGATTAAAGGTCTGAAGGTAAATCCCTATGGAATTCTCACATTTACATGGTGGAAGACATGATGGGGAGAAATAGTGGTGAAATTGGTGGACAGAGAACCAGCACAGTACAGGTCACAGAAGTCAGAGGAGAAAAGAGATTCAAAATACAAGAATAAAAGAAAATCAAGCCCATCATATGCTGAACAGATCAGATGAATAGGCTCTAATAAAGGACCTCCATATTCACAGAAGGAAAATCAATTATAACGGAAAAGAATGACTCTTTGGTTAAATTTATTCCTAAATATTTGATTATTTTACTTGCTATTGTAAATGGATTTTTTTCTGATTTCCTCCTCAGATTGCTCTTTAGTAGTAGTATAAAGAAATGATAGTGATTTTTAATCTTGTATCCTGCCATTTTGCTGAAATCATCTTTAAGTTATAAGAGTTTTGTTGTGAATTTTTCAGGATTTTCTAGGTATAGGATCATATAATCAGCAAATATTGAATGTTTTACTTCTTCCTTTCCTATTTGGGTGCCATTTATTTCATTTTCTTGCCTAATTGCTCTAGCTAGAATTTCTATCACCATACTGGATAACAGTGGGGAGAGTGGGACAACTTGTCTTGTTCCTGATCTCAATGGGGCTTTCTGACTTTCTGCATTGAGTACAATGCTAGCTGTAGATTTTTCATATATGCACTTTATCATATTGAGAATATTTCCTTCTATTCTTCTCTTTTTGTAGTGTTTTTATCAAGAAAGGGTGCTGTATTTTGTCAAATGCATTTTCTGCTTCAAATGAAATGATCATGTGATTTTCCTTCTTCAATTTATTAATATGATGGATTACACTGATTAATTTTCTTAAGTTGAACCACCCTTGCAAACCTGGTATAAAGCTAAACTTGATCATGATGTATAAACAGTTTTATGTGTTTTTTGATTCAGTTAGCAAGTATTTTGTTAAGGATTTTTCCATCTACATTCATTAAAGAAATTGGTCTGTAATTTTTTTTTGGTAATATCTTTATTGGGCTTTGGCATTAGAGTGATGTTAGTTTCATAGAATGAGTTTGATAGTGTTCCTTCCTGTTCGATTTTTTGGAAGAGTTTGAGCGAGATTGGTATAAGATCTTCTCTAAATGCTTGGTAGAACTCACCTGTGAATTTTTTTTTTTAGAACAGTTCTATATGAAGTCTTGTCAAAGATTGGCAGGAGGGAAGGGGGGTGTTAAGTCACCAGGGGATGGCATAGATCCAGTGCTTATCTTGCAGCAGCCAGTGGTTTGGGCAGTGGCCTGGAACATGGGGGTAGGGTTTGTATTTGAGAATACTCATGAGGGTGTCTTTGATGCTCCCATCACTATTTTCTGCTTTGGTGAGGGACTTCAGGATGCTGGACTTTTCATTTTGGGGAGGTTTTTGATAACTGTTTCAATTTCTTTACTTGTGAATGGTTTGTTGAGTTCTTCTATTTCTTCTAAATTCAGTGTGGTATGTTCATGTGTTTCCAGTAATTTGTCCATTTCATCAACATTGTCTAATCTGTTGGCATACAGTTGTTCATAGTATCCTCTTATGATCTCTCTTATTTCTTCTGGGTCAGTGGTAATGTCACCCTTCTCATTTCTGGTTTTATTTATTTTCATCTTCACACTTTTTTTCTTTGTTAGTATAGCTAAGGGTTTATCAATTTTGTTGATCTTCTCAAAGAACCAACTTTTAGTTCCATTGATTTTCTCTATTGTTTTTTTATTCTCTGTTTCATTTATTTCTGCTCTAGTCTTTATTATTTCTTTCCTCCAGCTTGTTTTGAGATTGTTTGCTGTTCTTTTTATAATTCCCCCAGATGTTCTGTTAGGTCTTTGATTTTAACTCTTCTTTTTTAATATAAGTGTTGAGGGCTATAAATTTTCCTCTCAGCACTGCCTTTGCTTTATACCATAAGTTTTGGTATGCTGTGCTTTCATTTTCATTTGTTTTAAGGTATTTACTAATTTCTATTGCAATTTCTTCTTTGACCCACTGATTATTTAAGAGTATATTGTTTTAATCTCCATATATTTTTCCTTTTCTCACCTGTTATTAATTTCCAACTTTATTCCATTATAGTCAGAGAAAGCTTTTTGTATAATTTCAATGTTTTAAAATTTGCTGAGATCTGATTTATGTCCCAGCATATGGTTATCCTAGAGAAAGATCCATGAACACTTGAGAAGAATGTATTTCCCTGCTGTTTGGGGAAGTAATGCTCTATAATTGTCTATTAGGTCTAGTTCATTTATCATATTATTCAAACTCTGTTTCCTTACTTTATCCTCTGTCTAGATGTTCTATCTAATGCTGAAAGTGGAGTGTTGAATTCTCCAACTATTATTGTAGAGACATCTATTTCTCCCTTCATTTTCGCCAGTGTGTGTCTCATGTATTTTGGTACACCTATTTTAGGTGCATAAGTATTTGTTATTATTATTTCTTCTTGGTGAATTGCCCCTTTTATTAATATATAGTAACCATCATCCCTTTTAACCATTTTGCATTTAAAATCTATTTTATCCAATATTAGCATCATTACACCCACTCTTTTTTTTTTTTTTTTTTTTTTTTTTTTGCTTTAGTATGAAACATCTTTCTCCAACCTTTCACTTTCAGCCTGATTGTGCCCTTGTATTGAAGGTGAGTCGCTTGTAGAAACAAACAGATGACTCGTTTAAATCCATTCTATCAGTCTATGCCTTTTAATAGGGGTTTTCAATCCATTAACATTCAGTGTTAATACTATAAAGATGCTACTTACTTCATCCATTTTATCCCTTGGCTTTCTGCTATCATATCTTACTCTTGTGTCTTTTAACCCTTTCAACATCTATTCCTTATGTTCTTCAATTCTACACTCTTCTCCAGGGCTCTCTCCCTTGTCTTTTCCTTTCAGGCTGTAATACACCCTTTACTATCTCTTGTATATTCAGTCTCTTGGTAGCAAACTCTTTCAATTTTTGTTTGTCTGTAAAGACTTTAAATTGGCCTTCATTTCTGAAGGATAATTTTGCCAAATAAAGCATATTTGGCTGGCAATTTTTCTCTATTAGTACCTTAAATATATCATACCACTGCCTTCTTGCTTCCACAGTTTCTGATGAGAGATTGGCACTTAGCTTAATTGAGTTTCCCTTGTAAATAATGCATTGTTTTTCTCTTTCTGCTCTTAAAATCCTCTCTTACCTTTGGCCTTTGACAATCTGAACAGCAGATATCTCAGAGTAGGTCTGTAAGGATTTGTTCTGTCAGGGGTATGTTGTCCTTAAATATTGATATTCATGTCTTTCATAAGGACTGGAAAATTTTCAATCACTATTTCATCAAAATTCTTCTTACCCATTCCCATTCTCTTCTCCTTCTGGGATACCTATAATGCATGTGTTTGTGCATTTCATGTTGTCATTCAATTCCCTGAGACCCTGTTCAAAGGATATAAAGAACTTGTATTCAGAAAACTATAAAACATTGCTAAAAGAAACCAGTGATGATCTAAATAATTAATTGATGATTATTAATTGATGATCTAAATAATTAACCATATTCATGGTTTGGAAGACTAAATATTATTAAAATGTCAATTCTACCCAAAGTGATATACAGAATTAATGCAATTCTGATTTTTCAAATTCCAATATTCTTCTTTGTAGAATTGGAAAAGCCAATTATTAAATGTATCTGGAAGGATAATGGTCCCCAAATAGGAAAAAAAAAAAAAAAAAAAAAAAAAAACTTAAAAAGAAGAATGAAGTTGGAGGACTCTTACTTCCAGACTTTAAAGCATATTATCTAGGTGCAGTAGTAAAAACAGCATAGTACTAGCATAAAGAGAGATTGACCAGTGGAATCAAATTGAGAGCTCAGAAATAGACCCTTACACCTATGATCAAGTGATTTTTGAAAATGCTGTCAGACCCACTCAACTGGGTCAGAATAGCCTTTTCAACAAATTGTGATGGGAAAACTGGATACCCATATCTAAAAGAAAGAAAGAGGACCCCAGTCCCAAACCTTATATAAAACTTAATTTCAAATGAATCAAGGACCTAAATATAAACTAGAACCATAAAACTCCTAGAAGAAAATGTAGGGAAACATCTTCAAGGTCTTGTAGTTGGTGGTGGATTCTTGGACTTTATACCCAAAACACAAAGCAATAAAAGAAAAATTAGATAAATGGGACTGCCTCAAAATTAAATACTTTTGTTCTTCAAAAGACTTTGTCAAGAAAGTAAAAACACAGCCTATTCAATGTGAAAAAATTTAGAAACCATATATCTGATAAGAGATTGATCTCCATGTTATATAAAGAGGTCACACAACTTAATAATAATAAAAAAAAGGACAAGCAACTCAATTTAAAAATGGGCAAAAGAATTGAATATACATTTTTTCAAAGTGGAAATCCAAATGACCAAAAGACACATGAATAGATGTTCAACATCATTAGCTATTAGGGAAATGCACATCAAAACTACAATGAGATATCATCTCACACCATACAAAATGGCAATTCTTTTTTCAAAAATCAGAAAATTACAAGTGCCAGAGAGGATGTGGAAAAATAGGAACACTCCTTCACTGCTGGTGGGAGTATAAAATGGTACAGCCTCTGTTGAAGATGATGTGACAGTTCCTCAAGAAACTAAATGTAGAACTGTCATATAATCTAGCAATCTTGCTACTAGAAATATATTCAGAAGAACTGAAAGCAAGGATTCGAACAGATATTTGCTCACTGATGTTCATAGCGGCATTATTCACAATTGCTAAAAGATGGAAGCAACTTAAGTGTCTGTCAACCAACGAGTGGATAAACAAGACATAGTATATTCAGCTATATGAAGAATTCAATTGGGGAAGCACATGACAACATGGAGGAACCTTGACAATATTACGTTGAGTGAAATAAGTCAGACACAAAAGGATGAATATTGTATGGTCTCACTGATATGAAGTAAATACAATGTGTAGACTTATGGAGTTGGACCATGAAGTGTAGGTTGGTGGAAGATGGAATATGAGATAAGAAGCGGGAGATGATGCTGGATATATGTAGAAGGTTTAATAAAGTCAAATGTAAATATGTGGTAATGGTTGGACTTGATGGTAACATATTATAATCAATTTAACAAACACTGTTGATTGTGGATGTGATCGTGGCTAAAGCACGTAGTCTAGGAAGATTATTGTTAGTTGTAGGACAGCTGGAAGAAGATATTGGGACTGTATAACAATGATTTTGGTTGTAAGCGAGGATTGTGGTTAATAATATAAATACAGGAATATTCTTCTACTGCAGGGTGTTAAGAATGTGGTTCTACATGGGAAAAAATACAACTAATGTAATTTATGGATTTTAGTTAGCAACAACATTGTAATGTTATTCTAGCAAGGCAAAGTTGGTACTATATTAATGCTAAAGGTAAAAAAGAATATGGGATTTGGTTTTGTGAGATATGAATGCAATTAAGTATTTTTTTCTCTTCATTTTTTTTTCTCATTTATAAGGAGACCTTGAATATGTCATTTAACTAATCTGTTTTCATCTGTGTATCTTTCTGAACACTAGAGGAACAACTGAGTTAGTTGGAATTAGATAAAAGTGCCTGGAAAGAACTTTTTAGGAATAATGTTTCCATAACTTGTTGAGTGCTTTTTTCTGTTATTTTATTTCTTTGAATTTTTTAGGAGGTACCTCATACATGTGATAGCAGGTGTTCAACCACTGAACTACACCCACTCCCCTATTTCTTTGAATTTGAAATAAAGTTATATATATTAAAAAAGAATGACTCTTTATTCAAGAGATAGGCATAAACTGGAGAGCAGGCAGTGAAGATGTTAATACATTGTTCACATATCATTCTCTTAAAATATTTGAGGGCAGCAAAAGAGAAGAGAGAATCCAACCAGGGTCTCTAAAAGGCCAAAATATCCAAAGAAGATCCTATGTGTGGGGTGTGTGTGTGTGTGTGTATGTGTGTGTGTGTGAGAGAGAGAGAGAAAGTGTGTGTGTGTGTGTGTGTGTGTGTGTGTGACTGGAGCGAACAAAGCAGGTATTGGCAAAGAGGGAGGAACTGATGGAGAAGATATTGAGAAACTGAAAAAACAAAGTGCCAATGCAATTGGAAATATTCACCTTGGGAAAGAGGAATAACTTCTCTAGGACAAGAGAAAAGGGACACTGACCTAGAGAACAAGACACATTGAGAGTATACCCTGACCAATGGCAGGGTGAGGGTACACTGAGAACTCACTATCAATAGAACTCATTATCTATTTTTTTCAAGAGTATAATGGAAATGATTTTGAGTACCACCAGAAGTAATATTACTCAGGAGTTAAGCTATGAAAGAGAGGATCACTGAACCACAGTGAGGCCCCAGCTGTGACTATGTGAGTACATTTGCAGCAAATTCAGTCACACAAGATTGTGTTCTCCAGGATGGATGATTCAGATAATCAATAACAACAACAACAAATAAAAACTACCTAGATATACAACCTCTTGGTAATTAATACTATGCAGCTATTAAAAAGAAGAAGATGAGAGGATTGGGGGAAGATGGTAGAGTAGGAAGCTCCAGGAACTGGTCCCATCATCAGAATAACTACTAAACAGGCAGGAACAGTCTGAATCATCTATTTTTAAACTCTGGAATCTAGTAAGACACTGTGCAACATTTATGGAAGAACAGGAGGAAGAAGCTGGTAAATCACAGTAAATACTAGTGAAATGCATACACTGGGCAGTGTCTACCAGTGTCCATCCCACAACATCATGCCAGACAGTAGTGTGGTACCAAACCCTGGCCCTTGGTACAGCTTACTGGTGTCAGGGTGGAATATAAAAACCTAGTTCTCTAAAATCCATGGGGATACAGTCCCATCACTAAACACTGCTTTTGATTAGCTCATTCAGATCACTGGGGGCCCAGCTTTGAGAGTGGTCATTATTCCAACTGGCCCCATGCAAAAGTGGCAGAGGAGACTTTAAGACTTCCTCAAAACTTTGTAAAACAGTTAAAGGGCTACATTTATTGGGCAAATGCCAAATCAAGAAAATGCAGCTTGAAAGAGTCATAGGAGAAGCTCCTGGTACTCTTGCTGGCCCAGGGCTGCGTGGCATGGGTCCAGGCTCATTCATGGGTCCCTGGCCTTATTCCAGACAGGAATAGACAGACCTGGAAAACCCCTATCCTGCTTGTCCCACTTCCAGAATTTGCCCTCCAGGCAAAAGCGCTTAAGACAGGGAAGGCTATGTGAAAAACCTAGAGCAAAGGCTTACCTGCTTTAAGTCCTGCAGTGGAGCACTGGGAGCCAGAGAAGGTCTGTTTCCTAAGGAGTAGAGGGGACATTCAAATTCCTGTAAACAGGGAATCTGAAGGCCACTGACAAGCACAAGCCCAGGACAAGACACAGGCCCAGAAAAGACAGGGAGAATCTTCCACTTTGCATTCACCTTGGCCTGACCTTCTTGATAGGAAGGCTGAACTCTGAAGGAAAGCATCAACCAATGCAAAACCAATTAGCAAAGACTGTGAAAGTGTTTTTTGCATTAGTTTCTTTGATTTTGTTAGTTCTTGACACTCAAGAAAATCTCAGTCATATCACAAGCTGGATATAAACTCAAACAGACAGCTCAGGACCAGATCAACTATTTTAAAATATTAAAATGTACAGTATACAACAAATATTACAAGGAAAACAAAGAAACAGGAAATGATGGCCCATCCAAAGAAAGAGGATAAACATCCACAAAATATTAATAAAGAAGAACAGACTATGAATATACTAGAAAAAGTCTATTTAAAGTGATTTTTAACATGCTCAAGGAGATGAAAATACAGAGAAAGAACTCAAGGATATCAGGAAAACAATGAATGAACAATATGAGAATATCAATAAAGAAATAGAAAATTTTTAATGGAACCAAATAGGACTACTGGAGTTGAAGACCACAAAAACTGGTATGGAAAATTCCCAGGAGGGTTTCAGCAGCAGATTGGAGCTGGCAGAAGAATCAGTGAATTCAAAGACAATTAAATGAGTCAGGCTGAGGACAACAAATAAAAATGAATTAGAAAAAGCAAAAATAGCCTAAGAGACCTGTGTAACACCATCAAGTGATTCAATATATTATATGTATTGTGGGTTCCAGAGGGAGAAGAAAGAGAGAAGGGAATAGAAGGAATATTCAAATAAATAACGACAGAAAACTTCCTAAACTTGGCAAAAGACATGGAAATGTACATACAAGAAGATCATCAAACACCAGACAGGAAAAATGTGAAGAAAAATACACCCAGTATATTAGTAAGCCAAAGGGATACTGATGCAAAATATCAGAAATCTGTTGGCTTTTATAAAGGGTATTTATTTGGGGTAGATGCTTACAGTTACCAGGCCATAAAGCATAAGTTATTTCCCTCACCAAAGTCTGTTGCCAAGTGTTGGGGCAAGATGGCTGCCAACATCTGCCAAGAGTTCAGGTTTCCTGGGTTCCTCTCTTATCGGGGCTTGTTTCTCTCTGGGATCAGCTGCTCTGCTCCTCTGTCTGCTTACTTCCCTGAGTCCAGCTCAAAACTCCTACTAACTCTTCTGCCATGCCGTTTTCTCTGTGAGTCCCCACCCACCAAGAAGGTGGGGATGCAATGTCCTACTGACGTGGCCCAATAAAAGCCTTAATCATTATTTAATAAAGTAAAAGTGAATCCTCTGAATCCAATATAATCTAATATGCCCAGAGGGATAGACCAGTTTACAAACATAATCCAATTTCTATTTTTGGAATTCATAAATAATGCCAAACTGCTACACCCAGACACATGGTGGTCAAAAGGTCGAATGCAAAGAACAAAGAGAGAGTTCTGAAAGCTGCAAGAAAAAAGCAACGTGCCATGTACAAAGAAGCCCCAATTAGATTCAGTGCCTATTTCTTGTCAGAAACCATGGAAGCAAGGAGGCAGTGCGTGGAAATACTTAAAGTGCTGAGAAGAAACAATTGTCAACCAAGAATTTTATATCCAGTGAGACTTTCTTTCAAAAATGAGGGAAATATTAAGATATTTCCTGATAAACAAAAGCTGAAGGAGTTCATTACCACTAGACATGCCCTAGAAGCAATGTTAAAGGGAGTTCTTCAGACTGAAAGGAAAGTTTACTACACAAGTGGATCAAAGTGGCATAAAGAAATTAAGACCTTCAGTAAAAAGGTAACCATATGGGTAATTATAAATGCCAGTGCTATTGCATTGCATTTTGTGATATGTGACTCCACTTCTTACTTTTTACAAGCACTAAAATTCAAATGTATAAAGTTATGATAAATCTATGGTTTTGTACATACAATTTACAAAGATATAATTTGTGACAAGTACAAAAAAAGGTGGAAGGATGAGGAGTATATGAGCAGTGTATGTGTATTGTATTGAAGTTAAGTTGGTATCAAATAAAAAATTATTTATAAGTTTAGGATTTTAAATTTAAGCCCCATGGTATCCACAAAGAAAATATATGAAAAATATATAAAGAAAGAAATGAGAAGGGACTCAATATTATACAATACAAAATATCAAATAAATATGAAAGTAGGCATTAATGGAAGTTGGAGGACTCACAATTCCTGATCTTAAAACTTATTACATAGCCTCAGTAATCAAAACAGCATGGTACTGGCATAAGGACAAACATATACACAAATGGAATCTAATTGAGAGCTGAGAAATACACCCTCACATTTATGGCCACCTGAATTAACAAGTATGGCAAGGCCACTCAAGTGGGAAAGAATAATCTTTTCAACAAATGGTGCAGGAAAAACCGGATATCCATATGCAAAAGAATGAAGGTGGACCCTGACCTCACACCATTACAAAAATTAACTCAAATTGGATCAAATACCTAAAATATAAGAACCAAAATTATAAATCCCCTAAAAAAACATAGGGAAGCATCTTCAGGACCTTGTGTTAGGCAATGGTTTCTTAGATTTTCTACCCGAAGCTCATGCAACAAAAGAAAAAATAGATAAATGGGACTTCAACATTTAAAAATTTTGTGTATCAAGGGACTTTATCATGAAAGTAAAATGACAACTTGCACAATGGGATAAAATATTTGGAAACTACATATCCAATAAGGGTTTAATATCCAGAATATATAAAGAAATCCTAAAACTCAACAACAAAAAGACAAACAACCAATTTAAAAGTGAGGAAAAGATTTGAATAGACATTTATCCAAAGAAGACATAAAAATGGCCAAAAAAGCACATAAAAGTTGCTCAACATCATTAGTCATTAGAGAAAGGGAGATCAAAACTACAACAGGATACTATTTCATGCCCAAGAGAATAGCTACTAGTTAAAAAATGGAAAATTGCAAGTGTTGGAGAAGATGTGGAGAAATAGCAACAGCCATTCATTGTTGGTGGGAATGCTAAATGATTTAGCCACTGTGGAGGACAGTTTGGCAGTTCTACAGTAAGTTAAATATAGAATTACCACTGACCTGGCAATCCTACTTCAAGGTATATAACCAAACAGTTTGTATTAGTCAGGGTTCTTTTGGGAAACAGAATCAGCAGGAGATATCTGTAAATAGTATGAGATTTATGAGATTCTCTTACGTGACCGTGGAGATGCACAAGTTCTGGTTCCGCAGGGAGGCTGCAAACCAGGGGCTCCGATGAAAGTCCAATGAAGTTCCTTGATGAGTTTCTGGGAGATGCTGGCTGAAATTTCTCTGAATGCTGAAATCACTTCCCCTTTTAAGGCATTCAGCTGATTAGATAAAACATCACTCACTGCTGATGGCAATGTCCCAGGTTGATCATAGATGTAATCAGTCATCTATGCAGTGAACTCACTGATGACTAAAGCCCATAAATATCCTTATATTACAATTAGCCCAGTGCTTGCTTGACCAAAAACTGGGCACAATTATCTGGCCGAGTTGACAAATTAGCCTAACCATCACACGGTTGAAAGCAGGAACTTGAACAGATATTTGCACACTGATGATGTTCATAATGGCCTTATTCCCAAATGCTAAATGGTGGAAGCCCCACAAATGTCCAACTGATGAGTGGCTAAACAAACTGTGAGAAAGATAGATTAGATAGATAGATGATAGAGATAGATAGAGATAGAGATAGAGATAGAGATAGAGATAGAGATAGAGATTATTAAGCGTTTAAAAGGAATGAAGTCCTGATACAGGCAACATGGATGAACCTTGAAGATGAACCTTGAAGACATCATGTTGCATAGGATAAGTCAGACACAAAAGAACAAATATATTATCTCACTGATATGAAATAATTAGAATAAGTAAATTCATAGAGTCAGAATCTAGAATAGAGGTTACCAGGGAGGGGCTGGGGTGGGAATAGGGACTGGGGAGTTAATATTTAAATTGAATAATGTTTCTATTTGGGATGATGGAAAAGTGTTGGTAATGGATGATGGTGATGGGAGCACAACATTGTGAACATAATTAACAGCACTGAAATATATACATTCGAAAGTGGTTAAACAGGGAAATTTTAGGTTGTACATATGTTACTAGAACAACTTTTTAAAAAAACTGGACTGTACAACACAGAGAACACTGTAAACCATGGCCTATCATTCATAGTACAATAAAAATATTCTTTCATCAATTGTAACAAATGTACCATATTAATGCAAGGTGTTAAGAATAGGGTGGTATATGGGAACTTTGTATTTTATGCATAATTTTTCTGCACACCTATAACTTCTCTAATAAAAATTTTTCTTAAAAAAAATAAGATGGGCTGTATCTACTTCTACTACTAAACTTTAAAAAGTGGGTGAAGCAGAACATTATGTAGTATATGATTTTCATTTTCTTTTTTTTCTTTTACTTTATTTTTATTTTTTAAATACTTTAGATTACATAAATGTTACATAAAAAGTATATGGGATTCCCATATGCTCCACTCCCTCCTCCTCCCACACTTTCCCACATTAACAACATCTTTCATTAGTGTGGTATATTTGTTACAATTGATGAACACATATTGGAGCACTGCCACTAAGCATGGATTATAGTTTACATTACAGTTTACACTCTGTCCCGCACAATTTTGTAAGTTATGACAAAATATATACCATATGCACATGCATATACACAAGAAAGAAAGAGAGAGAAAAGATATCCTCTATCCCTTTCATTTTCTTTGTCTCCTGTTTTAGTTTTCCAGGCTGCTAAGGAAAGTATCACACAATGGGTTGGCTTAACAATAGGAATTTATTGGCTCACAGTTTCAGAGGCTTTACTTCCTCCTGGGGTTGTTAGTGCCACAATCCTTGGGGTTCCTTGGCTTGCATCTCTGTTTCCTGTCACATGGCAATGTCCTTTCTTTTCTCTTCCGGGTTCCCACTGACTTCTGACTTTGACTCTTTCCCTTTGCTTTCTCTTACTATGTCTGAATTTCTTTGTTTAAGAAGAAATACACCAAAACAACATCTTCAAGAGATCCTATTTACCAATGGGTTCACATGCACAGGAATGCAGATCAAGACCAAGAACATGTCTAAATCAGGGTACATAATTGAACTCACCACATGCCCTGTATAGTCAGCCAAAAGGGGTGCTGATGCAAAGTACCAGAAATCTGTTGGCTTTTATAAAGGGTATTTATTTGGGGTCAAAGCTTACAGTTATAAGGCCCTAAAGAGTCCAACTCAAGGTTACTTTTCTCACCAAACTCTTTCCACATGTTGAAACAAGATGGCAGGTGATGTCTGAGAGGGTTCAGCCTTCCTCTCTCTCTTAAGGATCCGTGGGCCCAGCTCTTTCAGATTTAAGCTGCAGGCTGGAGGGCTCATTTCCTTCCAGGCCTTCTTAGCTGCTCAGGGCTCTGGTCTCTTCAGCTGCAAACTGTCAGGTGAATGGCTCATCTATCTCCAGGGCCCCAGGATCAAGTTCTCTCCTCTGCCATGTCTATGGAGTGCTCTCTATTCCCGTGTATCTTCTGTGTATCTTCTTCTGTTTTCCCCTTGTCTGAGTGTATGTTTATATAGCCCACTAAGGGGGCGGGGACTCAACCCTGCACACCCTAATCAAAGCCCTAATCTTGATTTAATCAAGTAAATGTAAAGCCTTTGATTTAAATCATTCAAAGGGTATCATGCCCAGAGGAACAGACTAGCTTACAAACATAATCAATATCTCTTTTTGGAATTCATAAATAATATCAAACCGCCACATCCTCTGTCCTCAAATTAGTGGAGTATGGATATTATGGCATCACCACATAAAAATTAGAAACATGCAAAGTGATCAATACTATCCAGGAAAAGATTTGCCCTGTACTGTATATGTTCCACTCTGAGGATTATGAAGATCCAAGGCAGATAAAGGGTGTGAGAGCAGGACTGGAGGATGGAAACCAAGGAAGAAAATGACTTGCAGGAGACCATGAGAGCTACACCAGGCACCAATGACCCTAAGGGAAGAGGAAAGAAATGTCTAGATGTCAAGTCTTTTTCTCATTAGTTTTTTGTATTATTGATTCCTTCAGTGCATGGATTAAACCTATAAACCTCCCACCAATGCAGGGCTTATTGGCTAGTTTTCATTTATGTACAATTTATGAGTAAGTACACACATACACACACACACAACTTTTATTGATGGTTATCTCTGGGAGGTAAAATTGGAGGGAGAAAAAGGAGTGAGAGGTTTTTACTTTGTATTTCATCCACATGAAGATAGAAGAAGAAAAAGTGGTAGGATAATTAATGGCTTTTACTTTCAATTTTATGCATTTCTGTAATTTGGAGGTTATCTATCATGAATATGCATTTCTTTTGTAATCAGAAAAAAAGGATTAAACTACTAACTGTCTTAGCTGGGGCTCCCCCGGGAAAACAGAGGCTAAGGCAAATGTTGCACGGTGGTGAAAAAGGGAGAGAGGCTGGAAAGATGGGAACACCTATCTGAGGTGTCTTTAAAGCTGGCCACCACTAAGTACCACTGACTGCTTAATCTCCCAGGACCATCCTGCAGGAAGCTATACAAACTGAGTGCCTCAGGGCACTCCACCAAGATGGAAGGGAGAATAATGTAGCTACCAGTTCCTTTCTCCCATGGGTCAAAGTCTCATCCCACAGGGATTTCGGTCCCCTGCACATCCATGGTGCACATGGGTGGCCCTGAGAAAATCCCACAGCATCTACTGCCTCAACATCAACAGAGAAGCCCCAGGGCAGCAGGCCAGAGTTGTGCGGCACACGTAAGAGGCAAGGGGCTGACTGCAGATGCATGAAGTTGGTCTGAATCTCATCTCTGGCAAGGGCTGAGATAAAGCGGTCTGGAGACAAGTGAGGGCAAGAAAATCAAGAAAATCATCATGAAATACAGTTTGATATATCCCCCTAAGTAGCTTACAAACTATAAAGAACTTTCCATGGTGAAAAACTAGTACCTCATACCAAATAACAAGGAAGCTGGATTTATAGAGGTTTTTCTTTCTGAAATGCCTGATCCCAGTGAAAACGAGTCTCTGAGGAACCAGGGATGTACTGGAAGGAACAAAGAAGGAAAATAAACCAAGTGAAACAAATATGAACAAACTAAAAGCCAGGAAGCCTTGTTAACAGTGAGATAAAGGGAAGGGCTTCTCTGGTTTGTTCAAGGTTCTCTTAGGAACATTCTACAAAGAGTTTTTTGCTGTTTTAATATATTTTTACTTCTCAACTGCTATGAGGCACTAATTATAAATGTAAACAGGTTTGTATATATGTTTACAAAATTTGTGTTGAAGAGGCAGAGGGAACTATCTCAAAATGAAAAGCTCAAAAGCTTTCTAGGCGCTGTCCTGGAAGGGAGGCAACATGCTTCTCTATTGTAAGAACAAGGGCACTAGGAAGAGCTCAGGCATGCACACGCATTGCTTAAAGGAGGAGAAGTAAATGTACTTGACTTCAATTTCTTTATAGCCATCAGCTCTACATTTATTTTTTTTTAATCTCCATACTGTTGAATACATTGGGAGCAGGAACTGATGAAAAGGTAGGTCACACTTTCCCACAATATTTAAAGTAAATATTTTAGGTGTTTATATCCCTTAAGAATAACATTCCCATTTAAGTTCTGCATTCTATGAAGAAATTATTGAGGTATTCCAAATACATAGAAAATGTTCTAAAAATTTTATAATATGTAATGTAAATACTTTGCTTAAATGCAGTAAAAAGGTTATATAGAAAATTAGGCACAATGAACACAATAATGAAGATAGTGTAATCTTTTAAACAACAAAGATATTTAAATTTCAGCATGTAAACTACTATAGACACCACGGTCTATGTAATCATATAACGGTGGCATATTCTTGAAGATCCAGTGCTTGGTTATAATCAGCAATAGCCTCCTCAATCAGACCTATTTTACCACGAACTTCTGCTCTGAGATTATATGCTGCAGCATCATTAGGATGCAAAGACAGGGCTGCAAAAGAGAAAAATTAATTTCACAATATGTTTTGTGCTAGCACTTAAAAATTGTCAAAATAAAAAATTCGTTTATTTTATTATTTGAAAACATTTTTCTTCAAGTGTAACTAGTTAAATTAAAAATATTGGCTCTTTCTAAGAAAACTAACTCAGGGAAACACAGGACAATATCTTTCTTCGAAAGGCCGCTATTGTTTGTGCATGGTATCCTAATAATTTTCTATATCTCAGCTTACCAAAGCCCTAAGTCAAGGTATTACATAAAGGAAACTATGTTGATTACATTAGAAACATGATACCTAAAAACCATAATTCTTAGGTAAGTTCATCTAGGCAAATAGACCTGATGATTTTCTTCTTTTGCAGTCCAAAAACAAACACATTAACCACTACAATCTTAGCAAGAAATTACAAAAAAAAAAAAAAAAAAATACCTTTACTAAGGTCTTCATCAGCTATTTCATATTGCTTTAAACAGCAGTAGAAGTTTGCTCTGTTAAAATATAATGCAGCCCAAAGGGGGCAGCTTTCAATTGCATTTGCAAAATCTTCTTTTGCTTCTTCATATTTCCTTAAAATTGTATTTGTAATAGCTCGATTCATGAGAACACATTCATTTTCTGGATCAAACTTTAGAGCCTTTGAAAAATAATCATTGGCCTATAAAACATGAATATAATGATCATTTGAATATATATAAATATATAGCAATATATAACACTTTTACTCTTAATTTAAAATTAAGGCCAGGGGTGTGCCAAGAGGGGCAGCAGAAGCATTCCATCCTAGATATGGACAATAAGGAGTGCATTATCTGTAGAGAATGTACAAAACAATAATAAAACTGACTAAAAGTCAGTGTGCTTTTTATTGTAGCCATGTATCAGCAATTCTAAATAATGTCAGTGATAAAAATACTCTTCCCTGTTGGATTGAAATGTCCCCACTATCCCTCCTCCTCTCATCCACACCCACATCCTTGTAGCCCACTGGAAGATGGTAAAATTAGAAAAGAAGATGGCCACAACAAGAAGACAGAATATAAGTTAGAAAATAACACTTTGCATATAAAAACAGAGACTTTAAGAGCTAAAGTGATAAACGAATTTTACAAATAAGGATTTAAGCCATACCAAAAGGATAAACAGGTATACTATGAAAAATCATAAGGAAGGGAGGGAAGGAAAGAGGAAGAGGAAAGAATTAGCTTTTCCAGAAGATCAAAAACTCTAGATTATTCATAACTCATCACGGAGCTGGTACGGACCCTCAAAGTGTGGTCTGCAGATCCGATCAGGGTGTTGGTCTGAGAACCATTTGCTACAGTTCTGCAAAGAGGTAAGTACAGAAATTAAGGGTAATGACTAGTAACTTCTATAGCATTTTTATATGGCTATGACATTCAAGCACATGACCATTTTTTCAGTAATTCATTTTTATTTTATTTTAATAATGTATAGATCTATAGTAAATTTAAAATTTTGAAAAATTGATTCTTCACCACAAGTAGGTTTGAGACACTGATTAGACAGCATACTCCTCAAGGGAAGAATCTCCTCTATACCTCATGGATAACAGTTTGACTCCTACATTAAACTTACCCTGAAAGAAAAGTTATTTTTAATAGTATGGCTTGCTGTCTCCAATTCCTTACAACTCAATTTTTTCCCCACCCACCACAATCTGGGTACATTATATCTACCTTCTTCTATTCCATGAGTTCTCCTCTTGGTAAGGTCCTCCAGCCTAAAGGACATTTTTTTAGTTCTTTTCTTCCATGATATCTCTGTGGCATGGACACTCTTACTCTTTCCTTCCTTTGTAAAACTCTCTCTGCCCTTGAGACAGGGAGTCTCTCTGGTTTTTCTCCTTCCTCTCTGACCATTTTCTCTCAGCCTTCTTCCCTGAGCACTTGTCTGACATCTTTACAATAATATTCTCCAAGGATCTGTCCTCAATTTACTTCCACTATGGGTGATATGAAATATTGATAGCATGGTGTTTAAGAGACCAGACTCTGGAGTCCAGTTGCTGGGCTCAAATCCTGTTTTTAACACTTGTTATCTCTATATACTTGACTTTAAGTCAAAGTTATTGAAACCTCTTTTCCTCAATTTCCTTGTAACTCTATTTCCAGTAATGCTGTGAGAATTAAGTGAGCTGATACATGTAAAGTACTGAGAACAATATGCAGAAAATACTAAGGATTCTATCAATGAGAACAATAGTTCTCTTTATTACTTGTGTCTAGAAATGTAGAGATGACATAGCCTTCAGGCAATACACCATGAGCTTTGAGGCCTCTATGACTTTTGAGAGGCAATAAGATCAAGATTGTGTTCTCTGTTTCATTCCTGGATGGCAGCTGCTCTATGCTACAGATGGATCCATTAAGATGGGACAGAATTGGCATTCTTCTGTGAAAAGCTTAAAGAAAATTCATTTCTGAAAAGAAAGCTGAACCCAGAAATAGGGCAAGATCACAGCCACCAGAAATGAGTCGCTCAAGGCAGGACCAAAACTTTCTTCAGAAAGTAATTTAGACTTCTTTTTTTTTTTTTAGTTATTAAACACTTGTTTATTTGCATATTATGACCCTCGAAATTATAGTAATGCCAAAGTTCAATGAGAACATCAATTAAGTGACTGCAGTTAAATTAAATGAGATTAATCAAAATTACTTTTAAAGAGTGATAACCCTGGCAGATGTCTTGCTGTAGTTGAGGATAGGAGCAGTCAGCAGCTATGAAAAGTGAATCCAACCTTTAGGCTCCTGAAGGTGCAGTTGGAATATTAGGGGCAAGAGGGTCACCTGGGAAAAACTAGAGCATCAACTCTGCTTGCATAAGTATTTCCCTTTTGGACTCATTTTCCTTTCTTAGCTCACTGAGCTTTCTGTCAGTGCACAAAGCTTCCAGTCCTCTTTCTTGATATTTCTTCTCATAGTATATAATCTGGTTGTAAAAGAAGGAATTTGTTCTTTCCAATTCTTTGTTCATGTCTTCAGCCACCTTCCTGTAAAAGTTGTGCTTCTGATATGTGAAGTTCCTGTTTCTATACACTTCATGAAATTTCTTCTCTATTTCTGAGCTGTAATATGCTTCCTGAATGTAGGCTTCATTTTAATACACCAATAGTAGAGCCATAAAAGCCACACAACTCCACATCACAAAAGCATGACTTGAATCAGGTCAGAACAAATCCCTACCTTCAGCTAAGAGAAAATAATTAAGCAAAACTCCAATAGTGTGCCTAACTTTGAACAATGTAAAATTCCATTATAGCTTCCAAAATATTAGTTAGAAAATGAAAACCCATAAATTGAATGAGGTTACTTGAAGTATAGGAGTATTAACTATAGATCAACTAGAGGTCAAACAAACATACCACAATGGATGGCCCAGATTTTTTTAATTAATTTTTTTATTAATTTTTTATTATGTCTGTAATTAATTAGAAAGCAGACACAGCTATTTTTAATAGTTGCTTATAATCCATGATCATAAACTAGGTCACCTACATTTATTCTTTTCTCTTATGGGGGGACACATTTAGCTCATCTAAATGTGGTTTCAAATCATTCAGTCACAAATTGAAGTTAAAAGAAGCCAGAATACATATATGTTTTAACCCTCTTGAGATTATTAGTTGATTTTTTGGAGGATTCTTTCTCCTGACTCTAAACCATCCTTCCAGACTAGTTAAAAACAAAATAGAGGAGTAAATTGAAGCCATTTTCTCCACAAAGAGGGCCAGAGCATAGTGCAATCACTAGATAGCTGTGCTCAAAGCCTGCTTGTTCCTGGAGGAAGTGTGCACTGAGAAGCCCAAGCATCCAGTATATCAAGACAGGATGGAATACATTTTAGATACCAAACTAATAGGTCTACAACAGAGCTGTGCTTAAAGGAGGGGATGGGGGGAATCAAACTACACTTTAGGTCTAACCAAATGGAGTCATATATGAACCCTATGGGTCATACATGATACCCATAGCTCTGTTAAAGGCAAATTTAAAAGATGAGGGACTCCCTCTCAAATGGATCTTAAACATCTGTGGAAATAGGAAATTGAACTGGATACTTCATTTGTCTTAATCTCATTAAGCAACTGTACAAGCCAAGGAAGTATGGCTGGAACCCAGGCAGAGAGTTGTCTGAGATTGAAGTTTAAGGCAAGCTGACCTTGGTCTGTCAGCCTGGAAAAAAGTTAGTTTCCCAGCTGTCCACTGAGATCTGAGCTAGAATAATCTCATTCATGTCTTTTAAAAAAAAAAGATGTCCCAGCATCTGGCTTCACTACTGAGGTGAACCAGGCTAATCATAGGTCAGTGAGCTGTTGAAGGTCATTATCGAACTTTGGATAGGTAAAGGCTAAACTATGGCAATAGCAGTGGGAACAAAGTGGAGGGGACATATTAGAGAAAAAAAATGAAGAAGGGAAATTGATAGGACTTGATGACTGATTAGATGAAGAAGACAAGGAAGAAAGAGTCATATTTGACTCATGTTTTTACTCAGATAACTTTATGGAAGATGATATTTTAAATTGAGAAAGGGCTTATATGAAGAAGAGCTAGATTGAGGGTACCAGATATGAGGCTCAAATTCATTTTGGGCTTTGATGCATTTGTAATATATCTAGTTTTAGTGGCTGGTAGTAAATATGAGTTAGGAGCTCAGAAGAAAGATGTAGACTGACAAGTAGTGTAAACCATGGGAACAGATGAGCTTTCTGAAAAAGGATATGTAGGAGAGGAAGACAAAGCATGGTTTCTGCCCCTAAAGAGCTTACAATCAAATTGCACTGAGAAGGTAAGAGATCAACACACAGAAACAATTGTAGAGTGACAAAAGCAACATTAGATCTGTATAGCAATAATTATATACAAAGCAGTATAGAATCAAGATCTCACTTTAAATTCCCAATCACAAATCTCAAATTAGGACTCTATATATTATGATAACCCTACTACACTCCTCTAGTATGTTCACTTTCTCACTCTCCAAAACAATTATTTCACACCATCTCCTTTCTCCTAAAAAGTCTGGGTCCCCTATTCTCAACTAATAACTGATATTCTTACTACACAGAGAAAATAAAATCAATAGGTAGGAACGCGCACTGCCAAAATCTATCTACCTACATTCACCAGTGCCCAAATCCTCTTCTTTCCCCCATGATATAATAGATGGCATATCTTGCTCCTATCAAGGGCCACCCTGCAACTTCTGAACTCTAGCCCCATCAAATTCTCAAAGATTTTGCTCCTAATTATTCCCATCAATCTCTCCTGCAATGATTTCTCCCTTTCTACTAAATACTTCTCATTGACATAGGAAAATGAATCAGTATCATTCATCTTTTTTAAAAAACAAATAAAACCTCTTAACCCCACAGCCCACTCCAGCTACCACCCCCATTTCACTACTCTTCTACTGCTCCACTGCTCCTCCAACAATGTTCTTGCCAAAGTGATCAGCAACCTTATCCATCCTCCTCTTACTAGACCTCTAAGCAGAATTTTACCTTCTATCTTTCTCAAAACATTCTATTCTCTAGGTGATACTATCTTCTCCTTCTCCTTTCTGATATCTCCTCTCTTCCCACTACTAAACATCCATGTTATCCCAGGGCTTGCTTCTTAATAAGCCCCTTCTCCCCATCTATACTCTCTACCCAGGCAATCTCATATCATCTCATACATATGCTAATACTGATGAAATAATGCTTGAGTGGGGTAGTCTTAGACATTTATCACTATGTCTTTCTTGCTTACTTATTTCCTTTTTATTTCCTATATCTTCCTCCAATAAAACAGAAGCTACATCAGAAAAGAAGCATTCCTTGCCTCGCTCAGCTCTGTCTCTTTAGGCCATTATTAGTGCCTGTCCTGGGGTAGATACAGCATAAATATACGGAGATTGAATAAATTAAGAACTACGTGCAATGAAGAAACGTTTGCCGAACTTTCCCAGTAAAAGGGAGAACAGAACCACAGCATCTTAGCAGATGAAAGTGCCTTAAAGATCATTTCATTAAGGAGTATGGTAACAGTATTGGGTGGCAGAGGGCAATACAGAAGGTCCAGAAAATGCCTGCAAACAAACAAAAACTTTTTAAAAGTGAGTATATCACCTCAGAAGACAAGAGCTGTGAAAAGTTCTAAGAAACACAGAGCTGGAGGTAGAAGCCTTCCTAAACCAGGCTGAGCTAGAGCAGCCATATTTTAAAGTCCTTTACCACCAACATCAGAGGGAGGCCAAATTGGAAAGCTATCATGGCTCATCATTCTGTTTCCCACAATAATTCCTGCTTTCAGTCAGAGAAAATGTTTATCTCATTCAAATAGGAATAACAGAAAAGTAATTTGCCTATCTTCATCATAAACACAAGGATGAAAAATAACAGCTTGACTCTGGAAACATAATAATTCACCAGAAAAAAATAGTATTGCTATAAGGCAAATGAAAATTATAACATAGAATGTCAAAATGAAATAGAAAAAAAAAATGCTAAGGAAGCAATTGTAGCTAAGAAAAAATAAATCACTGTGAATATACTCGCTGACCTGATTTTGTGATAATCAGGGTAGGCTAAACATTCGCTATATTAGAAATCATGCATGTGTCCCCAGACCTAGTTTTTCTCCCTCAGTCTGGTTTTTAGAATCCTAGTGATAAACTAAGCCTGATTTATTATATGACCACCCTGTATATGAAAAGACTGTAACTTTGGGTATTTTGGTCAACCTTAAGAGATATAGCAGGGGGATGGATGTGGCTCAGGTGGTTGGGCGTCCATCTCCCATATGAAGGGACCTGAGTTCAATCCCCAGGACTTTCCAGTAAAAATTAAAAAAAGAAAAATATAGAGGGCACATGGGCTACCAGGCCCCACGCACAGGTGTGCCACCAGGCCCCACTAGCTGGGGAGCCACCAGGCCCCATGCATGGATGTGCTGTCAGGCCCTGCGAGCCACGCAGCAAGATGATGACATAACAGAAGAGTGACACAAGGGAGAGCCAAGATGAGATGCACCAAAAAACCAGGAACTAAGGTGGCGCAGGCGGTAGGACGCCTCTCTCCCACATCAAAGATTCCGAGGATCAAATCCCATTGAAGACAGAAGGAGAAGGATGAGAAGAGAGGGCAAGAAATGGACACAGAGAGTTGCCCAGTGAATGGACACAGAAACAGCAAAAATGGGGGCGGGTGAAAATTGATAAAAGTAAATAAATAATAAATAAATCCTTAAAAATGTGTAGGGGAGGAAGATACGAACTATAATTAATAGTAATACTTTGATGATACTCTTTCATGATTTGTTAACAAATGTTTCACAACAATGCAGGGTGTTTGGTGGGGGGGGTGATATGTGGGAGCCCTGTATGATGTTATGCATGTTTGTTTTGTTTCACAATGTTTACTGAACACTTATAGTTTAAGTATGTTCATGTATGAATGATATACCTGAATAAATTGTTTTTTAAAAATATTAAAAAAATAAATCAGAAATAAAGGATAATAGATACCTCAGAAAACAGTAAAGATTTAGAAGGCAGGTATAAGAAAAGCAAAGAAAAGGAAACAAATTAGAGGTAAAAAGCATTTGAGAAAAAGTAATAGTTTTAGAGAAGTCAAAGGACACTTAACACATGTATAATTGGGATTTTCAATGAAGAAAACTATATATATATATATTTAAACTGTAAATCAACAAAAATTTTCTGTAACTTACATTTTGAAAGTGCCCACTGCATACCTGGCAAAATTGACCCCAAAGACATATCTTAGTAAAATTTTTTATTAAAAAAAAAAAAATCTTCAGTTATCCTGGCAAAAATAATAAGTCACTTAAAAGAGTAAGAAAACCAGTTTTGCATCAAAGTTCTTGACAAGTTCAGAAAACAGTGGTACAACACTCACAGACAGTCAAGGAAAGAAAATGTGAGCCAAGAATTTTAAACCCAGGCATGCTGTCCTTAAGGTATAAAGGCTGCAGACAAACAACTATGAACATGCAAAAAATTCAAAGAACATTGTTCTCATGAGCCCTTCTTCAGAACTCTACTACAGGACTAATTTTCGACAATCCAGAAATTATTGAGGGGAATGAGGGGATGTTGGCCTAAAGCCTGCTAATGAGAATTGAATATATTGAAATGGGGGAACTAAGACCAAAGGGTGCAATAAAGGTAATAAAATATTGTGTAAAAAATAAATTCTCTGGCAATGTAGGTATAATGAAACAAGGAAATGGGGGACCAGAGAGAGACAGTGGAAAGTGAGCTGACACAACAAATTGACACATTCAGCTCAAGCGTACTTTAGAATACAAAGATAAACATTTTTAAGAAGAAAGAATACTATTAACTAAAGTTGAATAATGAATGAGAGGAAGGAGAACCGGAATGGACAATTAAAAGGTAGTTTTATTGTTGCTTTTAGTAAAGAAACTAAAGAAATGAGGAACTAAAGGTCCCCTATGTACAGTTATTTTTATAAAGATAATCACTACAGCAAAAATACAAATCTTCCTAAATATCATATAAACTATGAAAAAAGTCAATGAAAACAGACCACAGAATAAAATGCTTTGAAAATGTACATAAATAGGAAGCATAATATAAAATAACAAAACTAAGACCAAACATATTGATCATGCTAAAATGTAAATGGGCTTAACTTACATATTAAAAGAAAATATTTTCAAACTGGCTCTTAAAGTAAAATCTGAATCTATAGTCTATAAAAGGGACACACTCAACACAAAACTTTCTAAGTATTGAAAATATAGAGAAAGGCAAAGGAATACCAGACAAAAGCAAACTAAACGAAATCGGAGATCATGGCTTTCATATCAGATAAATAGAATTTGGTTCAAAAAGCATTAAAAGAAACAAAGAAGAGCATTTACGATGTTGAAGACTAAAATTTGCAATGTTTATATAATAAGTATGGATATCCACACATGAAATTAGCAGCAGAAATTTTTATAAAGCAGAAACTGCAAGATATATGAGAAGAAATGTTATCAGTCTAACATAAACCAAGTGAAAAAAAATGGCTATAGACTAATTAAATATGTAATTAATAAGACAGACCTTATAAACTATATGTTTAATTCTACATCCTCATGGTACATACCTTTTCTGGAAAGACTCACGTAATATTCAAAATACGTTGTCATATATTAGACCACATTAAAACTCAATAAACTCCAAAATTTAGAAAATATAAAAGCTCTTCCACATGGAAATTTTACATACCCTATTAATTTATTCTTGAGTCAAAGGGAAATACAAACTGCAGTTGTAGAATTTTGGAAAAAAAACATTAGTAATAAAAGTACTACAAACCAAAATACATGAGATACTGCTAAAGCAGTTTTCAGGGGGAAAGGATAACCTTAAAAACTTATCACAATAAAAATGAAAGGGGGAAGCAGATGCGGCTCAAGTGATTGGGTTCCCATCTACCATATAGGAGTTCCAGAGTTCATTTCCCAGGGACTCCTGGTGAAAAGCAAGCTGGCCTGCACGGCGAGCTGGCCCGCACAGGAGTGCTGGCCTGTGCAGAGAGCTGGCGCAGCAAGATGACAACAAAAAGAGACACAGAAGACAGACAATAAGAGACGCAGCAGACCAGGCAGCTGAGGTGGTGCAAGAGATTGGGTGCCTCTCTCCACTCCGGAAGGTCTCAGGATCGGTCCCTGGTGACGCCTAAAGAGAAGACAAGCAGACACAGAAGAACACACAGAGAGCAGACAGCGAGGGCAAAAACAATGGGGGGCGGAGGGGGGGGGTGTAAATATATAAATCTTTAGAAAATGAAAGGGTGACAATAAATGAAGTAAGCTTCTGAGTCAAAAAGTTGGACAAAGAACAGCAAGGCAAACAGAAGGAAAGCAGAACAAAAGAGTGAATATAAATAAAAAGCAGAAATTTAAAAATTAAGATTTTGAATCATGCAAATGCATTACCAATTCAGATAAATTTTTGAAAAATATCATCTACTAGTCCAACACTTATTACAGACATTATGATTGAGGTCCAAAGAGATTTAGAGGTCAGACAAAACCAGAACTAAATCCCAGTTCTACTTATTCCCATTAGGTTCACACAAAACCAGAACTAAAACCCAGGTCTTCATACTCCCAGTCAAGTGCCCATGTGACTGAAACTTAGAAAAAGTAGAAATGAAGAAAGTTAGATAATCATATCTAGAAGGAGGGTCTTGAAGGAAATGTGAGGTTTGGCTAAGTGGGGGAAAGGAGCAGAGGATCCATGCTGTAAAGTTGGTGAAAATTCACCACAGGAAGTCAGTGCTGACCCTTGGGGACGTGCAAATGAATATATAACTGGACAAAAGTTGAATAGTTGATGATAATGAGAAGCATAAATCCTAGAGATGTAAGCACTTCATAAATAATTCTAAACATTTTTTTGTGAAAGAGAACATTATTTTCTTAAAAGAAGAGGTAATGCATGATTGATCTATCAGGATGTAAGGATTGCATTTTGAAACTATACATAGCATGAAATATTTCATGTCAAAAAGAAAACGTTAAGGAAAAGACGTTACCTGGGAAAACTGCCTGTGGTGAAAGTAGATATTTCCTGCATTAAAGTAAGCCAGTGCATACTTAGGGTTTAGAGAAATTGCTGCTTGATAGTCTTTCATTGCATTCTGTTTTTGACCCATAAACTCATGAATCACACCACGGTTTGTTAAGAATTCTGCTGTAGTATTGATCTGCAATACAATAGCATGTGTATTTAGCATCTGGGAATGGTGCTTATCTCCAATTTCTTGCCTGCAAAAATGAATGTTAGGAAATCTAACTTGTGGGAAACTAGTAATTTTAGAGTGCAGATAAAGCTCCATTAGAGCACATATTTTGAGAAAGAACTCTGCATGAAGTTGGTTCAATGTCAACACTTTGTTGATTTGGTTGCAATAACAAATAATCTTACTGCTTTACTCAGTTCCTTTCCAAAGATTAGACATGAGGAATAGCTTATCTGTTTAGCTACATTAACTTAGAGAAGAAATTAAGTTGAATGGGCAACAAGTTTATTTGTCCTATGAAATAGCAGTTATATTTTTTCTCATCTCAAGCATTATAACACCTACTCAAATATACCAACTCAAAACCCAAAAGTTCTAGAAGGGGAACGTTTTTCTGTCACTGTATTCAAAACCTGATGTTTTCATTTGTCATTTCACTACAGCAAGAATCCAGGGATTTTGTTTGTTCTTTTTTTAGTTCCTTCAAGCCAAGAACATTATTTTATATTGTGCATTCATTTTGTATTGCAAAAAATTCTGATGTTCCATGAAACTATAAACTGCATTTATTTACTAAGAGAAATCAGTGTTTATCAGGAATTTGTTTTTGAATTTTAAATGCATTTAGGTTAATAAAATTGGAAAGCCATAGTAACTCTTTACCCTAGGAATCACTTGGAAAAGAAATCATTCTCTACAAGTCACTTTAAAAAGGTAACAGAGAACTTCTAACTTGAACCTATTCTTGATGGTATTAATTTATGCTAAAGATAATATAATCTAAGTGGATTTTTACCTTTATAGCAGCATTAATATCCTGAATTGCAGCAAAATTATTACCCATCTGAAGACAGACCACAGCTCTTCCTTCATAGGCTAAGTAGCTCTTTGGATCAACTTCCATGGTGATAGTAAAGTGGTTCCAAGCTTTCTGGAATTTTCCTTGAGCCTAAAATATTATTTTCAAATAAATATGAAATTATTTGTCCATGACATGACAAATATTTATAATTCTAACTCAAGCAAATAAAACTTGTAGTAAGGGTATATTTATATTGTACTAAATCTAAGATATTTTAAACAAGAAAGCAAGCTATGCTCTAGGTGCATTAACCTGACAAATTACATCTGAGTATTTGTGTTGAAATTTAAATTAATTGAAATAAATATCATTGTCAGATTCATTTCATACCAATCTTGGTCAATATAAAATCATGACCACCATTTGAAACACAAATGCTTCTGACAAGGGCTGCAAAATTTACAATGGGCTCCACACATACAGGCAGGGATTGTATTTATCTTGCTGGGCACTGAATCTCCAGTACCTGGCACATAATAAAATAAATATGTGTTGAATAAATAAATGAATGAGTTAATGGTGTAAAACATATTTTGATAAATCATACCAGCATCAGGTATTTGAGATCACTATACATAGTTCATGGAAAATGCATGCAAATCTACCAAGCATCTGTTTATACCAAACTCAGTGCTAACTAGAAAAATGAAAACAGTTCAGGAGAGGGAAACTGTTAGTAGAATGATATCAGAGTATTTCTTAAAGAAGCCCAGATTCTAAGTACCTCACCACAGGAAGGCACTGAGTTGGTAGATTCAGCATAGTCCAAGGTCTGTCCTTTATTCTTATGAGATCAAAACTGAGCTTGCCAGAATCTCAGAAGCTCACTCACTCTAACCAAGCTGAGTTCAGTGACCCTCACATAAGACTAATAAGAAATATAACTAGTTAGAGAACTAGACACTATTCTATGACCAGCAGATCTTCTTCTGGGTAAACTATGTGGAAATCCACATCGTCATCACAAGTTCATTTGATAAGGCATCAGGCAAGTTGAGACTAGGTTATTAGAATATTAAGCTGCAAATAGCTCACAATAAGATTTTATCTGTCATCTGTTGCTGACAAGATCTGGTTTCCTCACTTCTATAGTAGGGGAATCTAGGAGTATTTGTTGAAGAACACACTCTTTTCCCTAGACAGAACTTTGGATAGACCTCTATAACCTTCCTTTTTCAGTCCTTCTTTTTCTGATTCAAGCCTTCTTCTAATTTATATGCCTTTCAATCCTCTTTCTGATTGATATATACCTAGTAGGATCTTCATAATATACAAATCTCATGGCATTCCTCTGGTTAGCACTATTCACATTTTTAACTGGCCTACAAGGCCTTCAAACCCAGCCCTTGTTCAATTCTCTAGCTTCATCTCACACCACTCTCCCCTTACCCATGTCATTCCATCCACTTGAGCCCTCTGTCTCTTTCTTAACAAGATTTCTTTTTTTTTTAAAGAGTTTTATTTTCTGTCTCCTTCATTTATTTAGATAGTTAATATCAATATGGATTCAGATAGTTGGACAGCATTTTTTTTTAGGTGGTACTGGGGATTGAACCCGGGACACCTCATACATGCAAAGAAGAGCTCAACCACTGAGCTACACCTGCTCGCCTCAACAAGATTTCTAATGGACTATTCCCTCTGTCCGGAACACTGTGTCCTATCCCCAAGCCCTACCTGTGACTAATTACTAGTCTTCCAAGCCTTAATTAAATGTTACTTTCTCAGGAAGCACCCTCTGGCCCCTCAAACAAAGCTAGAACTCTTGCTATAAGTTGTCTACCCATCCTTTTCCTTTGTTGCACTCATCATGATTATATTTAAATAATTATTCATATGGTAATTTGATGCCATTTCTCTACTAGATAGTAAACTCTTCAAGGAGAAGAATCAAGTACATCTTGCTCACTGCTGTATCCCTAGGCTGAAAGCAGTCCCTGCCCTATAGAAGTTGTTCAGTAATATGCCTGTTGAAAGCAAAGAATGATGATAACACATTTCATTGGATGGCAATCAGCTCTAGGTGCTCTGTAAATCACCCTGTCTCTTTAAATTGGCCTTGCAAATTTCTGCTGTGTTCCAAAAAGAGCTATGTTATGTTTAAAATTCAAAGGCAATCTTATTTCCTCTATTAAGTTTTTGGGCATACCGCACTATAACCTTCAACCCCAACAACCATCTACAATATATTTAGTCTCAGATCAGTCAAACTCAAATGAAACAACAATCAACTTAAACAGCTAATTATTAACAGGGATTTCTGCAAATTGCAATAATGTAAATATACTCTTTGCCCATTATTTAAAATTGTCAATATTAAAAGGGATAAAAAGACAATGATTTAAGCTTAGTCCCATTTCATGGAAAATATGGCACATTTAGCACTTTATTCCAAGATTCTAACTACATCTTTTATTAGTGCAAATTAATGCAAATAGCTTGGTGAATTCAGGGCATGGGTCAGATCAGAGTATCCCAGAAAATACTCTGAGACCTGCCTGGCAATAGAGTAGTAAGCACTCAGTTTTCCATCTTGCTGAAAGGACCAGTGCCTTGCCTCTTGCCTTTCCAGCATGTTCTAATTCACTCCATTTGAAAAATGACCTGAATTCAGAAGTCGCTATACAGTGGCTGTCTGACCCATCAAATGGCTGGAGCCCACTGCTAAACTTTCATACGTTGTTTATTCCCTTTAGCTTTTGACTAACTCATAAGGCAAAACCTATGGAGCTCAGGTATAAGCTAGTGAAACAAACGTCCACCAGGTTTGTATCTAAAATTCAACAACCAAATTTTAAAAATTGTTTCTAAGTGCGGGGTTGATGTAGGGAGAGATACAGCTCTTAAGGAAACTCAGGTCTAAAAAATCCTCATTGGATTAGCATACCAGGTCAGGCTCATCCAGGCAGGCGCCCTGAAATTAATTGAACCTCTGTTTCTCATGCTATTCTGGATACTAAAAATAAGGGAAAGGTAAATTTTTCATAAATAAAATTTGTGAAATAAATAGCATTTACTCTCATCTCAGTAAATAGCCAAATATATCCTTTCTCTAGTCAAAAAGGTGTTTTCATAGCCTAAAATGGTGTTATATAATATTACCTGCAAATTATAGCTTAAACTAATTCTGGCTTTTGTGTACATTGGATTAAAATGCAACGCTTTCAGAAAGTCCTTCTGTGCTTGCTTGGTAGCTGCGTCATGACCGTATTCCATGTAAGAATTTCCCCGTCCTACATATGCATCCAGGAAATGTGGATTAATTTTAAGAGCCCAAGTGAAGAAATGGACAGCTTCTTCAAATTCTTTAATTCTGAAAATAAATGAAATTATTGATGTCTCTTGGTGAATTGTCCAAGTGCTTTTCCATATATTATTTTTTCATAAAGATATGTACTAACCCTTATAAAAAAAACTTTCAATTTTATTATACATGTTAGGAGGTAAATAGGTAAGACCATAAGACCTGAGAAAGTCTGATGGGTTGTTTGAAGTTTTAGGTAAAGGTTAAGAGCTAAGATCATAGCCATTTTTACAACAGAATGTGCCAGAATGCTATTCTGGAATTCTGGAATTCTTTTTTCTGAATTATTAAAGTCTGAATGGCATTCCTGAACCTGTTTTTTTTTTTTTTAAACAATTTATTGAAGTATATCATTCATACATGAACATACATAAACTATAAGTGTTTAGTAAACATCATAAACTTACAAAACAAACATGCATAACATCATACAGGGCTCCCACACATCACCCCCACACACACAAACACCCTGCATTATTGTGAAACATTTGATAAATCATGAAAGAGCATCGTCAAAGTATTACTACCAACTATAGTCTGTATCTTCCTCCCCTATACATTTTTTAAGGATTTACTTATTTATTTATTTATTTACTTTTATCCATTTTTACCCCTCCCCCCCCATTTTTGCTGTTTCTGTGTCCATTCGCTGGGTGATTGTGTGCGTTTCCTGCCCTCTCATCTCAACCTTCTCCTCCTGTCTTCACTGGGTTTCAATCCTTGAAACCTCTGATGTGGGAAAGAGACGTCCTACCATCTGCACCACCTTAGTTCGTGATTTTTCAGTGTGTCTCGTCTTGGCTCTCCCTTGTGTCACTCTCCTGTTACATCATCATCTTGCTGTGTGGCTCTCAGGGCCTGGCGGTGTACCCGTGCACAGGGCCTGGTGGCCCACGAACCTCATATATATATATTATATATATATTAATTTTTACCGGAAGGTCCCGGGGATCAAATACAGGTCCCTCCATATGGGAGACAGACACCCAACCACCCGAGCCACATACGTCCCACATACATCCCCCTGCTATATCTCTTAAGGTTGACCAAAGATACCCAAAGTTACAGTCTTTTCCCATACAGGATGGTCATATAATAAATCAGGTTTAATTTATCACCAGCATTCCAAGAACCAGACCTAGGTAGAAAAACTAGGTCAGGGGACACATGCATGGTTTCTAATATAGCAAATGTTTAGCCTACCCTGATTATCACAAAATCAGGACAGTGAGAATATCTGCATGTAAACCTGTTTTAATAGCTATCAGTTACCAGTATAGAAAAGCACAAGCTTTTATTGATTAAATAGATTGGTTATAGCGAATTTAAAATAAATTTATACATATATGTATTTAGTATTTCCTTATACAATGAAAGGAACCAAATATTCATGAAATGGGGTCCTTAAGACAGATCTTCTTATATAAAGGCAGCCTATTTCATTGTGGATACCACAAAAAAGGGGGAGAGGAAAAAAACTGTATTTTATTTATTAAATTGTAAAAATATGTAGTTAAATGATAACTCTCCCTTTCTATCTTCCCTAATTATTCTCTGTGGTAGAGGAACAGTTGATGGAATAAAATATTTATTCATGGGCACATAAAATCACATCTCCATTTCATATGCACATCTAATAATTATGTTTAACCACAGTTAACATGGAAAGAGTCTGGAATTTAATTTTTTAAAAAAAGAGTGAAAAAGCTAACATTGAGTAACTGCTTACTTGCCAGTTACTGCTCCAAGTATTTTACATATGCTATTTCACTTATCCTTCCAATAGCTCTGTCAGCTAGTGGCAATTATCTCCAGTTGACAAATGAAAAGAAAATCAAGGCTCAGAAAAGTTTTCACATAGTAAATGGCATAGAAAATATCATCCTGACCAAAGTTTGCACAGAGTAAACACCTGGGATTCACACGCAGGTAAGCCTCATCTCTACCACACATTCTTCACCTGTACCTGCAGTTGGCGCCAAAGAGCCAGGAATCAGGTACCTCTCTAGCACAATCAGAAGGGACTGCAGTTCAGACCTGAACATGTAAGTAACGCTAATTTGGCAAGGTTGTTACAAGGATCAAATGAGAGCATGTGACAAAAAACCCTAGCACAGAGACCTTAACCTCATAAATATTATCTTTCTTACTTTCTTTTTATGACTTCTCAAATAGGTTTCAAAATTTAACAGAATGCATCACTACTTCTGCAGACTTTTCCATTATAAAAATACATGGAACCCAGGGTAACTGTTTGAGAAACGATTAGCTCCTAGATATTAGTTAGGAGTATCACTTAAAACAGTTGTTTTCCAAACTTCAGCCTCTGTTTCATGACAGATGCCTTATGTTCTATCCGCACTAACATTTACTGAATATTTTTATTAAATCAACTCACTTTCCTTAAATTTATTTTAAAAACTTACTATTACTACCATAAATAGAAAAGCCATTATCTCATGCTATAAATAGAAAGCAACTCTAAAAAATAATCAAAAACTATACCTAGATACTGTAGTTTGCAGAAAACCCTGAACCTGAAGGCTGCTCCCTCTATTACAAAAGAAGTTCAGTGGTAGAATAATGTTAAAGACTGGCTCTTAGTTAGGAATTTCCTTTCCATAATCAGAATATTCAAGAAAGAATTCAGTTTGAAACTGAAAAGTGATTCAGTTTCTCACAATCCGATTCAATCTTGTGTTTTGTTTTGTTTCATGCTTGTCCACACAGTGTGAAAAGTAATTGAGGTACTCATATTTGCTCTGTTTTGGCAAACACTACCCAAAAATTGTGCACCATGCGTTCTGCTAGGAGATCATGCAAGAATAAACAGTGAAGCACCAGCAGAGCTCAGCTTCTGATATTACAGACTGGTGAAAGTTAACATTGACACATATAAGCAGTTGGTGTCTACCAAGTTCATTCTGTAGGCTGTTACTAAGAAAATACAGGCTCACTTCCCTCGGGTAGTTTACAATGAAACTATGCTTCCCTTTCCTGATAATTAGCACTATTTGAGAAGTAAAAGTTCACTGGATATAGGGTCATAATGCCTCTACAGCTGCCTTCTCTCTGTATTACAGAAATAATTCTAAACCTAGCAACATAAATTATTTATCAAGGATAATTAGCCCACAGTTATTTTGTAGAAAGTACATTTAATCCTTGGGTTTTGTAGCACTAGTATTTCTATCTATAGGTGGTAAAGTATTTCTTTATGATGCATACCTATGGTGACCATGTAAACTGAAATTTCCAGGACAATCTCGGTTCTCTAATATTTTCCCCACAAATCATTGAAATGCTCCTAATATACTGACATCCAAATTGTACCCCACACTGTGCCCCTTCTGACCCAGAGGGAGATTAAAAAGACTTTCTGATTACATATTTTAATATATGGTTTATAAAATATAATCTCATCCTTTGTAAAGGCTGGTGAATTTTTTTAAATGAGTCAGTGACTTACCATGATGTGTAAGTTGTGAATTACCAAAAGTTAGTGATTGATACTATTTTTCTATAGCTATTTAATTACCAGCACTAATGTTTAATGAGCGCATAGTCTATTTGGCCTCAGTAAATAATCATTAAACCTTAAAGCTGGAAAGGGACCTTAAAAGCCACCTACAATTTACAGCTGGATAATGACTAAAATCAAGTCCAGAGGAGGTAACAGTACCAAAGCCAGAGATTTCCCCATCCCCCTGCACCAACAGACAAGAAAGAAAAAAAAAAGAAAAGAAAGAAATAGATGCCATTATAGAAACAGCAATTTCGTCTTGCTAAAGATGTGTTTATCACTGTTATAACTACCAAAAACGTGTGTGCAACCTCAGCATCCATCTTAACTTGCCTAAGCCACTTGCCTCAACACTGGCCTTTGGCCCAGTTAACAAGTAGCTGTCCTGCCCAGAGTATAACCTCCCCCAGAGCCCAAACCCACATCTGTGGCCACCACCCACACACCTTACCCAAAACCTACAGCTGGTCCCAAATGATAAGCTCACCATCCTCACTGCCCTCAGACCCCCAGTCTCCCTTTCCCTTTTTGAGTGCTTATGCTTTAACTCAGGGGTTCTTAAGCTTTTTTGTTCCACGTACCCCTTTGCTAGTCAGGTGAAATGAATATTACTGTAATTTATTTATTGCATACATTCATAAGTGAAGGAAATGCTAAATTTCAGTTAGAGGTCATAGAAAATAAAGATAAGCTGATTTTTTAAAATTCAAGGTCCGGGCCCCCTGAAATCTTTCCATGGACCCCTGGCTAAGAACCCCTGCTTTAAATGAATCAATCCTTATCTCTCGCAAGAAATCTACTAACCTCCACCCCTGGACCACAATAAAGGCACAAGTCCACAGGTCCTTCTCCCTCTGTCGGTCTGCTCCCCACCTGCTGGTTGAGCTACCCAAGCTGATGGCACTTCCTGTAGAACTCTCATGGCATCTATGATGGTTAGGCTAATGTGTCGACTCGGCCAGGTAATTGTGTCCAGGTGTTAGGTTCAGCAAGCACTAGGCTAAATGTAATACAAGAGCATTTATGGACTTCGATCACTAGTGAGTTTACTGCATGGATGGCTGATTACATCTGCATCAATCAGGGAGATTGCATCAGCAATGGGTGACGCTTTTATCCAATCAGTTGAATGCCTTAAAAGAGGAAGTGATTTCAACATTCAGAGAGAATTTCCCATCTAGTCTTTGGACAGCCAACGTCTCCCAGAAACTCATCAAGGACCTTCACTGGACTTTCATTGGAGCCCCTGGTTTGCAGCCTGCCTGAGGAACCTGGACTTGTGCATCTCCAAGGTCATGTGAGAGACTCCTATAAAATCTCATATTATTGACACGTATCTCCTGTTGATTCTGTTTCCTGAGAGAATCCTGACTAATACAGCACGCCTTTTTCTCTGGGACCTGTGAGTAATGAATTATCTTTTCTTATGCATTATGGCCTCCATTTCCCCTTCTCCCAAACTCAAATTTAAAATCCAACTTAATCACACAGTGTCCTGTAGGTTGAGTTAACTACATGGCAGCCAATGGAAAATGTGTCAGAGCATCTATGCCCCATCAGGAAACATGCTCGCTGAGACATAAATTGTTAAGCACCAGTTGCCACTAATATAAAAGCGTATTAAATGAGTTTTTCTAAAATAAAATGTGTTTGTATAAATCTGAAGTAATGCAATCACTCACTGAAGGTTTAGGATTCTCATTAAAGTGTCCTATTCACTCTGCATCGTATGCTGAGCTTAAAGGCCAGGCCATGTACACAAAAGCCCACTGCATTTTCCAAATTAATCACATACATGACCAGATGTGCCCTACTGAGTTGTACAAATAAATCACAAATACCTCCCAAAACTAAAGAATGTGGCTCACAGAGTCAAAGATTCAAAAATATTTGGTGCAAATATAAGAACAGTAAAATAATAAATGTGCTAAAGTAAAAAGTACATATATAACTGAGTAATCAGACTTTCTCTGTTATATATAGATAGATATCTTTAAATCTTAAGATTTTTTTTTTTCAAAGAGATCTAAAAAATAACTCTACCATAACACTCTTGGTGACTATATTGGGCAACAAGTAGGATATTCAGCCTAAGGAATGTCGTTTCCTAGCAACCAAAAGAGTGAGAACCAAAGATATACAAAGGCATACTTCAAACGTCTGCAACCCCAAGAGTTCAAAGATCAAAGCCCTAAAATTTAAAGGTTTATTCCTTTTTTTAAACTTTCCGAATAGGAAACATTTTTCTTTCCTCACTATAAGACGCCAAAGGTGTCTCACCATACTTACAAACCACTGCTGTGTATAAATGTTATCACTACATAACTTGCCTTGAAAAGCAAAAGCTTTTCTCCTGAAATAAATACAACCCATTACTAAAGATTACTGGTTGTTAAATTCAGTAAATCTGTTAAACTACAAAACACATGGAATTTGGACTATGCATTATCAGGGCTTTACCGTTGAGTTAAATTCTACAAAAGTAGAATTTAAAAGGCAATAAAGATTCTAGTTGGCTGGAAAAAGTTGGTTATTTGGAAGTGCAAAGTAGTATCAACTGAAGGAGGTTCTGCTATAGATACCCAGTGATTAGATTTCATAAAAGAAATTGTGATCTGGCACACAGAGAAATTTACTGACTCTGATAGGTGCTAACTATAAAAAGGAGATTGAGGGAAATTTTGAAGTCTATTTTTGGTTTTAAGAGAATGCAACCAAATGCATACATTGTTGGTCTGCACCCACCCCTCAAAACAAACACATCAGTCATCGTTATTCCATCTCTTCTTAAGAATGACAATTATTACTTGACGAGATGGGTGGTACAAAGTTTGCTGGATTAAAATAACAACAGTAGACTTTGTTTCTTGCTGGGTATAAACGTAAAGGTCTGGGACTAGTTTAAGACTTTTAACCCAAAGGCACCTTCACAAGTTCAGGTTAAACAGTATATAAATATATATCTTGTGGGGAGATGAAGCAGTACCACATATGTCCCAAGGCAAGAAAGAAGAATGTTGGTTTCCTAAATAATTCAAACTACATTCTATTCTCTATACTGGATATGTTTTACAGAGCCATGTCTACATAATTTATGAACTATCATAATTTCCCTCTCCAAATTAACCCCATTTACTATTATTGTTTCTCTCATGAAAAATTATTGCTGGGAACTACTGCTTGACCAAATACATTTTATCCACATTAAAACCCTCATGTGCTAAATTTCTATGCTTTTAAAAGCAAAATGAACAAAAATTAATTTTGGATGTCAAATATATATGTAGAAATGTAAACATTATGGTTAGCAAAGTTCATGTACTATACTGTAATATTGCCTTAGCATGTATTTTAAGCTGATCATCTTCTGTATTTTAGCCTTATGTAAACTGTTCTTTTCCCTCCTTTTACAACTTATTTTTATAACAATCCCAGAAACGGGTAATAAGATTTTAAGTGATGTGCTTTTTACATACTATATTGTATTTTATAGATATGTATTGGTATTGTTTTAATTGCTTTTAGATTTAGAATTGTTCTTAAATGCTAAATTTTCTTGAAAATACATTATTTTTTTAAATCACTCCCTCAGTAAATAAGATTTTGAAAAATTAGTTCCATTTTATGGGTAAAATAATTTGATTTTATTCTTAGATATTTTGAGCTATGTGTAAATTTATTCTGTGTATTAACCACATCCTTTAGCCCGTATATGGGATATTCTATTTAATGAAGTTGATATCCCCAATCTCATGATCCAGGTATTTATTTGTTGGCTTGGCTAAAATAGTTTATTCAAAGGGTGCTAGTGGCACATTTAGGTGATCCCTACTTCTGTGCAAGGAATTTTTTTTTTTTTAATGCAGGGAATTCTAAACATCACTTTGTGTCTGAACTCATTTTTGTACTGTCACCTCCATACCATTTCCCTCTGTTTTTGCTCTTCCTTCCTGGCTTACTTAGAGGGCTGTGTGGCAGTTTGATATTGTTTATGAATTCCAAAAATAGATATTGGATTATGTTTGTAAACTGGTCTGTCCCTCCAGGTATATTATATTATATTGGATTCAGAGGTTTCACTTTTACTTGATTAAATAATGACTAAGGCTTTGATTGGGCCTCATCAGTAGGATGTTGCATCCCCACCCCCTTGGGTGGACAGGGACACACAGAGAAACCACACTGCAGAGAAGGGAGTTTGTAGTTTTGAGCTAGAGCCCAGGAAGCAAGCACACAGAGGAGCAGAGCAGCTGAGCCCGAGGAGAATTGAGCCCCCGGGAAGAGAGGAACCCAGGAATCCTGAACTCTTGGCAGACGTCAGCAGCCATCTTGCTCCAACACACAGCCACAGACTTTGGTGAGGGAAGTTACTTACGCTTTAACTGGTAGCTGTAAGCTTCTACCCCAAATAAATACCCTTCATAAAAGCTAACAGATTTCTGATATTTTGCTGACTAATACAGGCTGTAATTAGATAAATTTGATGATCCCATTTGCTTTCACTTCAACATAAATTGTATTCCATACCTGTGGTGGCACATGGCGACAGCTTGACAAAGGCTCACATTAGTCTGGCTTATCAGAGCAGCTTGTTTAAAATCCTGAAACAATTTCAAAAGTTTTTGTTAATTTTGCAAAATAACATTCTGTTCTTTTTTAAACTTCCTTTTCAACTTTGATTCAGCCATGAATATACTTAATACAAGCATTGAAATATGCATCTTTTTCTAAAACATCATTTTTTCTTTATGGTTTCACATTGAGCAAGAAAGAATGGAGCAAAAGATACCCATTTACTGTAAACTCACTCAGGATCTTGTGCTACTGGTCTCCACTTCACTGGTTTTGCTCTTCTGTGTGTAATGTGGTATCTTATTTACATTCTTTAAAATTATTTTTCCCCAGCAAACACTGCCAGAGACTTTCCCACCTGGATAGAAATGGAAATTCACCTCAAGAGAACCTTTGGAGTTCAATGACAGTAGACAAACAGGCACCTGGGCCCAAGGACTTTTGTGTGGATAAGCAAAATCCACTCTCACCCTTGAAATTCACACTTAAGGGGAGAAATGTATAGTTTTCTCCAGGGATCTAAGAGGCCTCATGAGAGGGAGGAATGGAAACTCTAACCTCAAGATTCAAAGTTAGGAACATATGCTAGGATGGGCCCCAATGGTCCTGGAGAAGAGGCTGTTTAAGGGAATTAAAAGTGCCAAGTCTGCTACTGTGGCCCAGGACTCTCTCCTCTGTTAGGCACCAGGGACACAGTGTCTGAAACCTAAAAGCTTTTCAAATCCTACAAAAATATTTAATACCTGAAACAAAAAAAAATAAAAATAAAAAAAAATAACATTGCTAAATTGAAATTAATAACATTTAAATCAATATCTACAAACTAAAAGATCATGTCAATTGCAACTCACTCTATGATATGGGATAAAGATCAATTTTAATGCTTTTTGTAATGTGGGAAGAGGTCTTCCAAATGTAAGAGAGTCCAGAGCCTATAAAGGAACAAAAATGGCCTTGCTTCTTCCCAGAGGATTGCTTCAGCAGGAATCTTGATGGGCAGTTTTGGTTGTGACCTCATTTGACCAAGGTAAATGAAATTTCTGCAAAGTGGCATAAGGAAATACCTCCAGAATCTCATCCTGGAGGCTGGGACACCAGCACCCTAAAGCCTCAAAGAGCAAGTGTCAGAGTTCTGGTTTCCGCCCACCCAACTGGAGAGGAGCTTACCATGACAGATGCACAGTCTCTCTCTCTCCTGGTTGCATTAGAGGAAGGAGGCTGGTTGTCTTATGGGGTAGGATAAGATGAGGGTAGAATGGATTTTCTGCTGCTGCTGGGGTTGGAAGAGGGAGTAGAAGAGCCAAGCTGGGCATTCTGGGATCCTGCTAGAGGAGGAAGCATTTGGCACAGCCTGATCTGTAAATGTGGACTCCCAACTTGGATTCATGCAGCATATTTGGATACTAAATGGAACTATTTAGAAGAAAATGAGAAATGTATTATCTAAGTAAAAACAACTGAATCAGGATTTTTTGCTAAAATGGAGGCAAATTCACAAGTGTGAGAGAGATTTATTACATACATTCCCATTAATTTTGAGGGTTGTGAGGCATGAACATGAACTTAAAAGGCTGAGAATACCAAGTTTAGTTTTGTAATCAGATAAAACTTAAAACTTAAAAAGTCTTCTTGGCTTATTAAATTATATGCATAATTATTATTATGCTACAAGGTCATCAGGCACTAATTATCAGTACTAGACATAAATGGTGATTATTAGCATTAATTAAAATAAAGCTAACTGTAGTTTCATAACTTTTCTCTTCTATTTTAATTGTCTTTATAATACCAGAATCAAAAATAACCTCCAAAGTCATTCATACACTAAGTAAATTCTCTCCACTACCATTCCCTCCACTGATCAATTTATTTGTAATGACCCTCGCCCACTGTGGTGTTTTAGAGCTATGTAACCCAGAAAAACATGTTTTTAAACTTAATCCATTCCTGTGGGTGTGAAACCATTGTAGGTAGGATTTTTTGATGAGGATACTTCATTTAAGGTGAGGCCCAACTCAATAAGATGGGTTTTCATCCTATTACTGGAGTCTTTTTTAAGCAGAATAAGAACCACAGAGAGAACAGCCAAAAGTGAAATTCAGTGGAACGTGGAAGAGAAGGGAGAGGCCCCGAAAGGCTGCCATGTGCATTGCCATGAGCCAGAGAAGCCCAGGACCCAAGGATCACCGGCAGCCAGCCCCAGAACACCAGACTTCGGAAATGACTTGATTTGGACTCTTCCTGGCTTCAAACTGTGAGCCAATAATTTTCCCTGTTTAAGCCAAAGAGAACACATGGTATTTGCTTGAGTAGCCAAGGAAAACGAAAACACCCGCACTATCTCCCTATTACAGAGAATGGGTTCTTGGCCTCCTTCCTTCACATTTCCTCTGGAAATCTGCTCTGTAATATTCCTTGTTTTTGTTATCTTTAGTCCTTGTCTCACTTGCCCTGACCTACCAGCCTTCGTGGCCATGTCTTTCTAGATCCTGTCACTACTAATCTTCTTAAAGGCCTAGTCACCACTCATTGTTTCCATTTCACAGCTCCCACCAACTTCAGGATATTCTTGTTGTTTAATAAGACCAATTTTATTGTGGAATTTGTAAGCTGGCTCTAAATACATTTTATTTTGTTTATTTTTATTCTTATGAAAGAAATCAGTATATATTCTGTATAAGGTCTAACAAAACTACAAGGCTTCTGGTGCTAATGCAGAGATCCCCTGCCCCATCTCTCTTTATCCCCTGGGTCCCACTCCCCAGAGGCAATCATTTTTACATCTCACCATTGTCTTTCCTGTGATTTACCTTCAGATTTCTAAACAACAAGTTTACAGTATCACATCCCACCACCATACCACACACCTCCCATTCTTGTTTTTTTTATTCCTTTACTATCATTAGGGTAGGTTCTCAAAGGGGAGAAGAGATAAGCAAATGTTCTCAATCTAATAAGATTAACCATCAACTTCTCAATCAATCCCAGTTTAGATGCTGCTCTCTACCTCCTGATCAAAGTGTTCCTATGAAGGTCATGCCACTATCAATTCATTAACACACTTTCAGCACTCATCTTACTTAACATCTCTGTTAATCAATCCTTCCCGCTATAAACCTTTTCCTGGGTGAGTTTTAAGATTCTTCACTTTTTGTTCTGCATCTCCCCGACCCCCCCCCCACCCCCACCGCCATTACTCAGTCTTAGATTTCTTTCATTTATCCTTCCTTTGCCTGAATCTTTTTTTATTTATTTATTTATTTTCTACTTTATATAGAGTCAATTTCAGGGTGTTCTTGGTATACAATTCTGTGAGTTTTAACAAATGGAACCACCATCACAATCAGGACACAGAACAGTTCCCTCACCCCTGAGATGCCACTTTTGTACTCAAATCTTAATCCCACCCCTAACACTGTAACTACCAATCAATGTCTTCTCTGGCCCTATAGTTTTGCATGTTTCAGAATGTCATATAAAAAGAATTGTACAGTATATAGCCTTTTGAGTCTAGCTTCTTTTTTATGGATGTGCCACAGTTTATTTATCCATTCACACATTGAAAGACATTTGGGTTGTTTCCAGTCTCTAGGGTGAATTCCTAGGAGTGAGATTACTAGGTTATACGGTGATTGCATGCTTAACTTTAAAAGAAACTGCAAAATTGTTTTTCCAGAGGGCCTACATCGTTTTGCATTCTACCAGTTACTCTGCATCCTTACCAGCACTTGGAATTGTCAGTGGCCTTTGATTTGGTTTTGCTTCACTTTTGTTCTTGTTTGAGGGCTCTTTTTAAGCTATTCCAATAGGTATGCCTCAAAGTCTCAAAGACATTTTCAATATATCAAAAAGTCTAAAAGAATCCAGTGGTTGAAATTAAATTTCATCATAATGTGTAACTTGCCTAAAATAAGGCTTCTCAGATACTTCCTTAATGATAAGTAAATGATTCTGTTGGGCATAATCTCAAAAGATGAATCCATAGGTACAAAAATAATACAAGGCATCTTTGGAGGTGAAATGGAATAAGAAACTCTACTATATAATGTCATTTTCAGTTCCTCAGAAACAAAGAGGCAGAACTACGATTTAAGTGCAAATCTCAAATGGTTATTTAATTTTTGCATTGTGTTGCTCAATCTTAATTTCTAAGTTATCTTAAAAATAAAAAATGAAAATGAGAATGATGAATTTTGTTTAACTATTCTATAATGAAATACATTTTACACTATATTTTTATATTACAGTATATTTTTAATATACTGCATATGCTATCTTCTACTGCCATTCTGAATGCCCAGTACCACTAATTTTAAAAGTCTATTCCCAGTTTCCTATTTTGAATAGCTATTTTCTGTGTTGTTTGAAATAAGCATATTTATTTTGATATATTTTCAATGGGGAATGATGGAAATTGTAAATGAGAAAAAGCTAACACTAAGGCTCAAATTGAATGACACATAAATACTTTTTTTTTGCCAAATAATTGAGTTTAGTATATTGTGAAGATACTTCCTTATTGGAGATGACAGTCTTGATAATGTATTTCATCAAATCAGAAACCATTTTAATGTAGTGGCTATTTATCTGTAACCAAAATAAAGTAAAAATACACATTTTTTTGCAAACATTCTTCTAGTCATTCAAATTATTTCAATACAATTCTTGCTAAAGTTGAGTTATTGCTCATTAACATTGCCGTTTGATAGCCAAAAAAAAAACAAGTTCACTAGTTTTCAGAAGTAAACATACAAAATCAAATAGTTTAATTTTATACTTAAACAGGAAGGTTTACCTCTAATGCAAAGCCATACTGCTCTAGCTCTGTGTAGATAAGTCCACGATTGATGAAGGTATTCAATGTTATAGTTTCTCCAGCATCAAGAAGCAGCACAACTCCATAATCTTTTAACGCCTAAAAATAAAATAATCACTTGCAACCTAGATTTAACTCTTTAGGACCTTACTTCACTGGCCATGGACAAATGTGTTTATGCTCAAAGTAGGACCTTATAGTTAGTTCTTTCATTTGACTTATAACTTACAACCAAAAATAATCAACTGTTAGATTTGAGGGGTCCCCTTATTGTGACACAACTACTTTTTAGTAAGTGGTGCACATTGTGCTAACATTCCACATGCTATTTGTTAACCACTCTATTTTCATTTGTACATGGGTTGGAAGAGGGATGCAAAACCCCCTCAGTAGTTTTACTAAATGTCTGTTGACTTTAAAGCAAAGCACTTATTACCATTTGACATTTAATTTCTATTAAGTGTTTATTTTCCTCATTAAAATTAAGCTCTATGAGAGCAGACCTTTTCCATCTTGTTCATCATTGTAGCCCAGTAACAACTATGGCACCTGGCACATATTAGGTAATCAATAATTTTTTGTTGAATGAATAAATTGTGAATCAATAAAAATGGGCCTTAATAAAACTAACAGATAGTTGTTGGAAAATTACTTCAAAATATTTTTTATAAGTATACTCATTTCTAAAAGACATTAATCTAAGCTGAGAATTAATCAACTCAGAAGCCGTTTCTCCATTCATTATCTTTTTTTTCATTTACTGAGTAAACAAGTTTATACCAGTCATTGGTTTTGTATCAAGAAGAATCCCAAATTTGGGATTGAACTGAATCTCTTAAATTACTTTCCTCCTGAACATTTTATTCAAAAGAACCGTATGACTGGATCAGAAATAAGCCAAATCTTATATGCCCATAGTACATGCTAACAGAAAATGCCAAATAAATAGTATTTTACTATTTGCTCATTTGTCCTCCTCTGGTGTTTCATGATTAGGTACTCAAGTGTCTAAAAGAAGTGTGCAATTAAAGATCCTATATGTATATTGTGACATAATGATAAATAAGTATTGTCAGGAGTGTAAAAATAATTAGAACTACGTGGGGGGAGGGGGACTATAATATTAGCCTAAAAATTGTCTAACTTTTCCTTTCACAGAATCACAGAATGTAAAACCTGTAAGATGCCTTAGAGATCTGCTGAGCCAGCTGCATATGCGATACAAGAAGAAACACCAGCAGGGAAATGAGATTTCATCAAGGTCAGTGCAGTGGGGGAAGCACTAAGGTTAGGATTAAGACACTGAATGACAGCGTTCTGGCCTCTCCTGGATCCGGATCATGTCTCTGCTTTTAAAACTCTGTGGTCTTGGGAACATTTCTTAACATTAAGGCTCAGTTTCCTCATCTGCAAAACTGGGATATTAATATTTCATCATATTGCTATAAAGGTCCACTTAAAAACATATTAATTGTATGTTGGTGATGCATTTAGCCCAGTACCTCTCACATAATAAACCCCAAATAAGCAGTAATTGTGACTATTTTTTATTAATATTGGACCCAGAATTCACCTTTGCTTGGCTCTTATGAAACCGTATCTTAGGAGAGTGTCTAAGTTTATTTTCTGCAGAAAGATACTTGGGATTTTTCAGCTTAGTCCTGGCAGGATTGGGGAGAAAGAGGTGAAGGTAGACAAAAAGGTAGGAGGTGACCCTGGTAAATAACATCCAGTGCACACGCTGGAGGTCAGGGGGTTTTACAAGCCACCTGAAAACTGCTGGCACAGAAGCAAACAAACCTGTGAGCACTGATACAGGTCTCTAACTCCTGTGTGACTGGGATGAGTTTCCTAACCTCTCCCTACTTCCATTTCCTCAACTGTAAAATGAGCGGCACTAAAATTACCAATAATTTATTATTTTAATTCAGTCCCCCTTTGTCTAGGTATTTGGCATTTTCTTTACAAACAGGGCAGTGGTCCTTTTATGTACCTGAGATAAAAATGGGAGTTCCCGCCACCCTCCAGCTCATTGTTTGTAGCTTCAAGGTTACCTAGAAAGGAGTGGGGGTGGAGAGGAAGCCGTCAAAGACTCCTGCTGTGCGGGTCACTCTGATAAATGATCCTTTAATTTGCTCCTAGAATCTTGAGAACTCCTTGTTAAAAATTAGTCGTTTGTCAACATTTCTAGAGGGAACCTGATAGTCTGGTTACCAGGAATTCTATGTCCTCTTACGTAGAAACAATGTTTTCCCAACTTCTTCCTTTCCGTAGCATGTAAATGTCTAAATTTTTAAATGTTTTAAACAGAGCTACTGTCCAAGTTTCAAGGAGATTAGGGAGTGTGTCCAAACAGAAGCAGGCATGTGACGTGAGGGGAGGATCTTTCAGAGGAATGCTTCATTTACTGCAGAAGTGGGGTAGAAAGGAAGGGGAGACAAATGGATAGCAGAGAAAGAGAAACAAAAGGGACAAAACACGAAGAGACCACAGACCACCGAGGAATCCTGACTGAAAATGGACAAAGTGACAAAGGGGATGGAAGAGAGGGAGTAATATCAGAAAACATAAAAGAGGTTTTGCAGAGGTAGAAGCTGGACCATGGCAAATGGAGAAAAGGGCTTGCTGCCACCATCATTTGGGTCTCCACAATAGGCGGGCTAGGCCTGGTCACTGGTCCCCAGAGCCAATGGCTCCCTGCTCTGTCTGTGGTCTGGCCACTGTATGAAAATTACCTCCACAAACCTTCTAGCTATTGTTGAAATTTTTTAAACAACAGTATTGCTAGTGATCACTGTTTAAAAAGTCTGTTCACAATGTGATCAGTAGAAACAAATGAGAATTACTCAAATGAGAAGCAATTATGTAATGTACTTTAATTGACTTATGCCTTTAAGTACTTATATAAGGATTGTAAAATGAATTTTTCATTTGAATTATTGCAGAGATTACATAAAAACATTTGATAAGCATTCACAAAGAAATTACACATTTCGTTGAAATCATTCTTTGGCTTTTCAAGATTTTGTGTGTGTGTATTTCCATAGGAATTATTTTTCAAAATTATAACAGAAGTAATGAGAGAATGCTTTACATATAACTTTAACGGAAATCCATCCAAACATAAAAGATGCTAATTGGTACAATGTATGCTTTAAATAATAAAAATTCTATAAACATGTTGTTTATTAAAATGGTAATCTTACCATTTGAAGTTCCTTTATTTTGGTGTAACATATTGCTCTGTTATAAAATGCTATGCAACTGTCTTTGTCCATGTTGATAGCTGTAGTTAAATCTGCAATTGCTAGCTTATAAGTCTACAAAAAATAAGAATTAGTTGAGAAGGGTAAACTATAACGGACTGAAATTTAATTGTAAAATAAATTCTTGATTCTATCAGTTTTTGGAGCACACATTCAACTATTCTGTGTATCATCTATGACATTAAGACAAGGGAGCTAATCTTTCAGAGTTAATTAAGATTTCCTAGTAGGAGATCAGCATATAAAATTAAATACATAAACAACTTTAACTTAGACTATTATCTTATTACCAATGCTGCTCTATGACAAGGAGAAAATTATACTTCTTAATGGTAAAAGAGAAGCAAGCCACATTCATCCAGCAAACATTCGCCAGAGCTTGCTTGTGCTATCATATTACATGATCATAATGTTTTCTACCCACGTTCTCTTTTGCTTCGTCTTTGATTCTTTTTGGATACCTTATATCATCCATTTCTACAGGCAGTAATTTTCATGGAATTAACATGTAATGCAAGGTCTTACTTTTGCTTTAAGGTGTTATTTGCCAAATAATTCATATGAAATAGCTACAAAGAAAGGTAAGAAAAGAAAAGTAGGGAGAAACAAAGTATTCCATGCAATATCAAATGTCAATTGGTAAGTAGTGCTCACATGCTGTAACCCAGTAATTTCCATTTAGGAACTAATCATAAACTCAGACAACGATTTTGTATTCATTTGTGCATAACTGCAATATTTTAAATAGTAAAACAGTGAAAACTTGAAAACAATATAAATGCACATCAATAAAGTTGTTTAAAAAAATTATGGTGGAATATTATGCAATCACTTTAAAAAATGGTATCTCCAAAGATTACATGTAAAAACCAGGACACAACACAAAATTATATAAATAACAATTCCAATTTTTGTGACTATGTCATACATTATCAGGAAAATAAAAAAGATTAAATGCAAATACACCAAAATGCTCTCAGGAATTATCATTTGATGGTAGGATAATAGGTGATGTTAATCTTCTCCTTTCTTTCTTTCTGTATTTTCCAAATGCTCTACAATTAATATATACTGTGTAATAAATTTTATTACTTTCTTAATAAAAATGGATGTTATTTTAAATGTAAATGTCAATAATAAGTACGACTATTTTGTTAAAAATTATGAACCCAAATCCCTTTTAATGCATTGTGAAAGTGTAAGGTATTCTATGTAGCTCTGCCCTTCACACCAGGGTGATTTGCCTATCACAGAGGAATAAAAGTAGTGAGTCCCTATTTGGCATCCTGAGAATCCTCCCGCTCTAAAATCTCAGTTAACAAGGCAGGAAATGGCCCTACCTTGTTGTAATATTTCAGAACTCCTCTATAGAGGAAGGCACGCACACTCTCGGGGTAAATTTTTATGGCTTCGTTACAATTCAATATTGCTTTGGAATATCTGCCTTTCAAGCCATAGTAGGCTACTCGACTTAAATAGGCCTTTTCAGAGAAAGAGAGGAGGAAAGCAGGAAAGGGTGCCTTAGTAACAGCATCAATTCTCACAAAATATATGGTACTGTGAACAAATCTATGCCCCACAAAGATAATATAAAATGTAAAGACTTTTTCCCTACTCTTTTATCATGAAAATTTTCAAACATACAGAATAATTGAAATAACAGTACAATGAACAGCCATATACCCACCCCCTGGATTCAATAATTATTAGCATTTTGCCATATTTGTTTTATCTATTTTTTCCTGAACTATTTGAAAGTATGTTGTGGATATCAAATACTTGACCCCAAGTTTTCAGCATGCATCTCCTGTAAAGGACATTCTCCTACATAAACATACAACCATTATATATCTAAGAAAATAAACAGTAATTCCCTAAAATCATCTAATATTTAGCCCACATTCAAATTTCCCCAATTATGAAAACTAAAAATGGTGAATAGACTTTGAAAGTCAGGGTCCCATTAAGCTTCACCAATTGAATATTGGATTGTCTCTTTATTGAAAGGTAGGAATCAAGGTGATAGCAAACCAAGAAGTAAATAAAAATAATAATATAGTATGTAAAATTATAATTAAAAGATGCATCAAAATCCTAACAATATTTATGTACATCACAGTTCACAAAGCACATTTGAAGACATAATATCCCCTTTATAAATAATTTTTTTTAGTTCAAAGAGAAAATACAGATTACTGGGTTATGAAAATATCATTGGTTGGGAAGGACCAAGTGGGCTTGAAAAACCATGGCATGAGCCAACCAGACATGAATTCTTTGCAAGAGAGACCTCTAGACTGCCCTGAAATCCTGTGCTTGATTAAAGAATTGGATGCTTATGAAAAAATGCCAGATACTGTGACGTTAACAGCAACAGATTTACTTTAGGGATGGCTTTGGGGACAACCCTCTTTTATACTGCTTGACTGCAGAAGTACACCATCAACATAAACCATAAAGTAGAGTGAAAGTTGGATTTGCCATGTACTACTTTACATATGACCCCTGATTGGTTCAGGTATTGGAGATGAAATGCTAAAGCAGCTGTCAGACTGCCATCAGAAGCCATTGTAACCGCATGCACTTTCTTGTCATCATTTGGAACCAAGCTTCTATTGACTACTACACACATTGAGGGGTTTTAGACCTTTCCTCTGAGGAGGTCTGGCATCTGTTCAGGTTTATTAGAGAACTCATGGACATAGGTGGGGAAGCGTGAAAAAGACACATAACAACCAGTCCAAATATATGTTCCAACATTTGAATATCACCTGAGTCCAACAGCAGCTTGACTTTGTTCTTTTTTTTTTTTTTTTTTTAGGAAATACTGGGGATTGAACCCAGGACCTTGTACATGGAAAGCAGGCATGCAGCTTGACTTTGAATGTTGAACAATACAGTAAGGGATCATAATATACATATATAGTTTATATATATAGTTGATTGAAAAGTAAGCAAAGTAACCAGCAGTTGCTATCTAATAACAATGGCATATAAAGGATTTAATAATTTTAGCATAATTAACACACTATTGAAATCATGGAAATTGTTCATTTACATACCTGGTAATATTTTGGATTGAGGGTTATTGCATGATTAAAATCCAGGATCGAGTTATCCTTGTGGAGTTTTACTTTACAAAGCCCTCTTTGATAAAAGGCTTCTGCAAATTCAGGATTTGCTTTCACAGCTTTTGTAAAAGAATCATAAGCCTGGAAGCGCATATCATTCAAAAATAAACCATTTGGTGAGAATATTATTTTGAAATGCTAAATTACATTACGTAACTACTTTTTTTTAAAGTTTTCACTAATTGTTTGATCATTTTAAATACATTTGTCCCAATGATCATTGTGGGCAAACAAAAAATAAGTATAAATAAGCTAGCTTTATTGTTAAAATCTAGAAGTCTCCTTATTTCCAGACTAATGTCTACATAATCCATGTTGTTAGCTGTGTGGCTTTAAGTTCTTAAATTTAATCCATTCATGTGTTTGTGAACACTTTGTAAGAAGGACTTTTTGATGAGGCTACTTCAGTTAAGGTGTGGTTCCAGGTGATTCAGGATGGGCATTAATCCTATTACTGGAGTCCTTCATAAGCAGAATGAAATTCAGACACACAGGGAGAAAGCCATAGGGACCAGCCAGAAGCTGGGAGTCAACAGAACCACTGGAAGAGAAAAGAAATGCCAGGAGAGGCCACCATGTCACTGCCATGTGAAGGAAACGCCAAGGACCTAGGATTGCCAGTAACCAGTCCCAAAAAGCCAGTCATTTAGGAGACAGCATCTTCTGGACAAGGCCTTGATTTTGAACTTTTCCTAGTCTCAAAACCATGAACCAACAAATTTCCAATTTTTAAGCCAACCCATTGCATAGTATTTGTTTTAGCAACCAGGAAACTAAAAATTAGGTTATAATCTGGTTGAGAATGTAATTTTAACCATTATTCTTCATATTGTGTTTCATTTAAGAATTACAAGTACATTTATTTCCCATGAAGGTTCAAAGAAACATATCAAATACATAATGATGAAATTTCAGAACAGTGAAACTCCAAAATTCATCCCAAGTTTGTAAAGCAAAGCTAAGTTTGTTCTGGTTGTCACACACACACACACAACTATAACAAGGAAAAGATTTGTATTTAATTTTATATATTTACTGGCATTTCTTTTTCTTTCTTTTTTTTTTTTTTTTTTTTTTTAGGAGATACCTGCTGGGATTGAACCCAGGACCTCATACATGGGAAGCAGGTGTTCAACCACTTGAGCTACATTCGCTTCTGGCATTGCTTAATGAAGCTAATCAAGTCTTACTTTTTTACAAGGTTATAGAGATGCAAGTTTAGGATACTGTACATGCCTATGAATATAAGGAATGTAACCTTGTCTTCTGTGTGTGTGTGTGTATGTGTCCGTGTTAGTGTAGAGATGGAGTTGTGGAATATACAACATTAACCACTAGGTAATATTATTTTACATATTTATCATATTCTCAACAATTTTGAAGTGGACAATTGTGTAAAATAGCTTGAGACTGTATAAAGACATAATAATTGAATCAACTGGTTTTCAGTGAAACTGGCCATTCTAATAACAAGTTTTAACCCAACTTGAATTGAATTGTTCAATTGCTTAGCCAATAAAAGAAGCAAAAGAATATCCTAATAATTTCCACTTATTTTACATTAAGTTCTCACTTTAAAGTGCTTGTTGACTTAAAAAATAAACTCATATTGATGTGATAAAAATTATTTTGCAGTAAAATTTTACAATTAGATTTTTTTTTATGGAAAAAACACATTAGTCTTTAGCATGTTGCTAACAAACATGTGGCAAATAAAGTGTTTTGATTAAATAAAGCAATATACTAGATTTTGCAGGGTGCAGACCAACTCCAAGTCAATGCCACACTACACTGCCAAGCTTTATAAGAAGCTTTGAACTAGTCACTTTATAAGTAGGCTTCAGAAACAGAGTTGAATGGAAGCAATTGATTTCAGAATTCACAAACCATGCTCCTAAATATACAAAATACCATTTGTAAATTGCCTTCCTCCATGTAACAGAGGCCCAAGTTATACAGACAGTCTGCTGAAGCCACTGTGGTATTTGGTCCTTTATCAGAATGAGAAAACAGATCCAAAGCCTTTTTAAAAGTCCTCACGGCTTCCTATAATAATTAAAAAGGGGAGGAGGGAGTCAGAATAATTCTTTATAATATTTATTTAGCATTATAGCCCTAAATGTTAGAAAGAACTTTAATCACAAGGCCTGTGACAGTTTGTGATTATTTTATGAATCCCCAAAACAGAAAGATTATGTTTGTAAACTCATCTATTCCTCTGGGTATGATACACTTTGATTGCATTAAATTCAGCCGAGGTGTCTTTGATTAAATTACTTGTTAAAAATAGTTTTTTTTTTTTAATTTGACCACATCAGTAAGGCGTGACTCAGGTGAGTTCCTGCCCCCCTTGGTGGGTCTGATATAAAGGCACACTCACATGGACAAACAGACACAAGACACCCAGAGGTGAGAACTTTGTCATTTTTTATCCTGCCGTGTGTCAGAAAGAAGGCTCAAACAGCTAAAGCCCTGGGAGAGATGGACAATTTGCCTGATAACTTACAGCTGACCTTGGAAGAGAGCTGAGACTGATATAGGTAGCCCTGAGAGACAACCCTATGCCAGCCTACAGATGAGATGGGGAAGAAGCTGGGCCCATAGAGCCTCAGAGAAAGAGGAGGCCCAGAGGGGAATACTGAAACCCAGCAGAGATCACCTGCCATCTTGCTTCAACATGTGGCAGCTGACTTTGGTGAGAAAGTACCTCTTTACTTTCCACAGCTTTGGGACCGTAAGCTTTTACCTCAAATAAATACCCTTTATAAAAGCCAACGATTTTCTGGTACTTTTCAACACCCCTTTGGCAGACTGACACACAGCCCAACTCTCACTTCCCATGAGGACACACAGATCTGGGAACGTCACAGACGTGGTTGGTACACCACAAGAAGAGGACCGAGCCAGGGATTCTGCTCTCAGCACAAACCAGCCAGGTGTCTTTCCTGAGAGCTGGTACTTAGCAGGCTTGTACACATGGATTTTCATAATTTCAAAATTTTAAAGCCTATTTTATTATAGTTTTAAATCAGACATTAATGCCTAATTTACAACCAATTTCCTAATAATATTCCTGAATGGAATATTCCAATACCACTTAGCAGTAAAGGACCTGATAACATCTGACGCAATCTTAAACAACCTTTATTTTGTCCTACAGTGCTCTTAATGGTGTGCCATTGACACTAGAAAATAAACTATTATAAAAAAATCACACATTTAAATTATTTAGTCTAAATAGTTGAAACTCATTAATGGAAAAAATAATAATCCAATTTAACTGTAGAAATGACATTTGACAATCAACTAGCCATTGTATATATCTTTATAGAAATAAAAATACTTATTACCCTTTAGCTCATTTTCTTAATTGCATTACATTGCCAGGGAAACAATGAGATTTAATGTAGATATGCTAAACATTCTTTCTTGCTCTCCTTTAGTAGCTACTCCACGTTTAGAATGCATCTCTACACCTGTCCTCACTCTCAGCACATGGCCTTGCCATAAAGATAATGGACCACCTTCCCAATTTTCCTTCTTTTTGCTTTCCAAGGTCTCTATAACTTCATCCATTTTCACCTTTTTGTGTCCTGTATGTGAAAGGTTTCTTTTCTTCTCCTTTTTGGAGCTAATTCTTCAAGCTGTGTCCTTGACCCCATCTCCTTCTGCCCCACCTGAGCTCAAACCATTAGTTCCTTCCTCTTTTGGATCACAGTCCCTTACTGTCTCTTTGAGTCCATAAAACTATGCAATTTTTCAATCTCATTTAAATTGGAATTAACAAATCTTCACCTCCTCCTGCTGGCCCCTCTAGTTGACTTCACATCTCCTCCTTCACTGCTCCACCAAGTCTCCTCAGGGAGCTTCAGTGGGGCTTACAGATAAGGCATATTTACATTGTGAAAATGGCCACGTGACCTCCCTGTAGACAAAAGCTTAGAGGAGGAGAATACTGTTGCTGTAAATCAAGAAAAATAAAAATATGTCCTGAAGAAAGTATATTTGAGAGATATTTAGAAAGCAGAACCAAAAAGGGATGGAGAAGAAGTAATCAAAGGTGACCCCAGCTCTCTGACCAGGGCAAATAAAGGAACGCAGAGGGTAAGGAAATTGTACAAGAGCATTTCTAAAAGGATGGAGAGACCAACAACTTCAAATGTGAAAGAAAAATAGACAAAGATACATATTGAGAAATGACCACTGAATTCACAATAAGAGAGTCATTAATGAAATGGGCAAAAGCAATTCATTCCAAACCAGGGGCATATTCATTTTCTATTGTTGAGATTCAAATGATGACAAATTCATCAGCTTAAAGCCACCCACAATTACTATTTCACATTTCCACATGTCAAGAGTTCAGACATGGCTTAGCTGGGTCCTCTGCTCTGGGTCTCATAAGGCTGCAAGCAGTTGTCAGCTGACCTGCATTTTCATCTGGAAACTCAACTGGGGAGAATCTGCTTCCAAGCTCATTTAGGTTGTTGACGAAATTCATTTATTTGCAGCTGTATGAACAAGGATCATGCTTCTAGATGGCTGTCATGTAGAGGGTGCCTTCAGGTCTAGAGGCCATCCCACTTCCCTGACACATGGCCCTCTCCCTAGGCAGCCACGCAACATGGCAATTTGCTTCTTGCAGGCTAGGAGGAGAACCTCTCTACTGTCTGCTTGTAGGGAATCTTATATAATGGTGTTGTTTCAAAGCTGTAGGTACCCCAGGAAAACATGTTCTTAAATATGATCCATTCCTGTGGGTATGAACCCATTGTAAGTAGGACCTTTTGATGAGGTTACTTCAGTTCATGTGTGGCTGAGCCTAATCAGGATGAGTCTTAATCCTATTACTGGAGTCCTTTGTAAGCAGAATGAAATTCAGACAGAATGAGAGAAAGCCTCAAGAAGCAAGAAGCCGAACATCAGCAGAATCTGGAAGAGAAGGACGAGACCAGGAGGAACCACCATGTGCCTTGCTATGTGACAAGTTAGAACCAAGAATCAGTGGCAGCCAGCCCCAGAACCCCACAACATCACCTTGATGAAAGCATCACCTTGATAAAAGCATCACCTTGATGACACCTTGATTTGGACATTTTCCCATCCTCAAGCTGTGAGCAAATAAATTCCCATTGTTTAATCTGACCCATTTCATGGTATTTGCTTGAGCAGCCTAGGAAACTAAAACACTAACATAAAATAATCAAGGGGGTGGCATCCCACCAACTTTGCCATACTCTATTGGTTAGAAGCAAGTCACAGGTCCTACCCAGACTAAATATATATATAACCCACACTAAGGTTATGCAAGGTTTTACAACAACAACAACAAAAGCAACCATTTCAAAGAATCCCACTTCACTCATACCATTACTCAGAGTTTCACAATACAAGATAATATATACGAACAATACTCAACACAAAGTTTAAACAGGACTTCTGCCTCCAGGAGCATGGCAGCCCAGATGTTTCTGAAGAAACTTCCTAGCACAAACTTTCTAGGGGATGTCACACACACAGACACCAAAACCTATGGCTATGAAAGAGAGACACTATTTGATGTACCACGAGTGGTACATCGTGGGCAGATAAAGGGGAGGGGCTGCATTGATGGAATATGCCTACAGCAGCATGACAATCTTGGATACTGCCCGTTGAGGTCAGCAGCAATGAGGAGGAGTGGAGTACTCCTTCATTGAACTGGCGTGCTAAGGGGGCCAGAGTAATCCCCGGCCAGCGGTATGCCCTTGCTCCTGCAGTAGTGGGCACAAATCCTGTCTGGAGGAAAATGGCCTCAATCTAAACTTCGGAATCCTACAGATTCCTACAAGCAAAAGCTTATAAACAAAGATCATGAGCAGAGAAAGAGGCAAGCCACTATGAGTGAGAACTGGCAGACCTGACAAAGAACAAGCTTTGATATCTGAGAAATGCAAATATTAGAATTGTCAGATACAAAATATATGTTTATAAGACATTTAAAGAAATCCGTTTGAAATCATAAGGTGAAACAAAAGGAGACAATTAGGAATGACTAAGAAGATTTGAAAACAACAAAATGGGACTTCAAGAAGTGAAAAGGATTCTTGAAATAAAAGAAGACACAGCTAAAGAAATAATTTGTGAACTTGAAGATAAACTTGAAAAAATTACATAGAATGAAGCAAGATGTGAAAATACAAAAGATAAGGTAAGATAAATGGAGACTAGAAAAATCTAATTTACATACCATCAGAGTCCCAGAAAGATAAAAATAGAATGAAAGAGAGACACTATTTGAAAAATAACGGATGAGAATTTTCCAGAATGGATGAAAGACATGAATCCACAGATTCAGGAACTACAGCCTATCACAGAAGGAGGAAAATAAAAAGAAATAAACAGGTTTATAACTTGTAATGAAATTGTAGAACACTAGAGACAAAAAGAATATTTTTAAAGTAACCAAAGATACAAGAAAGACTATTTTTAAAAAAGAAAGATAATCTGATAACAGAGCTCTCATCACCAACAACAGATGCCAAAACACAGGGTAATATTACCTTCAAAGTGTTGAGAAAAATAACTGCTGGCTTAAAATTTTGTTGTAAAATAAACAAAAATGAAATATTTAACAATTGATAGATGTTCGTTTTCCTTTTGGAAAAAAAGAAAAATGATCACAGAAGAACAGTCTGACGTGTAATAAGTGGTGAGCAAATAAAATGGAAACGTATGTAAATATAAACATTGTATAAAATAATAGTAGTTATTTCATTTTGTATTGCAATTTATAAAGTATAGAACTAAAACATTGGACAAATACAGTATGTGAGTTCGGAAGTAAGTAATAAAAGTTAGAGAATTCTATGTTCTTTTATTACTCAGGAGAGAGAAAACAACATTGTTTAGTTTCAGACATTGCTTAATAAGCATGACAGTATTTCAAGAGCAATGACTAAAATAACAGAAATGGAACAAATTACAAAAGACCAAAGGGATAAATGGCATAAGGAAATTTTCAGAAATAAAAAAACCTCAATCCAAAAACTAAAAGGCGCAAGAAGCATTGAAAAAGAACAATTACGAATAAAAACTAAGATAAGAGAAACAAATCCAAATATAAGAAGAATCACAGGTATTGAATTTACCAAGTTTGCCAGACTAAACAAAGATATTATCAGAATGTATTTTTAAAAATCCTGTTATAAACTGTTTATAAGAGATACACCTAAAACCTAAGATATGAAAGGCTAAAAATAAAAGGATGGAAAAAGACATACTTTAGAAATACTAATCAAAATAAAGCAGGTGTACTACCAAAGTAGACATTAAGAGAAAAAGTGTTACTAGGAATGGAGAGGGTCACTTTTTAATTCATCAGAAATATGTAACAATTCTAAAGCTGTGTGTCCATAAGAAAATAGCCCCAAATTACATAAAGAAAAAGTTGAAAGAAATAGAGAGAAATTGACACACAACATCACTGTGGAGACTTGGGCATACTTCAGTTATTAACAGATGAATTAGATACAGATATTTTGAACAACAAATTAAAAAGCCAAATCTAAGGAGCTTATAAAACACACAACAATTAGAAATCACATATTTTTCCAAAGCATATATGGAAGATTTACAAAACTAGGCCATAAATAATTCTGAACACATTTCAAAGAATTGGTATCAAAACAGAATATTATCTCCACAATGCAAATTAAGTTTAAAAAAAAAACTTTCAAGAACTCTTGTGTCAAAAAAAGTAATCATACTGTAAATTTTAAAAAATACTTGTTTATGGGATCCAGTAAAATTGGTACTTGAAAATATATAGCCCTAAATGCTTACATCAGAAAAGAAGAAACGTGGAAAATTAATTAAATGATGATCCAATTGAAATTTTAAAACAAATAAAAGAATACTCCTTTCAAAAAAAAGTAGCAGAAAGAACATAATAAAGAGCAGATTTCAATTTAAAAAAAGATAAACAAGATAACAAAACCAAGAGTAAATTTTTTTAAAAGGCAGATTTCTGACCAGATTAATCAAGAATAAAAGAGTAAAGTCATAAATAAGCATAGTTATAACTACAGATACAAAAAAGATAAAATGGTAAGTGATACTTTGAACAACTTTATGCAAATAAATTTGAAAATTTAGATGAAATGGTCATCTGTCATTACTTACAGATGACATAATTTTCTACTTGTGTAACCAAAAATCAGACACATACATTATCAAAAATAAGAGAGTTTGGCAAGTTGGCTGGGTAGAAGACAAATATTCAAAAATCAGTTTCATTTCTATAAATCAGCAGAAAACAGAAAATATTTTATTATGCCTTTTATGATAGAAACAAAAACTATAAGAATTCCTAGGAATAAATCTAACAAGAGATGTGTAAAATCTATTTAAAAGTAAAAGTAAAATGAATGGGAAGATATATCATATGCTCATAAACAGGATTCAATATCATAAAGGTATCAATTCTTCCTAAAATAACCTAAAGATTCAATATATATAATTTCCATCAAAATCTAAATAGGGCTTTTAATGGATCTTGAGAAGCTGAATTTAAAATGTATATGAAAGAGTAAAGACCCAAGATTAATCACCAGGAATTTCTATGAGAAGAATATGGCATGGAGACTTAATTATTGATACCAGATATCAATAATCAAAATAAAGCTATAGTGATTAAGACACTGTACTATTAACCAGAGACAAAGAAATTGACCAAAGGAACAGAATAAAGTGCCCAGAATCAGATCCACACATATATGAAAATTTGCAATATGATAGATGTAGCACTGCAGATCTTTGGGTTACGAAGCACTGCTCAATAAATGCTACTGAAACATTTGAATATGCATATGTGGAAAACTGAAATGTTATCATTACTTCACACTTAAAAAGAATTGATTTAGACAGAGTAAGCTCTTAAATGAAAAATGCAAAATTTTCAAACTGTTACAAGAAAACATGGAAGAATATTTTTCTGACCTCAAAAGATATTCTGAAAAATTCTTAACCAAGATTTTTTTTAAAAAAGCACTGACCATAAATATAAGATAGATAGGCTCAACTACATTAAAATTAACCTGTGTAATCAAAAGATATCATAAAGAAAATGAATAATTTAATATAAATGGATTGTAATAATTCATAATGAAGCCACAAATTTCAAAGAAGATATGTAATACACATATATAACTAACCAAGGATTAGCATGCAGAACTTATTTTTCAAATACCCATAAATCAATAAGCAAAAAACAATCAAGCAAACAAACAAGGGTGTATACAGGCAATTCACAGGATGGGATACATGAGCCGTTAAAGAACATAAGAGGCGCCCAAACTGACGCTCAGACTGAGAACTGAGACACTAGTTTTTAATACAATAGATTAGCAGAAATAAAGTCTAACAATACCAATTAATGTACGAGATGCAGATAAAAAGGATCATGCATACACTGCAGATGGGAGAATAAATTGGTTTAACTCTATATAGAACAATGTATCATTTCCTCCAAAGTTGAACATTCACCTTCTCTACATACCAGCAATCCTGCTCCTAAGAATATAGCCTGGAAAACTACTCTGCATATTAAGAGAAGACCCAAAAGGAATATTTAGAGCAACCCTATTCTTAAAAGCAAAAACAAAGCAAGAAAAAAAATGAAAACAACTCAAAATGTTAATTAGGAGAATAAAAAAAAGTTTTAATTACTATAATTTTGTAAAAATTATTTAAGCAGTCATACTAAGCACAAAATATCAGTTTCCCTAAGAGATTTAGTGAATGTAACTTAAAGAACTTTTCACCTTGTTTCGCTTGGCCTTCATTTGGGCTTTTGCTAATAGAGCATACATGGCTAACTCAGGCTTACTCAAAGTGATGGCATTTAAGACCTGAATGGCCTTGTCATGGTTTTCACAAAATGAATAAATGAGTGCTTGCTGTATAGGACTCAACTCAATGGCACCTAAAAGGAAAGGAAAAGTTTATCAATGTTTTGTGGCACATTTGCCAAGGATTGAGAATATTATAATATAAAGGCATTCAAGCAATTCATTAATCTTACTTTATAATAGGAATTAAATCAACATTATACTAAAATTTATTTACTACCAACAAACAGTAATATATTCCAATTACAAACAGAAAAGTAAAATTTTAAGCCTATTTCCTATAATAATTTCTCACACAATTCAACAGTGTTATGAATTAATTTACTAATTGAAAATGCACATGTGAAGGTACAGTTTTAAAGTTTCAAAATCTATGACTTTTAAGTGAACCCTCGTGCTATCTACATACAGCTATTGCAAGTAGCATAAACATTTTAGAGGTATTTCTTTTTAAATTAAGACAATTATTATTTTTCTATTAATTATATTTACCTTTATTCATTTCTGCTACTTGATAAATAGTGAACTTTGCAAGATCATAACATTTCATTGTAAGAAGATATTGTCCTCTGAAAGAAATAATAGCTTTCTGATTCTAAATGGTTAAAAATAATTTTTCTAAAATAAAGTTTCTTATAAGCAGTTACTAAAATGTTAACATTAAAATGCATTCATTCATATATACTTATGTATATATACAAAAACAATATGAAGATTATAGATATTTTATATAACACAAATAGACCAATTAGCATGGTGATGTGATAAGAAAACATTTATGAAATATGATATTGAAAGTACCCAAATATCTCTTTGCAATTATCTGTATTTAGAACGTTATACTCCACTGCTAAGAAATTATTAAAAGATAAACAAAGTTCACGCTACTTAAAAAGGGGGAAATATTTTCATAAATTGTTAAAATGTGGTTCAAGAGTTAAAAGACATAGCAAGTCTTTACCACAAAGCATTGTTGCATTTGTTGCATACCATTTTCCCAGGTTTATAAACCTTAGAAGTTATAACATATTTTTAGCAGTGACGACTCATAACTTCCAAAAGGTCCCTTTATACCAAGCTCTAAATATTGCATTTGAACTGCATGTCAGTTTGTCATTTTTTTCCCACAGAAATAGCTGAGGTTTATGTTTTGTATGCCTTGGTGGGCACAAAACAATATTTAAAATATGTTAACTACACAGCCAGTCATCTAAAGAAGCCTCCAAGAACTTAAATATTAGACGTTATGTTTTAATGCAAGGACAGAACAAAGGGAAAGACCTGGTTATCATATGTTATAAATTATCTTAAAGTTTAACAAAAATGATAACTACATCTGGGTTGCTGGTTGAGAGACTGCCATTGCTGGGAAATGTAATTCTATTTCTATGCTCCTACCTTATTATATATAATTGAATTCCATCTGGCTGAAGGTGGATGGCACGAGATAAATCTTTTACTGCCTGTTTCAATTTATGCAACTGTTGAATAGTAAACAGAAACTTAGCTCCTGATAATACTGGTTGCTTCCTTTATGATGTTTATTCCCTCCCACCCTTCACTACGAAAATTTTGCAGGAACATCTAATACACATGTTTATTTTTAAACAATCATCAAAACAAATGGGATACAGAAAAATAAAAAAAAAATAGTTATGCAATCTTTTGGGTTTTTTAAAATCATTTATCTTTACTTTTGAAGAATGACTAAACATATCCACATATATAATTTTTTTACATTAATGTATATCATACATTCTGGTTGGAGTACATGTGTGTGTGTTTCTTTTCCTTTATTATTTGGCTTTCCAGCCTTGCTCCCTCCACCTTATCACCCTTTTCAGCAAACTTTATCCATGCTAAAAAATTAGCATGTGAAGGAGACTGAAATAAAACATAAAAGTCAATTTCTCTTAAAAAATAAGTGAGGAACAACAGACTTGTACCCAAATTAATGAGTGAATGAATGAATGAAGAAACAAAATACAAGAATGATGGAAAAAAGAGATCTATTTAACATCAACATATAATGAAAAGTATTCTTTCCATAAAATGGGCTTAGAAGCATAATCAGGTTGTACAATTTCAGGGCAGAAACCAAATACCATTGAGGGTATCACAAAAGAAGGACTGCACAGAACCCAGAAAAATTAACCTGGGATGACCAATCACTCTTCTTATTATAATGAGATGATGATGCAAGAAGAGAATATACAAAATAATTTATTCACGGAAGTAAGCTGTACCTGCTGAAATGGTTCAAACCGTTTAAAATGAGTGGAGTCAAAAGAGGGTACTCAAAAGAACTGAGTTTGAGATTTATGTAAATAAATTTGATAACTTTTGTGGAACTTCAGGACTGTTGCTGACCCTGCTCAGCTTTGTGTAAATCATAAATCATACAGTCATATGACCACATCGCTCCATCTATTCTACCAACCACACATATCTATGTATTGATGAACCTGGGCTGGGAGGAGGCAGAGGCTCACTGTTTGATTTTTACAAGATGCCCTGGGGTAGGAACTCTCCTGGCAGCCTTCAGTTAGATTCACCCTGGAGGCTGGAGCCATGCAGTAGGAGTATGTATTCTTCTTTATACATTTACACGGTTTGATTTGCGATTGTTTTATTTATTGGATCACATCACACACACTTTACCCTCTTGTTTTTCTTACTCAAAAATATCTCATGGAAATCTCTCTAAGTCAGTTGACACAGCTCAATCTATTATTTTATTGACTCCATAATAGTCCATGGTGTGAATTACCCACAATTTATTCAACCATGACTCTTTTGAGATTTTACCTCTCATAACAAGAAGTCTTTATACTCTGCTAGCATGTTGGTGTTTGGGTTTCTTTGTGTGCTTAGAGGAACTCTAAACTTCCCCAGATGACCTCAGCGTCATCAAAAGGGTAGTTATACAAAAGAGCCAATATGCCTTTCATACCTTCCCCAAAAGGAGTCAAGAGCAAATTTTCATTGGGACAAAACTAAACCTGCCCTGGGGCGTCTACCTCCATCATTAGAAAGGTAAGGACTTTGGATAGGACTAATCTATGCTTCCTCATTTTATAGGTGGGGCTCAAGGGGGAGCCCCAAATACCCACCCTTTCCTAGCTTTCAATATTCACAGCCTTGCCATCTCATTGAGTCTACCATGACAACTCTTATGTTCTTTATATCTAGAGGTCTAGGTCACTCACCACAATAAACCCACCCAGGTTACCCTTGTCTCCTACCCTCTGATCTCCCTTAAAGCTTTGTATGTCCCCTATTCCACCCTATCTCCTATCTCTCCCCAACTCCTAAAACCCTTTCGCTATGTTTCTGGAATTCTGTTTAGAAGTGGCAAAATTCCCTCCTCAACCTTTCTTCTGAGTGTTTCTTTCACCTTTATTTTCAACTGAAAATTGGCTCTCTCCTGAGAACCCTGCTTCCTGTAGTGCTCTCAAGAGGTGGCTGCTTTTTCTCCTACATCCTTCAAATCTATAAGGCCTGGAAGTGGCCTTATAGTGGCCATAGAGGAAGTGACCTTAGAGGTCATATCCTGGACCTCGTCATCTCAGTAACTTCAAACCCTCATGAGGACCTTCTAGTAAGACTGCAGAAAGGTTATGGGCCAGTGGCTTCTGTGTGTTCTAACTCTTCTCCTTTCTGAGTGAGAGCATATACTATAAGCATCCTATTTCTGTACTACCCATGGCCTCTTTGCTCATCTTTTTGCTTAAAAGGTCTTCATATTAAGATAACTGGTCTTTTTGCTTCATAAGTCTTCATATTAAAAGAAAACCAGTAGAGATTGACATATAGCTAAGCCATAAACCACCCTAATCTTTATACATCTAAACCTGCAGTATATCACCCACAGATCCTGGTCTTTGAACTTGAAAACTGTGACAGATGAGTACTTTTAGGTCATTAACCTTGGGTAGAAAGTGAGTGTGTTTTTTGTTTATAGCAGGAGAATGAGTCTAAGGTTTTCTGAACAAAAAGATGCCATTGAGAGTCATTAATACTGTTCACCAAATACATAGAGGTCCCTGCCTTCCAGGTTCATGGAAAGACTGTACTTCCTGACCCTCAAGGACAAGAGCATGTGTTGTTTCTGAGCCACACCCTTGAAAGACCTTCCAGTTTTCTCCTTTTCCTCTGCCATGACAACTGGCAATGTTCCCACAGTAGCTGTTACATCAATCTGGGTCCTGAAATGTGGACATGCAGAGCAGAGCCTCCAGCAAACCCTCAGTGGACATGTAGTGTGAGCAAGAAATAAACCTTTCTTATTTTAATACTACCATTTTGAGGTTGTTTTTTACCACAGCATTACCTAGCCTATCCTGACTGAAGCCAGGGTGACTAAAGTATATGACCAGAGGACTTGTAGGAAATGAGGACAGAAAGGTAATGTGGGGTCTTATAGGCCTTTGGAAAGATTTGGCTTTTATTCTGAGTGCAAAGGGGAGCTATGAAAGGACTTTGAGCAAGGAAGTGAAATGATCTGGCTTATATTTTAACAGGATCACTGTGGCTTGTATGTGGAAAATACACTGAAAAGGAGTTATGAGCAGAAGCAAGAAACATGACCAGAAGGCTACTGCAATAATCCTGGTGAGAAATGATAGTGTCCTGGACAGCATGCTTAGAAGTGGTGTGGTGAAAAGAGGTATTTATTTGGAAGGGTAGAGACAACAGTTAACAGTGGTTATCTCTGAGAAGTCAAATTTGGTTGGAATCAGGGGACTTTTACTATTTATTATATTGCTTGAATTTATTGCACTAAGGACATATTACATTATTACATTTACATACTTTTTTAGTTAAATAAATTATAAAAATTAAATAAAACTTAAAGGAAAGTATGAACACACACATACACACACGCACACAACTACTGGACCAATGTTAACAATAATTATCTCTAGAGAATAAATCTATGGATGTTTTTAAAGTTATTCTTATTTACACACTTACATTACCTATAACAAGCACATATTGCTTTTGTAATAAGGGAAATACAGGTACTAAAAAAAAAAAAAAATGAAAGACATAATGTATACTTCATAAGTAGAGGTTTTATAAGTATACAATTATAGCTAACTATATCTGCTTAACATTTATTACTTATAAATGCAATAGCCTCTGCAGTTAGTTGAAGAAGAGAACATATTAATATATTTTAAATTGTGCTTAATACTCAAAACATTAAAATTTTTAAAAATTTTAGATTCTCAAACCTTAAATACCTTATGATAGCTTTCTGCTCGACAAATATAGCTCTGAATATATAAAGGATCAATTCTAATGGCCTCAGAAAACTGCCAAATGGCTTCAATGTAATTTTCCAGGTATAGTAGGTGTATAAGGCCAATATTTATATAAGCCAATGGAAAAGTTCTGAATAAAAAAGAAAGTGAAATTTTGTTATACTTTTAATCATTCCAAAATGTTGTCCTATTATGAATGGACTTAATGAAATACATACATCAATATACATCAGGGATTTCTGTAAATGTTTTATTAAAGCAGAGTAAATCAGTTAATAACTCTCTATTAAAATTATAAAACCTTTATAAAATCCTTGATAGGGAATTAACATTGGTAGAGTCTGTGCTAGGAACAGAATTTCTGGCACTTCTTGACTCTTAACAATACTATACTTTTCTTTGACTTATCTTGAAATACAACTCACTTCAAAAGTCTTTGCCTTGGGGTATAATCCCCTTGATTAACAGTGAGAAATAATGAGAAACAATGCTGTTCTAAGGTTAAATATCCTTTCCATCTAGATATTAACCCAGCTGCTTTTCTGTCTCAAATAGATGTTGTTTTTCTCTTAGAATCAACAATTTTCAGTATAAAAATAACCTTAGAAATTACCTTGCTTGAGGTCGCCTTTTTCAAATAAGGAAACCACACATCCTATAGCTAAATTGCATAGAAGCCCTGATCTTTTATCTAAAAGACATTAAATTCCTGTGACCTACTTTTTGACTCTTTGCAACTGAAACTCTTTCCCTTTCTGATTCACAAATGTCCAGAAGAAAACCACTGTGGTCATTATAGAGCCATACTCCATGACTTTCCAGAGCCAGGTTCTAAGTTTACCTTCAATGAGCTCAGTAAGCATTCTGCTAATTGGCACAGAATTAGTATGGTTTGTTCCTTTTTCTAATACTTTCCATTTTGAGGAATGCTTCATTAGAAAGAAGGGGAATGGTTTAAAGTATATGTTATACAGCCTGGCTATCTGACTAGTGTGTGTAACTTTCAATCTGTGTTTTTTCCTGAACTTATGCTGTAAATAGTACTGCCTTTTTTCTTTTGTTTTGCTAAACAAAATGAAGTCATATGTTCTAAATAGTGGGTTTCCTCCCATTGAGTTATATGTTGTGCAGAGCAATGATATATCAAGCAGAATATGTGTCACTATTTTAAACTTGATAGCAGCGTCCCACGAAGTTAACTTCAATAAGCTCTACTCTGGGCAACCCGACTTCCTCTTCAAAACCTGTTGCTCCATGAGTTTATCTAACTCCCCTCAATTTCATTCAACCTCTAAAATTTGCAAAAACATTTAAGGCAAACAGATGTTGAGAACGGGTTTACTTGTAGAATGATTTTATAATTGCCTCATTTTCTACAAGGTTATCAATGATGATTTAAAAAAAAAACTTTTTCTCTCATTTCAGTTTTTTCTTAATTTCATACAAAAGTGAACTCAGTAACTATGAAAAGGAAAACATACCTTTCCAGAGAAATAACAGTTTCAAAGTCACACATTGCCATCAGCCAATTCTTTAGATTAGCATAGAGTATGCCCCGATGTAGAAAACAACTAAGATTCTCATAGCCATCGTTTATGAGAGCTTAAAAATAAAAGCATGTAATTATTCCAGTTCTGAAACACTATGTCTGAATTATATTTTATTCTCTGCTCTTCCTATTGTTTACCTTCTTTTTTTAACTATACACAAAATAAAAAAATAACTACAATGACTACACTTATTTAATGAGGGAAAAATAGTATGGTACATCAAAATGTATTTGTTACCATCACAATGAAGCTATTATGGTTCACAAATTCAGTAGAGCTGGAAGAAATCCTGATGGTAATCCAGTATAGACCTCACAATTTACAGATGAGGAGATTAAGGCTCTAAGAGGCTAGGTACATTGTCCATAGTCATGAGGCAAGTTAATGGTAAAGATGGGTCCAGAATTTAAATCTCCATATTCACTTCAGGGGATTGCAGTCAGAAGAGTGCCAATGCTCTTGATGGCTCTTTATTATTAGGAAGACATTGTAACTGGCCAAGTAATAGTCTCTGGTATAAATCCAGACCAGGACAGACTGTAGAAGTCAAGCTGACACACATAGACCAAGGTAAAAAGTCTACTTCAAAGCAAACAGAACTTGGAGTCAAGGCAGGCATCTTGACTATGCACAATCCAAATAACAGAAGCAAGAGAACCTCCTCCCAGTACTCCAAGAGGGTGACTCTCATCAATAACCAATCCAGAGGCCATCTCATGCTTCCTTGTTTACTGATTCACTTTCACTTTTGAAAATCTACTAGAATAATAGGTGGGTTTTCCACAAGGTTTTGGCCCCATGTCTTCTAGGATTCTCAAGCCTGTTCTGACCTAGGAAGGAAAGTTTTTCCCAAAATGTGCATAATGTTCACAGTGTAGGACACAAACATTAACAGTACTGGACTTTGGCAGGGATACCGCTGTAAGGAATGATCATACAAGATTAAGTAATTAATCACTTGAAGGCAATCTGTCTGCTCAGTTTGCTGTGTGATTAACTAGCAAGGAAAAAATCGACTGTAGCTCTAGAAAAATGGGAATAGTCTTCTTATGGAAAAAAAATTAGAATTACATAATGTCTCTGGGTCTCAGTTTTCTAATCAGTAAAATGGGGATGATATTACCTCCTTCACAGCATTATTGTGAATATTTGTTGAAATACTCATTATATAGCACTTAGAACAGTGCTTAGCAAGAAGTAAAGTTCACAATAAATTTTAGATATTATTATTACTATATTAGAAAAACTATCCTGAAGCCCTTTTTAATTGCAGAAGATGAAACTCCTTGGACTGGCCTACAGGAAAGACTTGAGGCCAAAATCAAGCCAGTTTGCTCTGAATAATTAAATAGTAGGGACTTTGAATTATTGTGATAACCTGGAAGAGAGGAGGTGAGGATCTCAAAAGTTGTAGTAAAGGGAAATATGAGAAAGAAGCCTCTAGGAAAAGGCCAGGAGTCCAGATGGAAGATGGACAGGGCTGACAGAGCCAGATAAATTACAAAATTAGAGGTGTTTGATCTTCAATTTAAGTTTATATTCTGTACTAACAGGAAAGACCTAGGACAGAACAGAGCAAAGATGGAGAATCAAACAGAGAGCAGAATCAAATTAGATGCAAAATTATAAAAGCACTTAACAGGGATCCTCAGTCCTCTCTCCCAAGAATCCTTGGAAATGGTGAGGAGAGCACCAGGCTCCTTTCAGCACACAGAAGGGGATTTGAGTTATTTTATTTGAATATAAAAGGGAAGAGTGAGCTCAGAAAGCTAACGGAGTTAGAGACTTTCAAGTAACATTTATCTTAAATATCCTCCACTGGGAGCTATTTATTGTCCTTGAAGGATTCTAGCTGTCTCTTAATCTCTGGATACTGCCTCATCCAGGATAATGGAATTCTCGCACTTTGCACACAGGTGAACACAGTGACTATTAGAGGTGGGGTTCGGGCTGAAAGTTGTCAGTCAGGATGAGATTGTTCATTCAGTTGAAGACTGTTTACTGGGCAATATACATATTCTGGGAATGTGTAGGTAGAAGGCAAGGAGGAACTGGCCACTTTTAGTTGTGGATGTCCTCTGTCTACTGAGGCTATTTTTAGTTTAAGGGTTAAAAATTGAGTTTGACTAATCAGTGGACTTTATCTATGGAGTAGGACACAGCCCACCAGGGCAATTCAACTTAACAAGCTGACTGGGAAATAGACCTGACATTCCAAAAAAATCCTCAGAACTCATCAATATATAGAAAGAAATTTCTTTGATATAATATTCTCCTTGCCACAGTTACACATACACATTCGCAAACACCTCACACACCACTGCATATTAGAAAAACTTCTATCTAAACCATGGTAGCTTATAGTAGTATATAGAATTGCATATAAATATACATAAATATATATATTCATATATAATAAATACAGATTACATTAGTCATGCCACATCACTATTCTACTCCATGAAAGTGACCTGCTGAACCTCAGATAAGATTCCTGTGTATCTGCAGTAGAAGATAAAGTACCTGAAACACTATAATCCTGTAGCGCTCTAGATGGGTTAGTCTTTCTAAATAAGCAGGCTCGAAAATACAGTGCTAACCAGTTATTAGGATCTAAGTGAATTGCAGCTGAAAGGTCTTGAGTTGCTTGTTTATAGAAACGCCTTTTAAAATACGCTCTACCTCGGTATGTCCTAAAGAAAAGAAAAAAGTTCATTTTACCATGTACTGCAAAATATGCATTTTCTCTTTTTGTTAAACATATGTAACTAATTTTATATGTAAATAAAAATTTGTGATTGTTTCTGCTTGCTTCTCTAGAGAATTTAGTCATGATGTTAGTAGCAAAAATGATATATTTTCATATACAAGTCAATTATATGTTATTGTATACAATTACAAAATTATATGATTATTAATTATTTGCTATATATAAGTTGTATGTTTACCAATTTTATTTTATTTCTTCCATTTATCAGGAAGGCATTTCAATAAAATAAATACAAGACTTACTTATTTTTATTATTTGTTGAATACCCAAAATGTGTATTCACTAATTTATACCAAACTTATCCTCTTCTCTAAAAAGACAAAAGAATCCATTTTGCAGGAAATGGTACCCAGGACTGGAAATTGTTATAGGGTTTTTCTCTGGCATTGAAGATGTACCCAAATAAATGGGAGTCTGATCTTTGATGGATAAAAGCTATTACATCCATTGTGAATTGGGTGGGCTCTTTCCCTATTAACTTAAGACTCCAATTTCAAAATAATCATTGACCTATATCAATTCATGAAAAGCTCGTTTTCAATTAGTTAACAATATAAGTCAGTTTTTAAGAGTTGGACTCATTCGTGTTTTCCCTACACATGGCTCTTCTGCCCCTTCTATTTGAACCTATACTTAGTACTATACTTGATACATATATGTCCAAGAGACTTAAATCTTTGGTCCGTCCATGTGCCAGTTGGGCCCTGAATCTCAGCAGAGTTACAACACCTATTCTCCAGTTCATTGGACTCACCCAGGACAACAAGCTGATGATGATGGACAAGGCCCATCCCAAGGAAAAGAGAGTGTTTGCAACTGCAAGTATCTGTCCCATGGGATCTAAGCCCCCTCTCAATTAGAGGCAGAGTGGGCATCACCATCACAAAATCTTCAAGACTGGGGACTGAACAATGGACAAAAGTAGACTTACTATTATTCTACAATAGTTTTATTGTTATTCTAGCAATGGAAGAACTTTTATCATTGATATGGAGGCAGTGGCCACTGGAGGTTCTGAAGGGAGGGAGAGGGAAAAATAGGTGTAATATGGGGGCATTATGGGGACATTGGAATTGTCCTGCATAATGTTGCAATAATGGACACAGACCATTATATATTTTGTCATAACTTACAAAATTGCATGGAACAGAGTATAAACTATAATGTAAACTATAATCCACAGTTGGTGGCAATGCTTCAGTATGTGTTCATCAATTGTAACAAATGCACCACATTAGTGAAGGATGTTGTTAATATGGGAAAGTGTGAGGGGGAGGGAGTGGAGTATAGGAAATCCCTCATAGTTTTTTATGTAATATTTACATAATCTAAAGTTTCAAATAAATATAAGTCCGCTTTTAAAAATGAAAGAAAGATAACCCTTAAGGAAAGATAGGAGGAAGATGCTTCTAGGTTGCCGGTGCTGAAGAAGTTAAAATAAATCCAGGGGGAGGAAAAATAGGTGTTCAAGAAGGTTACATTTTAAAAGCAATGGTAATTTGGGGAAAAGAGTGTAACCTGTATGTTGGCAGACTAATAATAGAGGTCTTTCAAAGGCACAGAGCATCCTGAAACCTAGGATATTTTATCCTGGAGGAAAATACTTTTCACACTTCACCTTTTAGGAAATGTTTTCCTTATTTTCTGATGAGTAAAAGCATGTTATATTTGATTACTTTTAAACACTACTGATTGCCAAAGAATGTTACTATCTTTAAATATATATGGTTCTAAACATAAGAATCTTTCATAAAAATATTTAGTAATGTTCTTGTAGCATGCCATTAAGTAATGTTAACCTTCAAACGCACTGACTTTTGCATTTGTTCCTGCTTTCATTTCCACAGACATAATACTTCAGAAATGCATCAGCTCACACCTGGCTTACTATTGCACTCCATCGCTACCTTTAATGTGATAAGATTCAATTATCAGATAATAAAGATCTTGAAAATTATTAGTGATTCCCTAATGCCAATGGAATAATGTCAAATTCTTTTAAATGGCATATGAAGTCCTCTATGAGACAGCAACATCTTAAAATCCTTGAATTAACTTTCTTGTTCTTCTCCAACCAATTTGATCCTTCCCTATAAATCAAGTTGACAACCAGAATAGACCAACAAGAGAAAAATATTGAAAGAGTTTCAAACAAGTTTGCCCTCTAAACAAATGACTGTGAGTTCGGATAAATTTACATATGAGCATACTCAAACTTCCAGAGAACAAAAAAGTACTACAGGTGGATGTGGCTCAGGTGGTTGAGCACCTGCCTCCCACATGGGAGGTCTTGGATTCAGTTCCTGGTGCCTCCTAATAAAAACAAAATAACAAACAACAAGCAAACAAATGAAAAAATCAACTCAGGGGGGCTGATATGGTTCAGTAGTTGAGGGCCAGCTTCCCACATACAAGGTCCCAGGTTTAACCCTTGGCCACAGACCTAAAAAATAAAAATAAAAATAAAAAGTACTACAGGACATGTTTCTAAGAAAATAAAAAGAGGGAAAATTTAATTCATTTTGAGAAAGTAGCCAAATTCTTAAATAAAAATCTAAGATACAGTGACCAATCTCACTTGTTAACCTAGATTTTTTTAAAACCTCAAAATAAGTAAAAACAGAATTCAGTATACTTTAATAATATTCCATCTAAAAATATATGATGACCAAGTGTCCTTCAAAATTATAAACCCATTAATATGATACACTTATAAGTGGAGCACAAGAAAAAACTTTTAAAGCAGGAATAAAAGGATACTCCCTTGAAATGATTAAAATATAAATGGCTCAAAAATTACAACTAATTTTCATTAAATTCTTGATAAGATGAAGATTCATATTATCACCAACATTATTAAGTTAAAGTCGATGCAGTCATAAAAAGAGTTGGGTGATAAGGGCACAGCAAAACTGGTGGAGTAGGAGACTCCAAAACTCCATCCTCCCACAAATGGAATGAACAAGATGGCAAAACCAGTCAGAATCAACATTTTCAGAACTTTGGAATCTAGTTTTTAAAATTACAACAACAAGGGGAAAACTTATTGAGTAGAAAATATTGAATTTTGGTAAAAGACTTCTGTGGCATTTTAATGCACCCTGTTATAATTTCCCACTTATCAGCTTGGGTACCTGAGGGGACAAAATAGACCTTATTTTAAAGAAATATGATTGTGTGTTTTGACCTGTCTTTTGGCTCCTTGAAAAATTGGTTCAAGAGTTTGCCTTTTTATGCCTACTTTGGAATTTCCCCATGGTTGAACTGCCCCACCTGCCCCATTAGCCAAAAGTATTTAAGGGCAACTGTACTAGCCACTGTCACCTGGACCAAGGGGTATCAGTGAGGGCTGGCAATAGAAAGACTAAAAAGCCTAGGAAGGAAGTGGCTGGGGAAGAAAATACTTAAGGGGAGAAGGCTTTGAAAATGGTTCATATATTCTAGGGACTCTAGACAGCTACATATAAGCCCAGGGTTGTGGCAATGCTCAGAAAAGACCTGAAAAGACTCTAAACTCTCACCTCTACCTGATTTTCAGGCACCATGCAAGTAAAAGTAACAACTAAGTGTGACTGAGATTTAGTTTGTTTTGTTGTTGTTGTTTGTTGTCTGTTTTTATTTCAGGTATTTATGGAAATCTCTGTCAAATTACCAACTGATGATGAGCTTATGGAACAAGGGCTTCAGTTGCCACACATGACAAGCAATAAAGACCTTACAAAATAAGTTACAAAATGTCACTAAACAAACAAACAAACAAACAAAAAACAATATTAACAATAAGACACAACAACAAACCTTAGAGAGAAAAGAGACCCTCATTTCCAGAGATTCCACAATTTAGTACTCAAAATGACTAATTTTCAACAAAAAATTGGAAGGCACACAAAGAAACAAGAAAATAGGGTCCATAACCAAAAACAAAACAAAACAAAAAAGCAATAAATAGAAACTGTCCCTGAGGAAACCCAGACATTGGACTTACTAGACAAAAACTTTAAATTAATTGTCTTAAATATGCTTAGAGAGCAGAAGGAAATCAGTGACAATGAACTAAAGTAACAAAGGAAAATGATTTCCAACCCAACAGAGAATATCAACATAGAGATAGAAATTTAAAAAACCAGAAATGCAGGAGTTGAAAAGTACAGAAACTAAAATGAAAAAATTCACCTGCAGATTTGAGCAAGAAAAAGAAAGAATCAGCAAATTTGAAGACAAGTCAATTAAGACTATCCAGTATGAGATGCAGAAAGAAAAAAACAAGTACAAACAAGCAAAACTTAAGATACCTACAGAACATCACCCAGTGTAATAACATATGCATAACAGGAGAAGAGAAAGAGAAGGGATTGGAAAGAATATTTAAAGAAATAATGGCTGAAAACCCTCTAATTTGATGAAAGACATAAATCTGCATATCAACGAAGTCAATGAATACCACGTTGGTTAAGCTTAAAGAGAATCACCAAAACACATTATAATCAAACTATCAAAAGCCAAAGACAGATCCAGGCAACATGGCATAGGTTTAAGTGTGGACTCACCATCTCTCTCGCAAAAAAATGGCTGAGTGGGGGCAAGATCCTGCCCAAGTGAGCTCTTCGGAGAACCCACAGAGCAGGAGGCTTCAGGGCATCAATCTGGAGAGAGCTGGGCAAAAAGATAAATTGCTCAAGGGAACATAGAAAACAGCAAGGAAATAGAACAAGAAGAACAAAGTGTCAAAGACAAAACTTAACACATACAAAAACAGCAGCTAAATAAAACCCTAGCAAGAGAAGCTAATCAACTGAATAAACTCATCAAGATAAAAAGATGACCAGACACACAAAAAAAATTACAAGCCATACCAAGAAACAGGAAGACATGGCCCAGTCCAATGAACAAACTAAAAACCAAGAAGAGGTGCAAAACATTGAACAACTAATCAAAGCTGTCCAAATATCATGGACCAACTTAATGAAGTGACAGAAGAGATTAAGGATATTAAGAGGACACTGGAGAACATACAGAAGAAATTGTAAACATACATAAAAAGATAATGGATATGATAGTGATGAATGGCACAATCCAAGAAATAAAAAAAGGCACTGGACTCACATAACAGCAGATTTGGACAGACAGAGGAAAGAATTAACGATGTGGAAGACAGTACATCTGAAATCAAACAGATAGTAAAAAAGATAGATTAAAAGATAGAAAAAAATCCAGCAGAGAATTAGAGATTTGAATGATAACACAAAATGACAAACATACACATTATAGGCATCCCAGAAGAAGAAGAAAAGGGAAAAGGGACAGAAGGACTGTTAGGGAAAATAATGGCTGAAAACTTCCCAACCCTATTGAGGGAGATAGATATACACATCCAGGAAGCGCAGCACACCTCAAACAGTATAAATCCCAACAGGCCTACTCCAAGATATATACTCGTCAGACTGTCCAATGCTCAAGACAAAGAGAAAATACTGAAGGCAGCAAGAGAAAAGAGAACCATCACACACAAGGGAAGCTCAATAAATTAACTGCTGTTATCTCATCTGAAACCATGGAGGCAAGAAGGCAGTTGTATGACATAATTAAGGTATTAAAAGAAAAATCTTCCAGCCAAGAATTCTCTATCCAGAAAAGCTGGCATTCAAAACTGATAGAGAGTTCAAAATATTCACAGATAAACAGAAATTAAGAGAGTATGCCAATAAGAAACCTGCACTTCAAGAAATACTAAAGGGAGTTCTGCAGGTTGAAAGGAAAAAATAGGAGAGAGAGAGTTGGAGGAGAGTGTAAGAACAACTAAAAAGACAAAAAGAAAATAAAAACGACATATAACATACATAAACTCAAAGAAAATATGGCTAATGTAAGTAATTCCTTGAGAGTAATAACACTGAATGTTAATGGATTAAACTCAACAGTCAAGAGACACAGATTGGCAGAATGGATAAGGAAATATGACCTATCTATATGCTGTCTACAAGAAACCCACCTTAGAGCCAGGGATTCAAGAAGGCTGAAAGTGAATAGCTGGAAAACAATCTTTCAAACAACAACCAAAAAAAGGCAGAAGTAGCTTTACTAATATTGGACAAAATAGACTTTAAGTGCAAAACTATTGTAAGAGACAAAGACAGACACTATATATAAGTAAAAGTGGTAATCTTTCAAGAAGAAAGAACAATCATAAACATTTATGCACCAAACTAGGGCACCTCAAAATACATGAGACAAACACTGGAAAAACTAAGTGGGGAAATAGATGCCTCTACAATTATATCAGGGGACTTTAATACAACATTATCACCATTACACAGAACTTTTCGACAGAGAATCAATAAAGAAACAAAGACTTTGAATAATACATTAGAGGATCTGGACCTAATAGATGTATACAGAACACTATACCCCAATACAGCAGGATATATATTCTTATAGAGTGCACATGGATCATTCTCCAGGATAGACCACATGCCAGGCCACAGAAAAATACTTAATGAACTCAGAAAGATTTAAATCATACAAAATAATTTCTCTGACCACAATGGAATGAAACTGGAGATCAGTAAGGGTCAGAGAACTAGACTAGGCATGATGAAATGGAAGATAAACAACACACCCTTAGACAAACAGTGGGTCAAAGAGGAAATCTCAAAAGAAATCAGTAACTACTTTGTAACAAATGAAAATGACAACACATCAAAACCTATGGGGGGAAGCGGCTGTGGCTCAATCAGTAGGGCTCCCATTTACCATATGGGAGGCCCCGGGTTCAGTTCCTGGGCCCTCCTGGTGAAGGCAAGCCCGCCCACACGGCGTGGTTAGCTGACCCAGCGAGCACAAGCAGCAAGGGGGGGGGGATAAATGAATAAATAAATAAAATCTTTAAAAAAACAACTATGGGATGCAGCCAAAGCTGTACTGAGAGGGAAATTCATAGCCATAAATGCATATATCAAAAAAGAAGAAAGAGCTAAAATCAAACACCTATCTGCACACCTGGAAGAATTAAATAAAGAACAACAAACTAACCACAAAGGCAGTAGAAGGAAGGAAATAGCAAAGATTAGAGCAGAACTAAATGAAATAGAAAATAAGAAAGCATTAGAAAAAATAAAAATAAAAGCTGGTTCTTCGAAAAGATCAATAAAATGGACAAACTCTTAGCTAAACTAACAAAGAAAAAAAGAGAGAAGATGCAAATACACAAAATAAGAAATGAGGAAGGGGATATCACCGCTGACCTCACAGAAATAAAGAATATCATAAGAGGATACTTAGAAAAATTATATGCCAACAAGAAGGATAATTTAGAGGAAATGGACAAATTCCTAGAAACACACAAGCAGCCTACATTGACCAAAAAAAAAAAAAAAAAGAAAGAAATTGATGAACTCAACAGACCAATCACAAGTAAAGTGATAGAATCAGTTATCAAAAACCTCTCAACTAAGAAAAGCCCAGGACTGGATGGCTTCACAAGTGAATTCTACCAAACATTCTGGAAAGAATTAACACCAATACTGCTTAAACTCTTCCAAAAATAGTATTAGAAGGAACATTTTCTAACTCATTCTATGATGTCAACATTACCCTAATACCAAAGCCAAACAAAGACACCACAAGAAAGGAAAATTACGGACTAATCTCTCCAGTGAACCTAGAGCTAAAAACCTCAACAAAATTCCTGCTAATCATATTCAACAACATGTCAAATGAATTATACTCCGTGACCAAATGGGTTTCATCCCAGGTATGCAAGGATGGATCACTGTAATATACCACATAAACAGATTGAAAGAAAAAAATCACATGATCCATCTCTATAGATGCAGAAAAACAATTCGACAAAATACAGCACCATTTCCTGATAAAAAGACTGCAAAAGATAGGAATAGAAGGAAACTTTCTGAATATGATAAAGGGCATATATGAAAAACCCACAGCTAACATCATATACAATGGTGAAATCCTAAAAGCTTTCTTTCTGAGATCAGGAACAAAAGAAGGATACCCAGTATCACCGCTCCTATTTAACACTGTCTTAGAGGTACTTAGGCAAGCACTTAGGCAAGAAAAAGAAATAAAAGGCATCCAAGCTGGAAAGAAGAAGTAAAAATTTCACTATTTGCAGATGACATGATCCTATACATAGATAGCCCTGAGAAATCTACAACAAAGCTTCTAGAATTTATGAGTTCAGTAAAGTCACAGATTATAAGATCAAGGCAGGAGACTGGGGGCCAAGATGGCGTTAGTGTAGGAGGGCACACACTGCAAGCTCCCAGAGCAAGGCGGGATTGTGGACAGGGTCCTACCCGGGGGTCTGTGCTGTGCACGCGTGGAGTGAGAAGCTTGGGACATCTATCTGCCCAGATCGGCGGCATGGACCAAACGATGGAGATTCGTGAGTTTTGAGGCTGCCGGCTGAGATTGGCACAGGCGGCTGAGCCCCGCGGTTAGGGGAAAAAAAATAAAATTAAATAAAACGGCCATTTGGAGCCGCGGGCAGGGTGAAAAAGTTTTATTTTCTGGGGATCTGGCTGCCTGGCGCCTCTTGGACCTTGTGTGAACAGAACAAACAAGCTAATCAGCACCCGGTGAACCGGAGGGGGGATTTTGGTCGGGAAACGCAGCTGATTTCCCTAGCCACCCAGGGATAAGACCCGGGCCGCTGCGGAGCCAGGAAGAAGGGACACTTCCCAAAAAAGGGTGGGTTCTGTTGGAAGACAGGGAAGGGTATTTTATATTTTTAGACATCAATCTGGCTGCCTGCACCGCCCCATAGCTTTGGGGAGCAGATAAGCCAACCTGAAGCAGCATTAGGCTAAGAGCAGACGCGAATCTGCACTCAAACTGATTTACTGAGCAGCCCGGTGACGCTCGAGCTTGGCACCAGAAGGGGCGGAATCCGCCGTCTTTAGCACTCCTCACTGACTAACATCAAAGCTTCAGCTAACCTGGGGAGTCCGGAAAGTGGGACGTGCTTGATTAATTTCCATGGGCCCAGCTAGGGTCCCTTCCATAAGGGGGTTGGTCAAGAGGAGGAATTATTTTGGGTCCTGCATTTGGCTAAAAAAATAAAAATTAAAAAAAAAAAAAAAAAGTGAGGTCACCTCAACAAATAAAAAATAAATTCTTTTTAATTTAGTTTAATAGCTAAAAGCTGCTTCAGGACCTGCATATAGAACCCTGTGGGGAAATTCATTGATAAACACAAGTAGGCAGGAAGGATCCACGTGGACCCTAGGGGAATCACTGACCCCCTTTAGCTCTGTTTGACTGCTTGCCTGCGTGGATCTTTGGTTTCTCTCTGTTACTTTCTGGTCTATTGCTATTATTTCCTTTTTCCTACCCCCTTCCTTTTTCCTTATATTTTTTTTTTTTTTTAATACGTGCTGCCAGCTTGTCGCATCTTTGCTGGGCTTCTTATTCAGTAATTTCCCACTCGCTGTATATAGTGATTCTGTATTACAAACTATCGCTTATTCTTCCTCCATCTTTCTGCCTTCTGTTTTCTGTTGTGGCTCTTAGAGACAACATTTTTTCATAGGCCCACAACTTAAGGGTGTCAATTTCTATCCCATTTATTTTGCTTTCTTCTTTTTCTTTTTTTTTTTTTTTTTGTTTTTTATTAGTATTAACTTTTTCCTTTCAGACCTTTCTTTACTATTTCTCTCCCACCTCATAATTCTAGCCTTCTAAATCACTTTGTATATATTCCTCCATTTGTTTTCCCAGTCCATTGTAGGAACTCCATATTTTTTCCTAGTACTCTACACTGCCTACACAAGTTAAATATTCATCTCATTAAGTCTCATTTTGCCCCTCTTCTAACTTTTATCAATATTTCTATTATCCTTCTGCCTTCCTTACATCTTTTGATTCCTCTGGCCCTAACCTTTTGCCTTCAAGGGAACATAGAAAGAAGCAAGGAAATAAAATAAGAAGAAAAACTGCCAAAGAGAAAACTTAACTCACACGCAGAACCAAAAGCTAAATAAAATTCTAGAGCATAGAGAAAAGCTAATCAACTGAACAAACCCATCAAGATAATATGATGACCAGAGGGCAACAGAAAAATACAAATAACTCTGAAAACTGGAAAACATGGACCAGTCCAATGCACAAAATAAAAACCAGGAAGCAATGAAGTACATCGAACAACTAATCAAAGCTATACAAACAAATATCATGGACCAACTTAAAGAACTGAAGGAAGAGATTAAGGATATAAAGAAGACACTGGGAGAACATACTGAAGAAATAGCTAACACGCCTAAAAAGGTAATGGATATGATGGCGAACAAAGGCACAAGTCAAGAAATGAAAAAGATGCTGGACTCACATGGCGGCAGATTTGAACAGGCAGAGGAAAGAATTAGTGATATGGAAGACAATACAGTTGAAATCAAAGAGATTGTAGAAAAGATAGACAAAAAGATAGAAAAAATCCAGTATGGTCTCAGGGAATTAACCGATAATGCAAGACGCACAAACATACACATTATAGGCATCCCAGAAGGAGAAAAGAAGGGAAAGGGAACAGAAGGAGTGTTGAAGGAAGTTATGGCTGAAAACTTCCCAACTCTATTGAGAGAGATGGATGTGCAGATCCAGGAAGCACAGCGCACCCCAAATAGTATAAATCCCAACAGGCCAACTCCAAGACATATACTTGTCAAATTGTCCAATGCTCAAGACAAAGAGAAAATACTCAAGGCAGCAAGAGAAAAGAGAACCATCACATACAAGGGAAGCACAATAAGATTAAGTGCTGATTTCTCAGCTGAAACCATGGAGGCAAGAAGACAGTGGTATGACATAGTCAAAACACTAAAAGAAAAAAACTTCCAGCCACGAATTCTCTATCCAGCAAAATTGGCATTCAAAAATGATGGAGAGTTCAAAATATTCACAGATAAACAGCAATTAAGAGAGTATGTCAAGAAGAAACCAGCACTTCAAGAAATACTAAAGGAATCTCTACAAGTTGAAAGGAAAAAACAAAGGAGAGAGAGTTGGAGGAGAGTTTAAAAACAACTGAAAAGTCAAAAAGAGAAACAAAACAACATATGACGTACATTAACCCAAAGAAAAAATGACTGAAGTAAGAAATTCGTTACGAGTAATAACACTGAATATTAATGGATTAAATTCACCAATCAAAAGACACAGATTGGCAGAATGGATAAGAAAATATGATCCATCTATATGCTGTCTACAAGAAACCCACCTTCGGCCCAGGGATTCAAGGAGGCTGAAAGTGAATGGCTGGAAAACCATTTTACAAGCTAACAATAGCCAAAAAAGGGCAGGAGTAGCTATTCTAATATCAGACAAAATAGACTTTAAATGCAAAACTATTGTAAGAGACAAAGATGGACACTACAAATTAGTAAAAGGAGTAATCTCTCAAGAAGAGAGAACAATCATCAACATTTATGCACCTAATCGAAGTGCCTCAAAATACGTGCGGCAAACTCTGGAAAAACCAAGAGGAGAAATAAATTCCTCTACAATTATAGCAGGGGACTTCAACACACCACTATCATCATTAGACAGAACATCTAGGCAGAGAATCAATAAAGAAACTAAGGCACTCAACAATACATTAGAAGATTTGGACTTAATAGACATATACAGAACACTACACCCAAATACAGCGGGATTTACATTCTTCTCCAGTGCACATGGAACATACTCCAAAATAGACCACATGCTAGGCCACAAAACAACACTCAATGAATTCAGAAAGATTGAGATTATACAAAGTAATTTCTCTGACCACAACGGAATGAAGTTGGAAATCAATAAGGGCCAGAGAAACAGGTTAGGCACAAGGATATGGAACACACTCTTAGACAAACAGTGGGTCAAAGAGGAAATTTCAAAAGAAATCAGTAACTACCTTGAAACTAATGAAAACAACAACACATCATATCAAAACCTATGGGATGCAGCAAAAGCAATCCTGAGAGGGAAGTTCACAGCCATAAATTCATATATTAAAAAAGAAGAAAGAGCTAAAATTGAAGACCTAACTGCACACTTGGAGGAATTGGAAAAACAACAACAAACTAAACCTAAAGGAAGTAGAAAACAGGAAATAACCAAGATTAGAGCAGAACTAAATGAAATAGAGAATAAGAAAGCACTGGAAACAATAAAAAAAACCAAAAGCTGGTTCTTCGAGAATATCAACAAAATTGACAAACCCTTAGCCAGACTAACAAAGAAAAAGAGAGAACAGATGCAAATACATAAAATAAGGAATGAGCAAGGTGATATCACTACTGACCCCACAGAAATAAAGAGTATCATAAGAGGATACTTTGAAAAATTATATGCCAACAAGAATGACAATTTAGAGGAAATGGACAAGTTTCTAGAAACCC
>JAKSZT010054564.1:1832309-1880973 GCA_026826555.1 Tolypeutes matacus
CTATTCAAACCTATATGTGATGCTGGAATTTTTAGGTATACTTCCAGAGACTGGAGCCTCCCGCCTACCTATGTGCCAGGTGTGCATGAAATCTCGGTGGAGCTGCAACTCCTACCCTACAGCTCAATGGACTCATCCAAGTCACCTGGTGAGGAGACAACGATGGGCAATGGCCATCCCAGGGAATGGAGAGGGCCTGCATCTGCAGGCAGGATCATCCCACCCACCATATCCATGGGATATAAGCCCTCTCTCACTTGGAGTTGGAGTGGACATCACCATCCCAGTCCCCTCAGGATTGGGGGAAGAACTATGGACTAGAGTGGACTTGATGGTATTCTCTTGTTCACATATGGTTATTCTTGCAATGCAAGAAATTATAACAATGAGGTGGAGGCAGTGGCCACTTGACACTTTTGGGGTAGGGAAGGGATGAGCAGTTGAAATACAGGGGCTTCTTTGGGAGTTGGAGGTTGTCCTGAGTACTGTTGTGGCAACGGATGTAGGCCATTTTAAATCAGCACACACCACTCAGAACTGAGTGGGAGAGAGTGTGGTCTACAGTGTGAACTGTGGTCTATGGTTGGTGGCAAGGCTCCAGGATGTGTAATTTCATTGAGGGTGGTGGGCCACACTTGTGGGAGATGTTTGTGTGGGATGTGGTGGGAGGTGTGGGAGGTGGGCAACATGGGAATCCCAGTGGGTTCCCTGTAATATTTTGGGTAATCTAAGCACCTCTTAAAATATATGTATATATATATATATATATATATATAACATTTTTGTAAGCAAATACACATATATGCATATATATTTATATATCATTTTGCAAATGTTTGTATGTATTGTGAGAATTTTGATTTTTACCCACAATAAAAATAAATTTTAAAAAAAGAACAAGGCACAAAAATCAGTAGCATTTCTGTATGCCATTTATGAGCAATCTGAGAGGAAATCAAGAAAAAAATACCATTTACAATAGTAACTAAAGCAATCAAATAACTGGGAATAAATTTAACTAAAGATGTAAGTGACCTATACACAGAAAACTACACAGCACTGTTAAAGGAAATCAAAGAAGACTTAAATAAATGGAAGAATATTCCCTGTTCATGGATAGGAAGACTAAATATCATTAAGATGTCTATCTTACCCAAACTAAAATATAGATTTAATGCAATCACAATAAAAAATCAACACAGCATTTTTTAATGAATTGGAAAAACTAACTAGGAAATTTATTTGGAAAGGCAATAGGCCCCAAATAGTCAAAGACATATTGAAAAAGAAAAAGAAAATTGGAGGAATCACACTACCTGACTTTAAAACATACTACAAAGCTAGAGTGGTCAAAACTGCATGGTATTGGCACAAGGATAGACATACTGACCAAAGGAACCAAACTGAGAGTTCTTATATAGATCCTTGCAGATACAATCATCTGATATTCGACAAGGCCACCAAACCCACTCAACTGGGAGAGAATGGCCTCTTCAACAAATGGTGCTTGGAGAACCGGATATCCATATCCAAAAGAGTGAGAGAGGAACACCATCTCACACTTTATACAAAAATCAACTCAAGATGGATCAAAGATCTAAATATAAGAGTCAAGACCATAAAGACCTTGGAAGATAATATAGGGAAGCATCTACAGGACCTTGTAATAGGAAATGGCTTCATGAACTTCACATCCAAAGCACAAGAAGTGAAAGAAAAAATAGATAAATGGGATCTCCTCAAAATTAAAACCTTTTGCACCTCAAAGGAGTTTGTCAAGAAAGTGAAAAGACAGCTTACCCAATGGGATAAAATATTTGGTAAACATATATCTGATAGGAGTCTAATATCCCGCATATATAAAGAAATCCTATATCTCAAAAATAAAAAGACAAACAACCCATTTAAAAAATGAGCAAGTGATTTGAATAGACACTTCTCCAAAGGAGAAATACAAATGGCTAAAAAGCACATGAAAATATGCTCAACATCACTATCTACTAGGGAAATGCAAATCGAAACTACAATGAGATACCATCTTACACCCATTAGACTGGCGGCCATTGAAAAAACAGGACTACAAGTGTTGGAGAGGATGTGGAGAAATGGAAACCCTCATCCACTGCTGGTCAGAATGTAGAATGGTCCAGCCATTATGGAGGACAGCCTGGTGGTTCCTCAAAAAACTAACTATAGATCTGCCATATGACCCAGCAATTCCACTGCTGGGTATATACCCAGAAGAATGGAAAGCAAAGACACGAACAGACACATGCACACCAATGCTCAGAGCAGCATTATTCACTATTGCCAAAAGCTGGAATCAATCCAAATGCCCATCAACAGATGAATGGATAAACAAAATGTGGTATATACATACAATGGAATATTACTCAGCTATAAGAAAGAATACAGTACTAACACACAGGATAACATGGATGAATCTTGAGGACCTTATGTTGAGTGAAGCAAGGGAGGGATTGAAGGACAAATACTACATGAACTCTCTGATATGAATTAAGCACATCTAGACAACTCAGAGAGCTAGAGACTGGAAGATAGGTTTACAGGAAATAGAAAGGGAAAAGAAGATTGAGAACCAACACCCACTGGGCAAAAACTATGATAAGGTGGAAGTGAGTAGTTGATCAGTGAAGGGATATGACAGGGGTGTAGGGATTCTTTTGGGTTGGGCAATGCAAGCTTGACAGCGGTTAGGGTGGGGAGGATGGGTGGACAGTCCACCGAACTGGAGGGAGGGTTGGGGGAGGGAGCAGATGAACACTGGGGATTGGTGAGCACGTGGGTGAAACTACAATGATGAGAAAACCGTTTTGGCAATATGACAAGGAAGAGTTACTGGTTTAGGGTGTTAGATGGGGAGGCATTTGGGAAAGGGCACACCTGGGGCAGCCTTCAAGAGAATGTGTAAGTGATCATTTAGTCATAGTGTGCTGTATCAGTGAGGAAAGACCCACATAATGAGTGGGAAGGAGATGGACTCCCATGCTGGGGAGGCCCAATATCTTCTCAGAGGGGACAGTCGAAAACATGGGCAGTTTCTAATAGGGGAGGACAGATTAATGTGTCAAGCCCTCAACATTGTAGCAAATATCTATGAACTTTGTCCTCCAAGGAGTGAAGCCTGGTGGTCACCGTGGACCCTGAGTGCGGGGGAAGGAGGAATAGAATAGATGGAAGAGGGGGCATTTAGGGGGCAATGGAAGTATTCTGCATGATCTTGCAATGATGGATACAGGCCATGTTAAATTTCATCAAAAATTTATTAAAGTGTATGGTCTAAAATATAAGCCATAATATAAACCATTGACCATGGTGAGTAGTTATGTTTCAATATTTGTATGTCAGTTGTAACAAATGTACAATCCACATGTAAAATGGTTATTAATAGGAAAGGGTGAAAGGGTGGAGGATGTTGGGTATATGGGAGTCCCCTATATTCTGTATGTAACTTTAATGTGACCTAAAACCTCTTTGAAGACAAAAAAAAAAAAGTAAGACACTGGGGAAGAAATGGAAGAAAATTCCACTGTATATATACAGGACAACAGATATTACAGTGATGAAAGACAAAATGTCAAAAAAAAATTTTTTTTATATTTTTCATTTTTAATACCCTGTTTTTTTACTTTATCTTAGTTTTAGTTTTTCTAAATTATGTATTTTGCTTATGTTTAAACCTAACATTATTATTTCATTTTTCTGTTAATCAAATTTGGTAACATTCTTGGCTTCATTTTGGAAGAAGTTTTGGATCACAGAAGGGTTACAACTATGGCAGGGGAGGATCAATGGTCTGGGGTGTTCATGGGAGGAAGTTCACCTGGGCATACATGTAAGGTATATAAATATGTTCAAATGTTCATTGGGCATTGCCATGGTGGGTAGAGAGTCACACAACATTCGAAGTATTGTTGAATCCCCATCCTGGGGAGCTCTGCCACATTCTGTAATACAACAGCAACAATCTCCCCAAAATCGCAACTTAGCCTAGTGTTGTAGGGTGCCTAAAAGTTACATCCTGAGAACCTCCTTGTTGCTCAAATGTGGGCTCGCTCTAAGCCAAACTCAGCATATAAATGCATTACCTTCTACCCAGCGAGGGACTTGATTCCCGGGGATGAGCCTCCCTGGCACCGAGGGATTACTGCCAAGCACCGGCTGGTTATACAGCCAGAAAAATACCTTGAATAAAAGTGGGGAAAGGTAAAGACAAATAAATTTATATGGTTAAGAGACTGCAAAGTGAGTCAGGAGGTCATCAGAGAGGTAACGCTTATGCACATCTCAGCAGGATCTCACAGATGGCCAAAGTGTACACTACCCCCAAACAATGGGGCTCCTGAGGGCTCTGGAGACACCCAGGTCCTGAGGTCGTGGTGGATAGCTCCAGAGTTTGGTGCCTTGCCAGTGGGCCCTACTTTGGAGATTGCGCCCTCAAGTGTGATAGAGTTGGACTCAGATGTGACTTCTCTACACATGCCCCTTCTGTCCCTTTTGTTTGAACCTATAGTTGATGCTGGAGTTGGTAGGTGTACATCCAGGAGACTTGAATCTCTAGGCTGTCCAATTGCTGGCTGGGCCCTGAGCCTCAGAGGAGTTGCAGCACCTACTCTCCAGTTCATTAGACTCACCCAAGACAGCTGATGGGAAGGTGAGGATGAACCACCACACCAAGGAACTGAGAGAGTCTACAACTGCAAGCAAGAGAGTCCCATCCATCAGCCATATGGGATCAAAGTCCCCTCTCAATTAGAAGCAGAGTGAGTATCACCATCCCAGAATCCTTAGGATTGGTGAATAAAATATGGACTAGAGTAGACTTACTGGTGTTCTACTATAGACTTACTGTGATTCTAACAATGGAAGAAATTATATCATTGATGTGGATACAGCGGCCAGTGGAGGTGCTGAAGTCAGGGAGAGGGAAAAAGAGGTGTAATATGGGGGCATTTTCAGGACTTGGAATTGACCTGGATGACATTGCAGTGAAAGATATAGGCCATTATATATCCTGCCATAGCCTACAGAATTGAGTGGGAGAGAGTGTAAACTACAGTGTAAACTATAGTCCATGCTTAGTGGCAATGCTCCAAAATGTGTTCATCAATTGCAATGAATGTATCACACTAATGAAAGAAGTTGTTAATGGGGGGAAGGGGGAGTGGGAGGTCTGGGGAGTGGGGCATATGCGAATCCCTTATATTTTTTTATGTAACAATTTATGTAATCTAAGTATCTTTTAAAAATAAATAAAAAAATATTTTTTTAAGAAGCCAAAGACATAAAAAGAATCTTTAAAGCAGCAAGAGAAAAGTAACTCATCATGTACAAGGGATCCAATCTCTGCCTTTTAATTGGAGGTTTTACACTCCATTTACATTTAATGTAATTACTGACAAAGAAAAACTTAGTCATTTTGCTATTTATTTTCTATATGTCTTATCTATATTTTTTGACCCTTAACTTCTCCATTACTACCTTCTTTCGTGTTTAATTGATTTTATTGTGGTGCATCATTTTGATTGTCTTCTTGTTTCTTTTACTGTACATATATATTTTGGTTATTTTCTTAGTCATTTCCCTGAGAAAAACAAATAACATCTTAATTTATAAATATCTAGTTTGAATTAATACCATCTTAATTTCAGTAGTATACAAACAAAACCTTTGCTCCTATATAGCCTCCCCGCCATAATTTATGTCATTATTGTCACAAATTGCATCTCCATACATTTTGTGCCCATTAATGTATATTTATAATTATTGTTTTATGTATTTGTCTTTTAAGTTCCTATGGGGGAAAAGTTGCTACACACTCAAAATACAATATTACTCGCTTTTAAAGTTACCTATTTTTTATTTTCAGGGTATTCTTTGGCTTTAAGTTACTGTCTAGTGTTTTCCATTTCAGCCTGAAGGACTCCCATTAGTGTTCCTTGTAGGTAAGATATATTATTGACAATCTCCTCGGTTTTTGTTAATTTTCTAATGTCTTAATTTCTTCATCATTTTTAAAGGATAGTTTTGCCAGATATAGAATTCTGGTTGACAGGTTTTTGGATTTTTTTCCTTATGGCACTTTATATATGTCATCCCACTGTCTACTAGTTAACTGGAAATTTTAGCCAAAGCAATAAGGTAAGAAAAAGACACAAAAGGCATCCAAATTGGAAAGGAAGAAGTAAAACTTGCACTATTTGCATATGACATGATCCTATATATAAAAAGTCCTGAAAAACCTACAAGAAAGGTACTAGCGCTAATAAATGAATTCAGCAAATGGAAGATACAATATCAATATGCAAAAGTCAGTAGTGTTTCTATACACTAGTAATGAGTGATCTGAGGAAGAAATCAAGAAAAAATTCCATTTACAATAACAAATAAAAGAATCAAATATTTAGAAATCAATTTGACCAAGGATGTAAAGAACTTATACATGGGAAACATCAAAACTTTGCTAAAAGAAATCAAAGAAGACCTAAATAAATGGGGGGACATTCCATACTCATGGATTAGAAGACTAAATATTGAAAAGATGTCATTTCTACCCAAAACAATTTACAGATTCAAAGCAATCCCAACCAAAATTCCAGTAGCCTTCTTTGTAGAAATGGACAAGGCAACCATAAGATTCATTCGGAAGGTAAAGTCCCAAAATAATCAAAACCATCTTGAAAAAGAAGAACAAAGTTGGAGGTCTCATGCTTCCTGACTTTAAAAGACATTACAAAGCTACAGTGGTCAAAACAGCATGGTACTGGCACAAGGATAGATACATAGACCAAAGGAACTGAATTGAGAGTTCAGAAACAGACCCTGACATCTATAGCTGAATTAGGGTTCTCTCAGGAAACAGAATCAACAGGCGATATCTGTCAATAATATGAGATTTTATAGGAGTTTCTCATGTGACCGTGGGGATGCACAAGTCCAGGTTCCGCAATGAAAGGTCCTTGATGAGTTTCTGGGAGAAGTTGGCTGTCCAAAGATGAGCTGGGAAATTCTCTCTGAATGTTGAAATCACTTCCCCTTTTAAGGTATTCAACTGATTGGATAACAGCATCACCCATTGCTGATGGCAATCTCTCTGACTGATACAGATGTAATCAGCCATCCACCCAGGAAACTCACTGGTGACCAAAGTCCATAAATGTTCTTGTATTACAATTAGCCTAGTGCTTGCTTAACCAAACATCTGGACACAATTACTTGGCCGAGTTGACACATTAGCCTAACCATCACAATAGCCAATTGATTTTCTTATATGGCTGCTATGTCCACGCAATTGGAAAAGAACAGCTTCTTCAACAAGTGGTGCTAGGAGAACTGTTAATCATATGCAAAAGAAGAAGAATCCCTATCTCATACCATATACAAAAAATTAACTCAAAATGGATCAAAGACCTAAATATAAGAACTGGGACTATAAAACTCCTAGACAAAATGTAGGGAAGCATATTCATGACCTTGTGTTAGGTAATACTTTCTTAGACTTAAGACCCAAAGCTCAAGCAACAAAAGAAAAAGTAGATAAATTGGACTTCATTAAAATTTAAAACTTTTGTGCATCAAAAGGCTTTATCATGAAAGGGAAAAGACAATCTACTCAATGGGAAAAAATATTTAGAAATCTCATATCCAAAAATGGTTTAATATCCAGAATATATAAAGAAATCCTACAACTCAACAGTAAAAAGACAAACAACCCATTTTTAAAATGGGCAAAAGACTTGAATAAACTTTTCTCTAAAGATGATATATATATGGCCAAAAAGCATATGAAAATATGCTCAACATCATTAGCTATTAGGGAAATGCAAATCAAAACCATATGGAGATATCATTTCACACACACTAAATTGGCTACTATTAAAAAAAAAAACAGAAAATTACAAGTAGTGGAGAGGATGTGGAAAAATAGGAACAATCATTCATTTTAGATGGAAAAGTAAAATGATGTAGCTGCTGTGGAAGACAGTTGACCAATTCCTTTCAATGTTTGGTATAGAATTACCATATAACCTAGCAATCCCACTTCTAGGTACATACCCAAAATATTTGAAGGCAGGGATTCAAACAGATATTTGCACTCCCATGTTCATGGTGGAATTATTTACAATTGCCAAAAGGTGGAAGCAATCAAAGTTTCTTCCAAGTGTCCATCAACTAATGAATGGCTAAGTAAAATGTGGTATATACATACAATGCAATATTATTCAGCTATAAAAGTGCATGAAGTTCTGATACATGTGAGAGCATGGATGAAACTTGACAACATCATGTTGAGTAAAATAAGCCAAACACAAAAGGCCAAATATTGTCTGATGTCACTGAAATGAAATTATTAGAATAAACAAGCTCATATAGTGAGAATCTAGAATATAGTTTACCAGAGGCCAGGGTTGGGGTAGGGAATGGGGAAGTAATGATTAAATTGTACAATATTTCTATTTGGGTTGACTATAAAGTTTGGGTAATGGATGGTGGTGAAGGTAGTACAACATTTTGAATACCATTAACAGCACTGAATTAACAACTCATAGACGTTAATGTGGTTAAAAGGGTAGAATTCAGATTGTATATGTTTTAGTAGAATAATTTTTTAAAAAAACTAGGACTGTAGAGCACAAACAGTTAATCCTATTGCAAATGATATGATATAATTAAAAGCACAATTATGAAAATGCTCTTTCATGAATTGAACAAATGTACCACACTGATGCAAGGTTTTAATGATTTTTCTGTAAACCCACAACTTCTCTAATTAAAAGAAAATAACAAGGTACACATGAATTTTTTTTTTAAATCTACATGAATTAAACCTATCAAAAATAAGAGATAATAGAAAATCCACAAGAGCTATATATGTAGGAGTTATCACAGAGATTTTATCATTGGAATTAAAAAACTAATGAAGGTGCTTAATCACATATTATAAACAGCTAAAGGGAGAATGAGTAAACTGGAAGACAGGTCAAAATAAAATATCCAGAATGATACATTGCAAGACAAAAAGATGGAAGATACAAAAGGGATAGTTACAGACCTAAGGATATAGTGAGAAGGTCTAACATATATGTAACTGGAGTAACAGCAGAAAAGGAAAGAATGTCAATGTTTGATGAGACAATAATGAGAATTATTTCAAACTGCTAAAGACATTAGCCACATATTCATAAAACCCTATGAAACATAAGCAAAATAAAGAAACAGCACAGCAAAATGGCTGAAATCCAAAGACAGTGAGAAAAGTTTTTAAACAATCAGAGGAAAAAGATATATTTCCTACAAAGCATTTACTGTCAACTGATTTCTCCATCAAAAAGATAAGAGGAATCTAGATAACACTGCAATGATATACATTAAGTGCTAAAAAGAAAATAAATGCCAACCTAGAATGACATTCCAAGCAGAAATATCCTTTAAGAAGAAAGGAGAAATAGAGATATTTTCAGACACACAAAAATTGATGTGATTTTTAATCAACATATGTGCCTTAAAGAAAAGGAAATACAAAAGGAAAATTATCCTAGACAGGAGGTCAAAGATGCAGGAAAAAACAAACAGCCACCAAAAGGAAAATAGGAGGTAAATATATACTGTAAAAATATTAGTAATAACAGCTTGTGAGTTAAATATATATATAAAGAATTAAAATATAGCAATAGCATATAAATAGGAAAGTGGGTAAAAGGAAATAAAGTGCTTTAACTTTTTTGTATTTCTTTCAGGAAAAAGTCAAATATATGAGGTAACATTATATTTTGATAAGTCACGAATATGTAGTAGTCTCTAAGGTAGTCCTAAAAGAGTAATAGGAAAGCATATAATTTCTAAGCTAATATTAGGAAAGATGGAAATATAAAATATGCTTAAAAATCAAAAGGTAGCAAGGAAGGAGGAAAAAATGAGCATAGAATACATAGAAAAATAGAAAGCACTCAGAAAGTTTCTTCATATGAATAAATATGATTGTAACACATGCACACTTAAAAGATAAACATTGTCACATTGGTTAAAAAAAAAATTCCATCGTATGCTGTTTCCAAGAGACATTTTTAAAGCAAAATAACATAGCTAATTTAAAAATAAAAGATGGGAAAGATATATAACATGAAAATATTAGCCCCCCTCCCCCAAATTAACCCCATTGCCTAAGAGTAAAATGTTGACATCTTTCCCTTTCAAATTGGGAACAAGACAGGGATGCTGTATTACTCAGGATTCTCTAGGGAAACAGAAAAAAACAGGAGATATCTATAAATATTATGAGATTTTATAAAACTGTCTCATGAGCCTATAAAGATGCACAGTCCAAATTCTGGAGGGCAGGCTGCAAGCTGGAAACTCCAATGAAGGTTTTCAATAAATTCTCCAGGAGAGGTGGCTGACAGAAGTAGAGATGGAAATTCTCTCTTCTGACTGCTGAAATCATCACTTCTTTTTAAGGTCTTCAACTGAGAGGACGAGGTCTCTCTTTGCTGAAGGCAATCTCCTCAGTTGGTTGTAGATGTAATCATTCATAGATGCAATCAATTTATTAATGATTTAAGTCCATGAAATGTCTTCACAGTAACAATTAGGCCAGTGCTTCCTTGACCAAACAACTGGGCAGCATTACCTGGCCAAGTTGACACTTGAGTCTAAGTATCATAGTCCATTCCTTGTCAACTTGATAGGCCATACACATAATCTTAAACTACATTTAATCTCTAAATAAAAATAATAACAGACATATTTTTCACCTACATACTCAATTGTCCTACATACAACTGGAAACATACTAAATCTCACCAGAATTCAGTACAACTTCTTGGGTAATATCACTCTTAAACTTGATATACTATAACTTAAATATTATGACCCGAAATGAATACAACTTATGTCATATAATAAGGGGATAAGATAAGGAAGAAACAAAGATATTTCCTTTATGTATGTATAAAAAACACACTCATAACAAAACAAGGAAGAAATATCCATAACCATTACAGACCTCATTTCTGTAATTGGTCATATGGTCATATTTATCACTACCTTCTTCAACTACCCATTCCATGTTTCCTTTACCCTCAGCAAGCAGCTCAACTGGCCATAGTTCTTTGCCTGGTGAGGTAACCCAAACCTTTATTCCTGAAGTTTCTGGGTCATTGGTAGTCCTGCTTGTATTGGGTTGTTGCAGCTTTCCATTGACTTTAATCCTGGGGCATGGTAGTACTAAGAGACACCCTAGGGGATTTCCTTTATTTCAGGAAAACTCTTCTTTACCTCCATTGTGCAGTTGTAGTCCTATTTTCCCTTGATAGTCAGGATCAGTCACCCCAGCCAATACAGTAATTCTCTACTTTGCCTTCTGATTCAGAGGCATGAGGAGCCCAAAGTGGGCAAGTGGCAGTCTTAACTTCCAGTCCAATGGAATCATTGTTGTGGCTTCTGGTGGAAGTACTACTCCTTTTGGAACTAAGACCTGTAGACCAGCAAACCAGGCCTGAGTTTTCTCTTCCTCAGTCAACTGATTGTAAGCAACTCCACAAGAGGCCATAGCTGTGGCTGGGAAAGAGAAGGTAATGTGGCAGGAGTGGTGACCACAGGCATTTGGACTACTTCCCCGTGTAACTTATTTGTGCCTTCAGGACTTGCTCAAGTCCTATGTCATTTATACCACTTCCAGTTTATGATGGAATGCTGTTTTGCATGTCTAACTTCACAGTTTGATAGGTCAGACAACACCCAGCTCATGATAGGCAACTCAGGTTTCATGGTAACTTGGTGGCCCATTGTTAAGCATTCAGTCGCTACGAAGGCCCAGTAACAAGGCAAAAACTATCTCTCAAAAGGAGGGAAGATATCTGCAGATAATGACAAAGATTTGCTCCAAAATTCTAAGGGTCTGCATTGTGATTCTCCTATAGAGGCCTGATAAAGGCTCCAGACAACATCTCTACTTGCCACTGACACTTCCAGCACCATTGGATCTGCTGGATCATATAATTCAAGTGGTAGTGCAGCTTGCACAGCAGCCTGGACCTGTCATGGAGCCTCCTCTTGTTCTGGTCCTCACTCAAAGCTCTCAGCTTTTCTGGTCATTCAGTAAATGGTCTGGAGTAGCACACCCAAATGAGTAATACGTTGTCTCCAAAATCCAAAGAGGCGAACCAGGTTTTGTGCCTCTTTTTTGGTCATTGGAAGAGCCAAATGCCATAGCTTATCCTTCACGCCCCACACTTCTAGACACATAGAAACTTCACTGAGGTCGAAGGCCCCTGTATTTTTGTTGGATTTGCCTCCCATCCTGACATGCAAATGCCTTACCAATGTCTTGAGTAGTTGATACTTCTTGTTCAGTAGGTCTAATCAACATGATATCATTAATATAATTGACCAGTGTGATGTCTTGTGGAAGTGAGAGACGACTGAGGTCCCTGTGGACAAAATTATGACACAGAGCTGGTGAGATGGTATGTCCCTGAAGTAGAACAGTGAAGGTATATTGCTGGCCTTGCAATACTATGTGAAAGCATACTCTTTCTGGTGGTCCTTACTAACAGCAACTGAGTAAAAAAGATCTGATTTTCCAGATCAATAGCTGCATACCAGGGTCCAGGGGTTGTACTGATTTGCTCAAGCAATGATAGCACATCTGAAACAGCAGTTGCAGTTGAAGTCACTACCTGGTTAAGTTAATGATAATCTATATTTACTCCAAGATCCAAGATCCATCTTTATTCTGCACTGACCAAATAGGAGAGCTGAATGAGAATGTGGTGGGAATCACCTCCCCTGCATCCTTCAAGTCCTTGATGGAGGCACTGATCTCTGAAAACCACTGCTGCTTTGCTTTACTTAGTGGAGCAGAAAAATCATCATCCAAAACCCTTCAGGCACTTATAAAAAATCTCCACGTAAAACCTTAGATTTCTAAAACTGAGGAAATGATTTTGAATACTGTTCTGTTATCACAAGTACTAGTTTCAAGATGGCTGACAATTTTCCAATGGCTGTGCAACCAACCTTCCATGAGCAGTGTTTGTAGCTGCTCTGTTTAGGCAACTGGTTAGTGCTAATGCAGTAAGGGAAATATTCTTGTATTACCTGTAGCCACTGTGGGGATCATTTTGCAGACATGTATATTGATGAGAGGTCAGGAAGCATGTAAGCTACAATAAAGCTCTAGTTCTAACTCTAAAAAAAAAATTTTTCTTTCACATCTTTCATGCAGTGCTGAAGTTGCAAATTTGAAGCCTTTAGCTCACCCCTTTCTTTTATAACTGTATCCAGCATGTTTAGGAAAAAACAGACAACATCATGTGGAGTTTTAACTCCACAAAACTCTGTAACGATGTCAAAAACACTCTCACCCAGAGCCCTGCCTGTTATAAGCATGTGAGTAGCCATATCTAATGGTGATATTTTACATATCTCTACTGCCAGCTTATACAGTAGACTATCTTTGGGATCTTGATTATTGGAAATATAGTCATTAGTGCCTCTGAATCTAGGCAGAGTAGAGAGCTGTAGCAGTTTGGCATTATTTATGAATTCCAAAATTAGATACTGGATTATATTTGTAAACTGGTCTGTTCCTCTGGGCATAATTAAATTATGATTAGGGCTTTGATTGGGCCACATCGGTAGAGCATTGAGTCCCTGCCCCTTGGTGGGGGGGGACTCACAGATAAAAGACATGGCAAAGGACAGAGTTGGGGTTCTGATGCTGAGTTTTGAGCTGGAGCCCAGGAAGTGAACACACAGGAGAAGAACACAGAGGAATAGAGATGACTCTTATACACGGCAGAAGCCCCGGGACAGAGAGGAGCCATTCTCCTGATAGTCTACAGCTGGCCTTGTGGAGAGAGGCAAAGCCTAGAGAGCCTCATAGTCTACAGCTGACCTTGTGGAGAAACCAGAGGAGCTGAGCCTGGAAGGAAGCAAGCCCCAGGAAGAGAGGAACTCAGGAAGCCTGAACCCTCACAGATGTCAGCAGCCATTTTGCTCCAACCGTGCCAATAGATTTTGGTGAGGGAAGTAACTTACACTTTATGGTCTGGTAACTGTAAGCTTCTACCCCAAATAAATACCCTTTATAAAAGCCAACAGATTTCTGGTATTTTGCATCAGCACCCCTCTGGCTGACTAATAAAAGAGCCAATTGCAAAATCCCCAGAACCAATTCAGAAATCACATTTTTAAGTTTCTGTTTCTCAGGAACTACTCTCAGTACCAAGCTGTATTAGAATTCTCTAGGGAAACAGAACTAACAGGAGATATCTGTAAATATTATGAGATTTAATAAAATTGTCTCACATGACTGTGGATATGCACAAGTCCAAATTCTGTAGGGCAGACTGGAAGCTGGGAATTCCAATGAAGGTTTTCAATGACTTCTCCAGGAGAGGCTGGGTAGCAGAAGTAGAAATGGGAATTCTCTCTTCTGACTGCTGAAATCATCACTTCTCTTTTTAAGTTCTTCAACTGAGAGGATGAGGTGTCTCTCTTTGCTGAAGGCAATCTCCTCAGTTGATTGTAGATGTAATCATTTGTAGATGCAATTAAATTTACTAATGATTTAAGCCCATGAAATGCCCTGATAGTAACAATTAGGCCAATGCTTTCTTAACAAAACAATGAGGCACCATTACCTGGCCAAGTTGCCACATGAGCCTAACCATCACTGATGCCTACTATCACGTTTTCTGTTCAACATCCCAAGAAGGGAAACAGAAAAAAAATAGGTTCAAAAGGTGTAAGGATTGGAAAATAAAACTGGTATTATTTGCTGATTATTTGAGTGCACATGGAGCAAATCCAAAAGAATCTACAGATAAATTATTATATTTCATAATGTTAGGCAGATTTTTGGCTTAAAAGGTGAATATACATATATCAATTGCATTGCTATATACCAGCAACAAAAAGTTAAAAATAAAATTATACTAAAATAATATCTAAAATAGTACCAAACAATAACAAATGATCAAGAATAAATTAAGCAAAAGGTGTGTTAAGTCTTCTTTACAGAAAACTATGAAATATTATTGAGAAAATGAATAAAGTTCTAAAAATTAAAAGGATATACCATCTGCATGGATGGTGTGATGGTTAATTTTATGTGTCAACTGGGCTAAGGTTATTGTCTCCATTTCTTTGATCAAACACTGCCCTAGTTGTTGCTTTGGACATATTTCATAGATGGGGTAAGCATCTACAATCAGTTGACCTTAAGTAAAGGAGATTACCCTCCATAATGTGGGTGGGCTTCATCCAATCAGTTGTAGGTCTTAATAAATAGAAGTGATAGTTCCAAGGATCAGAAGAATATAAACTCTTACTAGAATTTCCAGCCTCCCAACCTGCCCTATAAAATTAGGACCTGCCAGCCCCCATGACTGCATGAGCCAATTCCTTAAAATAAATCTTCTATATCCTGTCAGTGTTATTTCTCTGGAGAACTCTAACTAATATAACTAATATAGATTTAAAGACTACATACTGCAATATTGTAAAAATGTTGACTTTTCCCCTGCTGTTTTGTAAAGTCACTGAAATCCTAATCAAAACAAAAAGGGGTTACTATGGAATTTAACAAGCTGATTCTGTTAGATCAAACTACATAAAATTTGTAAAATTTTACCATTTTCACATTTAAAGTCAATTTTCAGGTAGTTCAACCAAACAAAATGTGCTTAAAATTTTTAAAAGCCAAGACAAGCTATAACAATCCTAAAGAGATCAAAGGACTTGTGCACTGGATATCAATACTTTTTATGAAACTACAGTCATTAAGACAGTATATTATTGCTGTAAGGATAGATTAAAAAAACCAAAGGAATATAAAAAAGGGTTCAGAAAGAGGTCTACTCATGTGCAGATTTTGATTTCCTACAAAGCTAATACTGCAGAGCAGAGGTATAGAGTCAGCCTTTCCATTAATGTTGCCTGGAAAATTGGATATGCATATGGAAAAAATGAAATTTGACCCTTACTTCACACCATATACAAAAAATCATTCCAGGTGTATTGTAAATCTAGATTTGAAATGCAAAGCAATAAAATTTCTATAAGATCATATAGAATAATACCTACAAATGTCAAGGTAGGAAAATTTTCTTAAAGAAGGCAGAAAGCACTAACATTAAAGAAAAGGGTTGATAAATTAGACATCATGTTTATAAACCCTGAATACCAAAAGATAATTAAAGAAAGCAATGGCAAACAGAATGGGAAAAAGTATTTGCCTCAAATATAACTAACAATAGGTATATATCAAGAATATATAAGAACTTAAACAAATTAATAAGAAAAAGGGTTATCCAAGAGACATTAATGGCAAAAGAGGAAATTCAAATGGTTAATAAATATGAAAACACACAATCTTGTTAGTATTGAAGAAAATGAAAGTTAAAACCTAATGAGTTCAGTTGATGATATCCTCTGGAAAAACTTCCTCAAGAATCAGCAAATAAAAGGACAAATCCCAATTGCTTAGAACTCTTGAGGATGGTAGAGACTGGAGAAGACTCTACCAACACTGAATAGAAGAAAAAGAAAAATATCAGGTAGGAAACTTCCATCCCAGACCCGCCAGTCCACCCTCTCTCAGTCCTGTGCAACTTGTGAGAGTCTCAGAAGCAGTGGCCCAGATCCCTACCACCAGGGACACAGACTATAAAGCAACAAACAGCAGCAATAGAACCCCACATATAACCAGGCACAAGGACCCAAGTCCACAGACCCAGGCAGAATACAAGCTGCTAAGGAGTGCTGCATACAAAAGGGGCCCCAGGAAGAAAAATAAGAGAGAGACAGAGACCAGGGTAAAACTGCAGGTGGCAAGTGCTGTGATCACTCAATCCAGTTTCTCTTGGCTGGACCACCTAAATGAAAAACAGACTTTTCTTTAGTGACACACCTTTCTGGATTAACCCAACCTGGCTCACCAGGGCAGTGTACCCTACTAGAGAAGAAAACAGAGGCAAAAAAAGTCTCAAAGGGAAAAAATGGGGGGAGGGAGGATTAAACTGAATTGCTGTAAAACAGGAGGGTCCCAGAACTGAAAAAAGTAAAGAAAACAGGGCACTGAGTGAGGGAGAGAATTTAAACAAATCATAGGAACTGGGGAGTAAACTGCACAAAAACAAACATAAAATATCAAGATGCCTGGAGAAGCAATATAGAAAAAGAAACTGTCCTGGAGTTGAAATAATTACACTAAAAGTGAAATATTAAAAATTGTACCACATATTCAAGGCAAGAACCAAAGAAGAGCTGAATAAATCTGATAAGTTAACCACAAGCTAACCAAAAGGTCTAGAATAAATTGGACTAAACATCAAAGAAGAGTCATAACACAAAGCCAATCAACAATAAAGCCTTGGATAAAAGGGAGAAACTGACCTTCAGAGTTAATGCAGCAAGATAATCAGATGCCTAGACACCAGCAAAAAATTACAAGCCATACTAAGAAACGGGAAGATATAACCCAGCCAAAGGAACAAATTACAACTTCAGAGGAAGCAAAGACTTTGGAACAACTAATCAAAAAGAAGTCCAAGAAAATCTTCTAAATCAATTCAAGGAGATGAAGGAAAATATGCATAAAGATATAAAGGATATTAAGGACAGTGTATGAGCATAAAGAAGAATTCGAATGTACAAAAAGAAACATAAATTATGGGAATGAAAGTCACAAAAGTAGAGAGGTAAAATACACTAGATGCATACAGCAGCAGATTTGAATAGGCATAAGAAAGAATCAGCAAACTAGAAATCAGGACAATCAAAATCATACAGTCAGAAGAACAGACAAAGAATAGAAAAAAATTGAGCAGTGTTTCAGGGATTTGAATGACAGCACAAAGTGCACAAACATACACATCATGGCTATCCCAGAAGGAGAAAAGAAGGGAAAGGGGGCAGAAAGAATATTTGAGGAGATAATGGCCAAAAATTTCCCAACTCTTATGAAAGACATAAATATATAGGTTCAAGAAGCACAACGTACAACAAAGACAATAAATCCTAAAAGACCTACTCCTAGTCACATACTAATCAGATTGTCAAATGCCAAAGATAAAGAGAGAATTCTGAAAGCAGCAAGAGAAAAGCAAATAGTCACATAAAAGAGATTCTCAATAACACTAAAAGCTGATTTCTCAGCAGAAACCAGGGAGGCAAGATGGCAGTGGTATGATATAAGATACTGAAAGAGAAAAACTGCCAGACAATGATTCTTTATCCAGTAAAACTTCCCTTCAAAAATGAGGGAGAGTTTAAAATATTCACAGATAAACAGAAATTGAGAAAGTTCATCAACAAGAGGCTGGTCCTACAAGAATTTCTAAAGGAGTTCTGCAGGGAAAAGGGAAAAGGCAAGAGACAGTGGCTGGTATAGTGTGAATAAATGAAGATTATCAGTAAGGGTAACTAAAAGGGTAAATGCAAAACCCAATAGTACTGTATCCTCAATATACAATGATACTCTTTAATTCCTAAAAGATTCAAATATAATTGAACCAGAAAAAAGGCATATTTCCTGATAATATACATGCAAAATATAAAGAGCTAAAGTGGGACAAAAACAACATAAAGAGGGGAAACAGAGGGATATGGGAGCAGAGAACATGTATACTACTGAAGCTAAGTTGATATCTTTTCAAATTAGTAGGTTATAGATGAAGATTATGCAATTAAGCTCCAGGGAATCCACAAAGAAAGTATTTTAAAAATACAGAGAAACAGAAATGAAGATGGGATCAGTCAAATACATCACAAAAGATCAATTATACAGAAAAGGAGGTTGCAAAAAAGAAAAAGAGAGACAAAAAGTGATATGGCATATAAAAATCAAAGGACAAAATGGTTGAAGAAAATGCTGCATTTTTTAATAATAACACTGAATGTTAATGGATTAAACTCCTCAATCAAAAACCACAGAGTAGCAGAATGGGTAAAAACATATGATCCAACTATATGCTGTTTACAAGAGACTCCCCTTAGGCCCAAAGACACAAATAGGTTGAAAGTGAAATGTTGGAAAAATATATTCCATGCAAATAGTAACAACAACAAAAAAAAAAAAAAAAAACATGGTAGCTATAGTAATATTGGACAAAATAGACTTTAAGTTAAAACCTGTTATAAGAGAAAAAGAAAGACACTATATATTAATAAAAGGGGCAATCCACCAAGAAGAAATAGCAATCATAAATATATAGCACCTAACCACTGTGATACAAAATACATGAGGCAAACACTGGCAAACAGATGAGAGAAATAGACACCTCTACAAAAATAGTTGGAGTCTTTAATACACCACTCTGATCTATAGATAGAGCATCTAAACTGAAGATCAATAGAGAAACCAAGAACTTCATTAATATGATAAATGAACTAGACCTAACAGTCATATACAGAACACTGCACCCCCAAACAAAAGGATATACATTCTTCTCAAGTGCACATGGGTAATTCTCCAGGACAGACCACATATAGGATCCCAAAATAAGTCTCAATAAATTCAAAAAGACTGAAATTATACAAAGCATCTTCTCTGATCATAATGGAATGAAGCTGGAAATCAATACCAGGCAGAGAACTGGAAAATCCACAAATATATGGAAATTAAATAACACACTCTTAAATAATCAGTGGTGAAAACAAAAATGGCCAGGGAAATCAGTAAATATTTTGAGACAAATGAAAACTAGAACACAATATATCAAAAATAGGGGATGTTTCAAAGCCAGTACATAGAGGGAAATTTATAGCCCTAAACATTTACATTAAAAAAGAAGAAAGAGATAAAAATCAAAGACCTAGCGGCACACCTAGAGGAACTAGAAAAAGATCGGCAAACTAATTCCAAAGCAAACAAAAGGAAAGAAATAACAAAGGATTGAGCAGAATAAATGAAATTGAGAATTAAAAAACAATAGAATTAACAAAACAAAAAGTTAGTTTTTGAAAAGATCAATGAAGTTGATAAATCCTTAGACAGACTGAAAAAGAAAAAAAGAGGAAGATGTAAATAAACAATTAAAAAATAGGAATAGAAGGAAACTTCCTTAACATAATAGAGGGCGTATATGAAAAACCACTGCAAACATTATACTCAATGGTGAAAGACTGAAGGCTTTCCCTCTAAGATCAAGAACAAGACCAGGATGCCCAATGCCACCACTGTTATTCAACATTGTACTGGAAGTTCTAGCCAGAGAAGTTAGGCAAGATAAAGAAATAAAAGGCATCCATATTGGAAAGGAAGTAATAAAACTTTCACTATTTGCAGATGACATGATCCTATATGGAGAAGTTCCCGGAAAATCTACAACAAAGCTCCTAGAGCTAATAAATGAATTCAGCAAGCACACAGGGTACAAGATCAACATACAAAAATCAGTAGTATTTCTATACACTAATAACGAGCAATCTGAGGAGGAAATCAAGAAAAAAAATCCATTTATAATAGCAACTAAAAGGATCAAAATCTAGGAATGTATAATGATGTAAAGGACTTATACATGAAAAACTTCAAAACTTTGCTAAAAATATTCAAAGAAGATCTAAAGAAATGGAAGGATATTCCATGTTAATGGATTGGAAAACTAGATATCATTTAGTCAATCTGCCCAAAATGACTTATAGATTTGATGTAATTCAAATCAAAATTACAACACCTTTATTTGCAGAAATGGAAAAGCCAATTATCAAAGTTTTTTGGAAGGGTAAAGATTCCCGAATAGTCAAAAACATCTTGAAAAATAAGATCAAAGTTGAAGGACTCACACTTCTTGACTTTAAAGCATATTGCAAAGCTACAGTGGTCAAAACAGCATGGTATTGGCACAGTGATAGACATATTGACCAATGGAATCAAATTGAGAGTTCAGAAACAGACTCTGACATCTATGGCCAATTGATTTTTGACAAGGCTTCCACTTGGGAAAAAATAGTCTTTTCAACAAATGGTGCTGAGATAATTGGATAACCATATGCAAAGAAATGAAAGAGGACCCCTATCTCACACAAAACACAAAAATTAACTCAAAATGGATAAAAGACCTAAATATAAGAACCTTGACTATAAAACTCCTAGACAAAAATGTAGGAAGCATCTTCAGGATCTTGGCACTCAAAGCATAAGCAATGAAAGAAAAAAATTGATAAATAGGGCCTCCTCAAAATAAAAAACTTTTGTGCATCAAAAGATGCCACAAAGGTGAAAAGAAAAACTATTCAACAAGAGAAAATATTTGGAAACCACATGTCTTATATGGGTTTAATATCCAGAATATACAAAGAAATCCTACAACTCAACAACAAAAAGACAACTCTATTCTAAAATGGGCAAAAGATTTAAACAGACATTTCTCCAAAAACTATATACAAATTGTAGCAGTTGGACAGTTTGATGTAATTATGAATTCCAAAAATAGATATTGGATTATGCTTGTAAACTGATCTGTTCATCTCAGCATGATTAAGTTATAATAGGGGCTTTGATTGGGCCACGTCAGCAGAGTTTTGAGCCCCACACCTTGGTGGGTGGGGAATCGAAGATTAAAGGCATGGCAAAGGACAGTGTTGGAGCAGGTTTTAGTTGGAGTTGTGATGAGGAGTCTTGAGCTGGAGCCCCGGGAAGTAGTGTACAGAGGAGCTCGGTCGTGAGGAAAGAGAGAAAGCCCTGGGAAGAGAAGCAAGCCATTTGCCTAATAGTCTACAGCTGGCCTTGTGGCATAAAGCAAGCCTGAGCCCAGAGAGAGGCAAGCCCCAGGAAGAGAGGAACCCAAGAAGCCTGAACCCTGGCAAATGTCAGCAGCTGTCTTGCTCCAACACGTGGCAATGGACTTTGCTGAGGGAAGAAACATGCTTTACGGCCTGGTAACTGTGGACTTCTACCCAAAATAAATACCCTTTATAAAAACCAACCAATTTCTGGTATTTTGCTGACTAATACATAAATGGATAAAAAACACATGAAAAGATGCTCAACATCATTAGCTATTAGGCAAATGCAAACGAGAACCACATGGAGATACCATTGCACACACATTAGACTGGCTACTATTTAAAAAAAAAAAAAAAAAAAAAAAAAACCTGAAAACTACAAGTATTGGAGATGATGTGGAGAAATGGGAACACTCATTCATTGCTGGGGGGATGTAAAATGGTGCAGCTTCTGAGAAAGACAGTTTGGCAATTCTGTAAGAAGCTAAGTATAGAACACCATATGACCAGGAAATCCCACTACTAGGTGAGATCATGTAATATATACCCAGAAGAACTGAAAACAGGGATTTGAACAGATATTTTCATACCAGTGTTCATAGCAGCATTATTCACAATTGCCAAAAGATGGAACAACCCAGGTGTCCATCAGCCAATGAACAGATAAACAAAATGTGGTATATATGTATAATGGAATATTATTCGGCCATAAAAATTAATGACGTTCTGATACATGTGACAACATGGTCAAACACTGAAGACATTATGCTGCATGAAATAAGCCAGACACAAAAGAACAAATATTATATGATCACACTGATATGAACTAATATAATAAGCAAACTCATAGTTAGAATCTAGAATATAGGTTACCAGGGTTTATACTGGGGTTAGAGAATGGGAGATGATCCTTAATTTGTACAGAATTTTTATTTAGGTTGATTGTATAAGTTTGGAAATGGATGGTGGTGATGGTAGCACATTATGGTGAGTATCATTAAGAGCACTAAATTATATATGTGGATGTGATTAAAAGGGGAAACTTTAGGTCATATATGTTATTAAAATAAAAATTAAAGATAAAACATAGGACTGTATAACATAGTGATCCCTATTGTAGGCGAAGGACTACATTTCATAGTACACATATAAGAATGTTCTTTCATGAATTATAACAAATATAGGATACTAATACAAGGTGTTAATAATAGAGTGGTATATGGAAAAAAAATACACCTAATATAAACTATGGAAAATAGTTAATAGTACTATTTTAAGAATCTTTCATCAATTGTAACAAAGGTAACAACTGTTGAAAAATAATACAATTACATAAAAATGCTATCATCAATTGTAACAAATGCTCCACATCAATCAATATGTTGGTGGTGGGGTGATGTATGGGAATACTGTATTTTATGTAGGATTGGTCTCTAAACAAACAACTTCTCTAATACAAAAATTTATTATACTAAATAATAAAAGTTTATTATACCTAATAAGTAATATAATACCTAGTACTAGTTGTAACCTGTATATACTATTGGTCATACAAACATTTGGAAAATCAGTTTAAGCCTACAGCTGAACACTTGCATACTAAATGAACCAGATATTCTACTCCTTAGGTATATATCCAATAGAAATGCATGCACGTGTACACCAAGAGACATATACAAGATCATTCACGGAAAGAGTACTCGTAATTATCAAAAACTAGAAACACTCAAATGTCCATCAAAAGTGAAACAGAAAAATAAATTGACATATTCATGGAATTGAATAGTATGCAAAATTAAAATGAACAAACCAGAACCACATACAATAGTGCATAATATCCAGCAAAAGAAATTAGACACAAAAGGATACCTACTTTATGATTTTATTTACAAAATTAAAAAAAAAACAAAATTAAGAATGTTTAAGGACACACACCTATGTGACAAAACTATTAAGAAATACAAGGAGGTAATGATTAAAATAAAAGTGTCATCAGTGGGTATCTCCTGGGGGAAGCAGAAGCTCACAATGGGAGCTTCCAGTGTACTAGAAATATTCTATTTTCTAACCTGGTGATGACCACATGGTACTTACATATTAAAATGTACATTTCTATTTTGTACATTTTTCTGGACGCATTTTTATTTCACTATAAAAATGGTTTAAATCTAAATAAAAAGTTCAAGTGAAAAAATGGGCAGGTATGACTATATAAACTTCTTCAAAACAAAACTCAGATTTAAAGAAAAGCAACAAAAAGAGAAATGTAAGGCTGGCAGAAAGTTTAATATTCAAATTATAAAATGATACCATAGAAATCTTTAAGAACAGCCCTCTGTATTCAATGAGCATAAAGGATATGAAAAAGAAATACAAGGAAGAAAAAACATAGGTAGTAGGCCAATGCTTTAAAACTGGATAACCTAACTAGTATTTAGGAAATAAAATTGAAAACTACTCTAAATTGTCACTTTATGCCTGTTAAATTACCCAGTACTAAGGAACAAGGTAAGGGTTTTCATTCACTGGAGGTACAGAAAATTGATTCATTATTATTAAAAGGGTTCGTGATATATTTCAACAAATTTTCTTCCCTGTGTATTTCTAAAAATAATTTCAAAAACATCTAAAATAATTCTTACCGTGCTTGAGAATTTTGATGGTCTATATTTAACAAGTCTGTAAAATCACGTATAGCTGCAATCCAGTTTTCATTTTCATAGTAATACTTCCCACGTTTCAATAAGGCATCTGTTCTTTGGGGATCATAAAAAATACACTACATGGAGGGGGAGAGGAGGCACACAAACATATACAATGAAAAAAAAAAATAAGAAAATTATATAATCTCATAGTACACTTTCAACTTCAGAATACATAAAAGCAACCACTTTAAGATTCCAAAACTTTCGTATTTACTACTAATCAAGGCCATGTCCCTTCCTAATCAAGTTCTAGAAAAGAAAAGTTTTTCTGTGATAAATAACCCAGCATATACAAGAAGGTAAGGCTTTTGCCCACTGTAGTTATACTGAAAAAAATTTGTAAGTGCAACTAGAGTGGGGTTATATTGAACCCAACTAAAGATGATACACATTAGATCACATCAAGGCTGATTCAATCAAATAAAAAATAGATTAATCCAGTCATTAAAATGGTGAAAAGAAATGAATTGGTAATGGCATGTGTGGTGGTTTGAAGCAATGTACCCCATAAAAAAAAACATTTTCTTGAATGTAATCCATTCCTGTGTGTGAACCCATTATAAGTAGGACTTTTTGATGAGGTTACTTTAGTTAAGGTGTGACCAACTCAATCAGGATGGGTCTTAATCCTATTACTGGAGTCCTTTATAAGCAGAATGAAATTCAGACATATAGAGGAAGCAAGAAGCTAAAGGTCCAGGAAACACAGCAGAGAATGGAGAGGCCGGGAGAAGTCACCATGTGCATTGCCATGTGACAGAAAAGCTAAGGACCAAGGATTGCCGGCAGCCAGCCCTAGATGAGAAAGCATTGCCTTGATGACTCCTTGATTTTGGACTTTTCCTAGCCTCAAACAGTGAGCCAATAAATTCTCAGTGCTTAAGCCAATCCATTGTATGGTGTGTGCTGGAGCAGTCAAGGAAACTAAAACAGCACGGTTCATTCATTTCGCTTTTCTATACAAGGTAATATAGTGAACAGACTAAATAATTATATACTCAGTTGTAAAAAGCAACTCACATTTTGGAAGTAAAAAGCAGTTAAAGTTCAAAAGAGGTTACTAAGAATTTTTATTATTGTTGTTTTGTTTTGTTTTGTTTTGTTTTTAAGGAGGTATCAGGGGTTGAACCCAGGACCTCGTACAAGCGAAGCAGGCACTCAACCACTGAGCTACACCTGCTCCTACTAAGTATTTTTAAAACAGAAAATAATACTAAAGATTTGGAAACTTGCAGACTTCAAGGTGCTGCATTAATTGATTTTTAAACTACTGGTGCAAGGTAGAGGAAACAAACAGAACAAATAATCAATCTAAAATAGTAGATAATTCCAAAAATCTTCAAAAGAGATTTTTGACCATTTAGACAACAGAAGTTACCAAACTTACAAATATTCTCTTCAAGTAGAAGAATGTCAGGTGTGTGGGTTACCATCATGGATTAAGAAACAGGACAATTGGGAACATGGAAAGCAAAATTAAGTAATTTCTCCTAAATTCTCCATTGTAATAAGAGCTAAGAATTTAGAGTTAAGAGCCAGGAGATCACAGTTACAATTCTGCTGCAATCGGGGGAATATTTTATCTGACTCTAGCCTCAAGTCCAGTTTAGCTAGAAGTTCATTTCCTCAAGGGGCATTCCCCAACCAAATATAAATTAGTCTTCCTGCCCACCATTCCTCTTACCTTCATAGCACTCGTCATAATTTATAATTATAACATTTATGTATGCGTTTATTTCTTTAATCTCTGTCCCTTCTTTTAAACTATAACTTCCATTTAAACAGGAAGCATGTCTATTTTAATCACCATCATTTTCCACTACATAGTACAGTGTATTAGTTAACAAGTATTTGTGAGTGAGTGAGTGAGCATGTGAGTGAGTGAACTAACCCATGAACACCACTTCTTTGAGAGCAGACAGGTTCACTACAGAAGAGAATCAGCTATGTCTCAAGAGTAAAAAAGTGGAAAATAATTTTCTCAATTGTTTGAAGGGAAAATTTTTTTCAACAGTCTTTTCAACAACTGTTTCCTGGTTCAAGAGGAGAGAGTTGAAAAAGTCAGGGGCCCTCAAAGTTGTTGCAAAGCTCCCTCTCCCCAAATCTTTGACGTGTATATATTCATTTACCAATTTAAAAATATATAGTTGACATAGTAGCTAGTATAAATTCCAGTAATACAAGTCCTAGCCCCTAAGTTATAATAAATTCATTATTATAAAACATCTATGAAAAAACTTTAAAAATTGTGCTATAATATTAGCATGAGAATATAATGATCTAATATATAAAAATGGCAGCATATATGTGTTAAAGCTTACTTTAGAAAAGTCATCAATGGCCAGTACTCTGTTTGATATTTCATACATCTCACCCCTCCTGAAATAGATATCAGCATTTGTGGGCTTGCACTTAATTGCTTGGGTATAGTTCAGAATTGCCAAAGAAATGTCACCCTTTTTCTTGAAAATTTCGGCCTTTGACAGATATACTTCTAAAGAAGATTTTAAAAGGTAAAATTTAGTGTTATGTTTCTTATTGCTAACTATGAAAATTTTAAAGATTAACCCCTCTGCCTCCAAAATACTTAATTTTTAAAAAAATTTCCACAATGCCTAATTTGTTCTCAAAAGCTGAGTGAAGACTCATCTGCAGTTAAAAGTATTCTCAATCTGAAGTGACAAAAATTATCTTTTGCCTTTTTCTATGTCTGAAATGTTTCATAATTTTTAATGGTCATAGAAAAAAGTTAGATATTGATGGCACCAAATTGTATGTAGATGAACATAGATCAAAAAACATTTATTAAGTACATCTCATATTTTAGGGGTATGTTGTGGTATAGGGCATACAAAGATGAGTATGACATTTTCACATTCTGAGAGTGGCTCATAAGAGGAAAGGCATAGCTTTCATCAAAACGTTCTGGGAACAGTGAGTGCAAGGCTGATTCAGAGAGCTGTGGTCAAGAAATTATTTGTGAATCACTTCTAGAACTAAAAAATTTTAAATACTATTAGTCTTGTTAGATGAGCAATAAGGAGCCAAACTTTACTGTAATGTTTATCAAGGACATTTTTATATCAAACCATGATGAGTATTTTGAAAACAATGTAAGATCCTATGAATCCAGAATTTATAAGATCAAAAGTAAAAAATTTAACTTGGGAAAGTCACAACCATTTTCTTTAGGGCTTATATCTACTGATTTATATATATTTTAATACCAATGAAAGGCAAAATCTTAGACAAAGATATAGATAATATACTGGTCTCTACAGAAACATACCTGCATTATTTTTATTATACTTATTCATAAAATTCAAGTCATCCAGAGCATCATTAATTTTGTCTTGGAAAAGATAAATGAAATGCCTGTGCCAATAGGCATTGAGAAACATTGGCTCCAAGAATATAGCCTAGAAAAAATATATATATAAATTCAAAAAGGTTGATTTGCTAAAGGAAGATATCCTAACATAGATTTTTTTTTTTTTATTGTGGGTAAAAATCAAAATTTTCACAATACATACCAACATTTGCAAAATGGTATATAAATATATATACATATATGTGCATTTGCTTACAAAAATGTTATTTATGTATATGGTTACAATGGGTACTGCAGGGGATTATTGGTGGGGGGTGTCTGGGAGGGGGGTTTCATGGGAATTAGTTCATCCAAATATACATGAAAGATATACAAAATCGTTCAAAAGATCAAAAGATGGGGCATGGTCACGATGGGTGGACAATCACACAATAAATGAGGGAATCTGAATTCCTAGCCTGGAGAACTCTGCCACAGTCTCCAAGGGAGCAGCAATAGTCCTCTGAGTGCAGGGACAGTGTCTGTCAAAAGAGGATGACCCACTGATGTGTTCTTTTTATTGATGACTACCCTTGTGAGTCTTTGCTCTTGTAACTCTAACATAGATTTTTCAAACACTATTGATTTTCATGGCTTACTAAGTATATAATATAAAATAATACCTACCAATCTGACAAATAAAATATAAGATTTTTAATATTAGTTATTTGAAGATGCCAATAATTACACTTATTTTCACAATCCCACATTATACTATAAACATTCATTCAAAGTCCTCATAATAATTAGAATATAGGTCACCAGGAAATAGAATGAGGGTAGAGAATGGAAAGCTGAGTAGTCTGTGCAGAATTGGTTAAAAGGTTGTTTGCAGGGAAACGGATGTGGCTCAAGAGGTTCGGCGTCCGTCTACCATATGGAGAGACCGGGGTTCGATCCCCAGTACCTCCCGGTAAAAAAAAAAAAAAAAAAAAAAAGGTTGTTTGTAAATCTTTGGAAATGAATGGAAATGGTGAGAGTACATCATGGTGTTTGTGACTTGCAGAACTATTATATGGATATGACAGTAGTTGAAAGGGAAAGTCTAAGAACATGTATATTACTAGGAGGAAAGCTAAAAAATGTAACATGGGACTGTATAACAGAGTGAAACCTCATGTAAAATACAAATATGGGTGATATGGCATATATAAGACTGTTTTTTATAAGACATAAATACAAATAAACTAGAAAGAGGAAAACAATAGCAGCTATGTATGGCAGGGTTGGCAAAGAGATTAAAAGGAGATGAGTTCTGTTTGGTTGGATGGTTTTTGTTTATTATTATTATTATTATTATTATTATTATTATTATTATTGGAATAATGAAAATGTTCTAGAAATGACTGAAGTGATGAATGCACAGCTATGTGATTGTCCCAAATACCATTGATTATACACTTTGGATGGATTTATGCTGTATTAATATGTATCACTAAAATTGATTTGTTTTAAAAATTACTATATAATTAAAAACAAGCATAAATTGTGAATATTGTTATTTTTGAGTAAATAAACTTACTTCCTGTAGATCATTCATGGCACTCTGTAACTTGCCCAGTTTCCTATAAATAGCTCCACGCCTACAGTATAAAAATGCAGATTTTTTTTTCTTATTATTTATTTCTTCAGTCAAGAGCTCCACTTCAGATTCATAATATTTAATGATTTCTGGAGGAAGATCAGACTCCAATAAATCACTTAATTCTAATCTTGGAGTTTCTTTCCCTTTTCCTTCAGGCTGGTCTTTTTGAAAAGATACTTTAGCAACATCCTCTCTTTCAGCTATCCTCTGAGATTTATACTTAAAGCACAGATCAAGAGCCCATTTCCAATGTTTAATATTTTTTGGAATTCCTCCCTTACTTTGGGCAAATCCTTCAAAATTTAAACACACAGGTAGGCTGGGACTCCGAATTTGACGTTCATATAATGGAACTTTGAGCAAATATTTCTTCTGTTCGAGCAGGATTCCATGAGACTGTGATCTAGTGTTAAAAAGAATGATTTTTAAGTTACAGAAATATAATTAGCTTTATCATCAATAAATAAACTACCACAAAATTACTATTTTTATTATTATATTATTATTACATGCTATTTTTTATGCAACCAAATCTTCCTTTCATTCATTAAAATGGTAACTCTATGAAGCAGCTCTGTAGAGCTTACAAAAGCAAAAGAAGCTGTTTCTAAAGATATAATTTCCGTAGAGTACTGATATATTCCTTTCAGGTTTATTTTACAGCCTGCCCCCGGCCCCCCCCCCAAAAAAAAGTAATTACAATAGAGAATTAAGGAGATAAAACATAACATGAGAAAGGAAATGCCATCCAAGAGGCTGGAGAGGACATGAATTTGAAGAAGTGGCAGAAGGAAGGATTTGACTACACAGCAGGCTACCAAATAAACCTCCCACACTTTACCTCTCTTTAGTAAGGGATTAAAGTAGATAACACCTATTATGCTTTCAAATGCTACAATTCTCAGATTATCCTCCTCATATTCTTCATTCAGCAACATTTACTATATGGCTGGAACATACTAGCTACAGGATATAGAAGGATAAACAAGTCTACTGGAAGAAAAAAAATGTTTTAACACCAATCATTTCATAGATATTTACTGAGTGTATACTATGAGAAAGACCTAGTGCTAAACATTGGGAGAATAAAAGTGAGGAAAGACACTATCCATTCCTCTCACACCCTACTGCAAGCATCCATCAGCTATTAAGCCTATAGTACAATAACGTCTAAGTCCTTTGGTTCTACTCTTGCCCTTCATCTAATCCATTCTCCACATGGCAGCCAGCATGTTTTCTTTTTACAAATATATATCAGATAATGTCACTCCATCCAAGAGCTTTTGCTAGTATCTAGTATGCAAACCAAACTTCCACCATAGTTACAAGACTCTAAATGGTGAGGTCCCCGCACAAATTGCTGGTGCCACTACTCTTTCCCCTCATTGCCTGTTCTCCAGCCATATCATCCATGAGCGAGCCTTAAGGCCATCACACTTTCCAGTCCCTCTGCCTAGCTGGTACCTTCCCACTCTGTTTGCACCTTCAAATTCATCTCTACCTTTCTCCACCTTGCTCTTTACCCTGGGAGACTAATCTATACTGACAATCTCCACAGAATCCCTTACTATTTTAACCCTGACAACTCCCTCAACCTTATTTCTTACCACTCTCAGCTTTCAGTGCTCCAGCCACACTGATCTCTATACTGTCCCTCAAAAACAACAAGCAGGCTTCCAACCCAGGACCTCTACACTTGCTACTCCCTCTTCTTCAGAGATACAAACACCTCATTCCCTTATTTCCTTCAGGTCTATGCTCAAATATCACCACCTCCTAGAGGCATTTCCTGATCTCCCTGTCTAAAATAGTAGTACCAATTACACCACTTTCTTTTTCTTCATAACACTTATATTCTAACATCACAGTATGCATTTATCTTTCCACTGTCTCTCTCTCTCTCTCCCTAGAATATAAGCTCCATGAGGAGAGGAAGTTTGCCAATCTTGTTCATTGCTCTATGCTCATTGTCTAGAGTAATTTCTGGTATATAATAGATGCTCAATAAACGTACATTGAAGAAATGAATGATTGAACTCAGTCATTTATAGATTATTGTTGCATTCCTACTGTGTGCCATGATTGAGTAAAGAATCTGAATTAGAGGAGTGGATGTAGCTCAAGTGGTTGAGCATCTGCTTCCCATGTATGATTCAATTCCAAGTACCTCCTAAAAAAAGCAAACAAATGAAAAAGCCAACTCTCATTGGGGAGCAGATGTAGCTCAGTGGTTTAGCACCTGCTTCCCACCATATATGAGGTCCTGGGTTCAACCCCTGGTGCCTCCTTTTTAAAAAACCTGAATGAAAAGCTATAGTCCCTTCAACTCTTTACTCTCAGCTGATAAACTTCACCTTCATTAGAAATATAGAAGCTATCAGAACTTGAAACTAACCAATCGACAAAACCACATGCACCTCTACCAATCAATCTTCCTTCTATTTACACTGATAGGACTCTTCTCTGGAAGTTCCATTCTATCACCTGTAACCTATATCCCAGCAAATTTTGTCTTCTCTGGGACCTCACTCTTAGAATAAATCCTGATTTTTACACATCCTAAATTGTTCCTTCTCCATTAGATCATTCCTGTCATCTTATAAATATGCTCTGTTATCTCTCATTAAAAAATCATATTAAATATAAGAATGTTCTCCTTTATAAATTGTTAAGAATATAGTGATATACAAGAAAATTACAACTAATGTAACTTACAGATGATAGCTAACAGTAATATTGTAATATTTTTGCAGCAATTATAAGGACAACAATAGGAATGGGAATTTTCCTTTTGGAATGTTTGAAAACATTCTAAAATTGACTGAAGTGATGAAAGCATAACTATGATGAAAATGAGAGCCACTGAGTATACACTTTGAAGGATGGTACAAAGTATGGGACTGTATAACACAAGGGAATCCTGCGGTGGAAGGTGGACTGTGGTTAACAGAACAAATATGAGAACATTCTCTCATGAACTATAACAAATATATAATACTAACATAGGATGTTAATAATTAATTGGGTGGGTTAGGGGTGGAATACACCAAACGTAAGATATGGACTATAGTTAGTAGCAATATTTTGACTTGCTTTTTCATAGTTTGTAACAAATGTTTCACAGCAATACAAGGTATTGGTGGTGGGGTGATGTATGGGAGCACTGTATGATGATATGCATGTTTTTTTGTAAGTTCACAACTTTTACTATACATTTATTGTTTATGTATATTCATGTATGAATTATATACTTCAATAAATTTTTAAAAGAAAAAAATCATAATAAAAACACACTCAGAGTTCTGATTCTGTTATGATGGGGTAAGCCACCTATCGCACATGCCTCCCATTGAAAACAGTGATAAACTCCAGAAAATTATTTTTGAAAAAAACAAAAACCAACTACCTGAGGATTCTTAAGAGTAAACAAAAGCAAGAAGAATGTGGATGGGAGCCAAAACTTAAAGAAGCAACTGGCATGGGATGAGCTTCACAACTGTTTTTCCTTCTAGGTAATTATTACAGCTATATTTTATGATATATTAGTCAGGGTTCTCCAGGGAAACAGAACTGAAAGGAGATATCTGTAAATACTATGAGATTTTATAAAATTCTCTCATGAGACCATGGGGATGAACAAGTCCAAATTCTGCAGAGCAGGCTGCAAACCAGGGCCTCCGATCAAGGTCCTTGATGAGTTCTCAGGAGATACTGGCTTTCTTAAGTAGAGCTGGAGAGTCTCTCTCTGAATGCTGAAATCACTTCCTCTTTTAAGGCCTTCAACTGATTGGATGAGACTTTCACTCATTGCTGAACGCAATCTCCTTAGCTGATTATAGATGTAATCGGACATCTATGCAACCAACTCACTGATGATTACAGTCCATGAAATGTCCTTGTATTACAATTAGCCCAGTGCTTGCTTGACCAAACAACTGGGCACCATTATGTGGCTGAGTTGACACATTAGCCTAACAACCACAATACACTTGAAAGGGGTAAATGAATAAGAAATCTGAGCAGAGAAACATAAAAAACTTTCATAAAGCTACAAGAGAACTAAATGAAAAGTTTAGAACTGAAAAGAAAAATATTTTAAATTTTAAAAATTTACTTGATGGGTTTAATAATAGAATGGAGATGACAGAGAAAGGAGTCAGAGAATTTGAAGATAGATTAATAGGAATTATCTATTCTGAAAAATGAGAGTCTCAGAAAACAGGACAATGTCAATAGATCCAATTGGAGTAATTAGAGTCCTAGGAGGAAAGGAGAGAGAGATTGAAGGAAAACAAAATTTCGTGTGTGTGTGTGTGTCAAATACAGTGAAAGGCATAAATTTTCAGATTGAAGGAGCTCAGCGAATCTCAAACTGGATAAATTTAAGGAAAGCTATGCTTAGACACACCATAAAAACTGCTGCAAGTAAATTAATAAGACCCAGAGTAAAACAACTCATTGCAAAAAGAGGAACAATTCGTATAACCATAGATTCTTCATCAGAAACTATGGGGAACTGAAGACATTTTCAGATAAGGAAAAACTAAGATAATTTGTCACCAATAGATCTATACTAAAAGAAATGCTTAAAGATGAAGGGAAATGATACCGGGGGAACTTGGAGATCTAAGAATAAATAAAGAATATGTTACCACAATAAAAAAATATTTTAAATGAAAAGTACCATAAATGGTAAATATATAAGTAGCTATAAAAAGATTAATTTTTCCACTTAAGTTCTTTAAATTATATATGACAATTTAAAGTAAAATTTATAACATTGTCTGGTGGAAATCTCAATGTATGTGGACATAAAGCAGATGACAATTATAACATATAGGATAGTAGGGAAGGGTTAAGGAGCCTGTATTATTACCAGGTTTCTATATCTTAGTTAAGTGGTACAATATTAACCTGAAGTAGGCTGTGAAAGGTTAAAAATGTATACTTTAATCCCTAATTAATTTGTAATTATTTGTAAAAATTACAAATAATACCTAAAAAGCCAGTAGATAAATTAAATGAACTACTAAAAAGTATTCAAATAATCCAAAAGAGGAAAGAAAATGGGAACAGAAATAAAAATTCATAGGGCACAATCAGAAACAAATAATAAAATGGAAAGCCTAAAATCCATCCATAACAATAATTACAATAAGTAGTATTGGTTTAAATTCTTCACTAAAAGGCAACACTTATCACAGTGAAAAAAAAAAAAAAATAGAAAGACCTAACTATATGCTGCCTACAAGATATGAACTTTAAATATAAAGACACAGATATGTTGAAAGTAAATGGATAGGAAAAGATTTATCATATAAACTGTAAGCATGAGAAGGCTGGAATGCCTATATTTATATCAAATATAATAGGCTTCAGGACAAAGTGCATTACTACAGATAAAGAGAGATATTTCATAATGATAAAAAGGGAAATTAATTCATTGGGAATAAAAAAGAATTATAAATGTGTATGTATCTAATAACAGAGCTTTGGTAAACACAAAGCAAAAATTGACAGAGATTAAGGAAGAAACAGACATTTCCACAATTACAGCAGGATATTTTCAAACACCTCTCTCAGCAATAAATGAAACTAAAAAAGAAATCAGGCACTTATAACATATGTACAACAATATGAACCACCTTGATCTAATTGACAGATATACAACACTACATCCAACAACTGCAGAATACATATTCTTTTCAATTGTACATGGTACATTCACCAAGACAGGACATATTCTGGGCCATAAAACAATCTCAATTGTTTTTAAAAGATTGTACTTGTACAGAGCATCTTCTCTGACCAAAATGGAATTAAATTAGAAATCAATAACCATTACATATCTAGAAAAATCCCAAATATTTGATGCAAAACACACTTATAAATAATTTCTAGGTCAAAAAAGAAGTCACAAGTAAAAGCAGAAAATATTTTGAACTGAAAGAATCTAAATATACAACTTTTCAAAGTTTGTCTGATGTGGCTAAAGCAGAAATTGGACAGAAACTTATAGCTTTCAACGCTTGTATTTAAAAAGAAGAAATCTGAACATGAAGATCTAAAGTTTTACCTTAAGATGCTAGAAAAGGAAGAGTGAAGTAAATCCAAAGTAAGTAGAAAAAAGAAACAATAAAGATAAAAGAAGAAGTCATTGAAATATATAACAGATGATGACAGAAAAACTAAAGCCAAAGCTAATAATTAGACAGTTCAAGAAAAAGGAGAAGGAATACAAACCATCAAAATCAAGACTGAAAAGAGGTTGTCAACACAGGCATTAAAAGGCTAGTGAGAGGATATTACAAACAACTTTTTGGAAACAAAACTGACAACTTAGATAAAATGGACAAATTTCCTGAAAAGTACAATTAACCAAAAGTGACACAAGGAGAATCAAAAAATCTAAACAGTCCTGTATCTATTTAAAAATAAAACTAGCTATCCAAAACTTTCCCATATGATGAATGCACAAATAGGTAATTACACCAAATATCATTGATTGTACACTTTGGATGGATTTATGCTTTATTGATACGTAAAATAGAATTGATTCGTTTAAAAAAAAAAAAACCTTCCCATAAAGAAAACACCAGGCCAAATTGATTTCAATGGTAAATTCTATCAAATATTTGAGGAAGTAACAACTCATTTTATGAGGCCAGCATAATCCTAACACCAAAACCTAATGTAAACACCATTGAAAGAAAGAAGAGAGAGGGTGAGAGAGAAGGAAGGGAGGAGGGAGAGAAAAGGGAGGGAGAGAGAAGGGAGGAAAGGAAGAAAGGGAAAAAAAGGAAAGGAAGGAGGGAGGGAAAAGGAAAAGAAGAGAAATTGCAGACCAATATCCCTTCAAACACATTAGTTCCTCAAATCCCATATAATTTTTGTTTTTAACAATTTTATTGAGATATAATTCACATAACAAAATAATCACCATTATAAAGTATCCAATTCATAATTGTGCAACTACCACCACTATCTAATTCTAGAACATTTTCTCACCCCAGAAAGAAATACCATATCCATAAGCAGTCACTACTCCTCATTCTCCACTCTTCCTAGCTTTTGGTAACCACTAATTGACTTCCTGCTTATATGGGTTTTCCTATTCTTAATATTTCATATAAATGGATTTATACAATATATGGCCATTTGTGTCAAGCTTCTGTCACTTAGTAATATATTTCAAGTTCCATTCATGTTGTAGTATATTATCAGTACTTCATTCCTTTTTATAGTTAAATAATATTCCATTATATAGGTATACCACATTTTGTTCCATTGTATAGGTATACCACATTCCATTGGATAGGTATACCACAAGATTTTACCTAATATATGAAAATGTATACAGACTGCTTCTAGCCAATAAGGAAGTCAGCCAAGGATGAGTGTGCTTAAACAGGCTGAATATAAAATTGTAAGAATGATATTTCTAAGTTACCAAGATAAGATTAGTGTAAAAAAAAAAAATCTCAAACTCTACACTAGGACTAATATTATTTTAAAAGTTATTCTGCAAATTTGTTTTAAAATAGCACAATTATTTTATATCTACCCTTAGATGGTAAGTTGTTTAAATAAGAATTTTTAAAAGATAGGAAAGCTGTACTAATGTACTAGCTTAGATGAACACTCCAACGGTTTGTTTTACTGCCTCAACCAAAAGGTTCATCCTATGGCACATCCCTAAATTACACCTTGTTGACAGCAGATACAAATTATGAATTCAATTAAAAGGCAAATAAATCCCTTAAATGGTAAAATGTTAAATATCAAAATGATAAAGGGCCAATAAGCAGTATAACACCCCACAGAAGCACTGTTTCATCTGCTTATATTCTTTATAAAGATAGAAGCCATGTGGGCCATGGCCAGAATAGTGCTATATTTCAAAATGGAACTTTTTAGGATGAAGATTTGTGATACTTTGAAATCAGCAAATGTATCAATAATGTATAAGGACATTTCTGGTTCTGAACTAAAAGATTAACTAACCTAGAAATGCTAGGTTAGTTAATGTTAGTTAAAATATTAACTAACCTAGATGAGCTAACAAAAGAGCTTCCAGATACCATATTTGTTGCAGAGGAAATATAAACATACAGAGGATTTGGGACTGCAGTAGCATTCTCCACTAGGATTGGCCTCTTTCCACTCTGTTACTCACACTTTTATTGGCTTATATTTCCCTACTTCCAGGATGCAGTAAGTCACTGCCAAAATATAATTAACACTTTTGCAGAACCAGCAAGTCTTGATAACCAGTAAGTGAACAAAATATTTATGGTTCTCTTATCACCAGCAAGGTTTTTACTTTTCAAAAGGGTATAAGTTTAATGACTTCTGTATGATCTGGAAATATATGAAGGGAGAGAAAGCCCAGAGTTTTTTTTTTTAATTGTTTTGTTCAATATTAGGGATATAAGAAAGTTAAATCCTGAACACTTAAACATGAACACACCTGGAATTTCAGTTAAGTCTGTCCATATATTTTTGTAGGAGGTACCAGGGATTGAACCCAGGACCTCATACATGGGAAGCAGATGCTCAATCACTGAGCTACATCTGCTCCCCAATGAGAATTGTTTTTTTCATGTTTGTTTTGTTTGTTTGTTTTTAGGAGGTACCAGGGATCAAACCTGAGACCTTGTACATGGGAAGCAGGAGCTCAACCTGCTTAAGCTACATCTGCTCCTCCTCTATTTTTTTAATATGGTAGATACAATTACCTCCAAGTAAGGACAAAATAAATTATTTCTGGGTGTCAATACCTAAATAATAGTACACAACATACAAAAACAATTTGTCTAGGAGAAGACCCAAGACAGTGACAGAGTAGGAATCTCTAACAATCAGCTCATCCCACAGGGCAACTAATAAGCAGCCAGGATTTGTCCATATAAACTGTTTGGGGGACTGTGGAGACCAGAACACAGTGCACCATCCAGAGAAGAATGGGAAGAGGAGACTGATCATCTGCCGTGAAGATTTGTGAGTAGATTCCTCTATATTGCAGGGACAGTTGCCCAACCCCCACTGGTGAGGCAGGCATCACCAGACCCACTCCCCAGCTGGAAGTAGAAGCTCTCTTTCCCAAAAGTAGGGATAGGGAAGCTTTCCTAGTTGGCCTGGCACCAACTACAGCTGTTGATTGGCAAATTCGGCTACCTGGATTCCAATCTTGAGCACAGCTGAGATTTAAACCTGCCCAAGCCACCAAGCAGCCAACAGCATTTGTGCTGTCTCCACCCACAGCAGGAGTGGAAGCAGGGGTGACTGCAAAACACACCAGTCCCCCAGTATGGTAGGGATCAGATCCGGCACTCCCAGTTTGGAAAGCCACTACTTAGTCCCCACACCCAGGAGTGGAAATTGGATGCAGTTTGAACACTTTATTGGGGCAGAGCAGGCAGATTCACACTAGACTCTAATGCCCATTGGAAGGAGGGGAAGCTTACACTCTCTCACAGGCAGTGCAGGTAGATTTACCCCACCCACCTAGGAGGGTTGCTACACAGTTGGCCCCAGCAAAATTACAAGCAATACTAAGAAATGAAGACATGTACTAGCCAACGGAACAAATTAAACCCTCAGATGAAACACAGGATTTGAGACAACTAATCACACATATCCAAACAGATCTCCTTAATAAATTCAATGAGATGGCTAAAGAGATTAAGGATATTTAAAAGAAACTGGTTAAACACAAAGAAGAATTTGAAAGTTTGAAAAGAAAAGTAACAGATCTTATGGGAATGAAAGACACAATGGAAGAGATTAAAAATACATTGGAGGCATATAATAGCAGATTTGATTTGACTGAGAACAGAATAAGTGAGTTGGAGCACCTGAATTTGAAAAGACAATGAACAGAAAAAGAATGGAAAACTGGAAAAGGGTGTCAGAAAATTGAATGACAATGTAAAACACACAAATATATGTGTAATAGGTGTCCCAGAAGGAGAAGAGAATAGAAAAGGGGCAGAAAAAATATTTGAGGAAATACTGACCAAAAATTTCCCAACCCTTATGAAAGACATAAATATCAATATCCAAGAAGGACAACACACTCCAAGCAGCATAAATCCAAATAGACCTACTCCAAGACACATACTATTCAGAATGTCAAATGCAACAGATAGAGAATTCTGAAAGCAATGAGAGAAAAACAATTCATCACATGCAAGGGACACTCAATAAGACTAAGTACCAGTTTCTCATCAGAAACCATGGAGACAAGAAAGCAGTGGTATGATATATTAAAGGTTCTAAAAGAAAAAACCTGCCAGCCAAGAATTCTTTATCTGGTAAAACTGTCCTTCAAAACTGAGGATGAATTTAAAGTCTTCACATATAAACAAAAACTAATAGAGTATGTCACCAAGAGACCAGATTTACAAGAAATACTAAAGGGAGTGCTGCAACTTGAAAGTAAAAGACAAGAGAGAGAGGCCTGGAGAAGAGTGTAGAAATGAAGATTATTAGTGAGGATAACAAAAAGGGTAAAAAGACAGATAATATTAAGATAGGTCAATGGAAAGTCAAAAGATATAATGGTCAAAGTAAGTAATGCCTTTATAGTAATAACTGAATGTTAATGGATTGAACTCCCCAATCAAAACACACAGACTGGAATAATGGATTTAAAAAACATCAGCAGGTTATATGCTGTCTACAAGAGACTCACCTTACATGTAAGAACACAAATAGACTGAAAGTAAAAGGTTGGAAAAAGATATTCCACACAAACAGTAATCAAAAAAAAAAAAAAAAAAAGATCCGGAGTAGTAATGTGATGTATTATGTTAATTGATTTTCTTGTGTTGAACCATCCTTGCATACCTGGGATAAAACCCAGGTGTATAATGGTAATACATCACATTACTAAACTGAGGGGGAAAAAATCACATGATCATCTCAGTTGATGTGGAAAAGGCATTTGACAAAATCCAAAATCCTTTCTTGAAGAAAACTCTCTGAAAGATAGGTGTGGCAGTTTGATATTGTTTATGAATTCCAAAAATAGATATTGGTTTATTTTTGTAAACTGGTCTGTACCTGGACATGATTAAATTATGATTAGGGCTTTGATTAGGCCACATCAGTAGGATGTTGAGTCCCTGCCTCCTTGGTGGGTGGGGACTCACAGAGAAAACTACATGGCAGAGGAGAGAGTTGGAGTTTTGAGATGGAGTCTGGGAAGTAAGCACATAAAGGATCAGAGCAGCTGAGCCAGGAGAGACTCGAACCACAGGGAGAAAGACAGAGCCAGTCACCTGAGAGTCTACAGCTGGCCTTGTGGAGAGAGCAGGGAAGCTGAGCCAAGAGAGAAACAAGCCCCAGGAAGAGAGGAACCCAGGAAGCCTGAACTCTTGGCAGATGTTGGCAGCCATCTTGCTCCAACATGTGGCAACAGACTTTGGTGAGGCAAGTAACTTATGCTTTATGGCCTAGTAACTATTAAGCTTCTACCCCCAATAAATGCCCTTTATAAAAACCAACAGATTTCTGGTATTTTGCATCAGCACCCCTTTGGCTGACTAATAGGAATAAAAAGTAACTTTGGCAACATGATATAGGGCATATATGAAAAATCCACAGCTAACATTATAATCAATGGAGAAAGACTGAAAGCTTTCCCCCTGAGATCAGGAACAAGACAAGGATGCCCATAGTCACCACTGCTATTCAATATTGGACTAGAAGTTCTAGCTAGGGCAATTAGGCAAGAAAGAGAAATAAAAGGCATGCAAATAGGAAAGAAGAAAGTCAAACTTTCAGTATTTGTTGATGACATACTGTGTTAAGAAAATCCTTAAAAATCCACAGAAATGCTACCAGAACTAATAGATGAATTCAACAAAGTGGCAGGATACAAAATTAATATGCAAATATCAGTAGCATTTCTAGATACTACTAATGAGCAATCTGAGGAGGAAGTCAGGAAAAAAAATCACATCTACAATAGAGACTAAAAGAATCAAATATTTCACTTGTGGGAAGAGGGCAGACTAGAAAGACACAGAACTCTTCTCTCCCAGAAAAAATAGCTAGAGGAAGGCAGAAACAACCTGGAAAAAAATCTTCTAGGGTTTAGGATATCAGGGGAAGGCTGGACACCACCCAGAAGAGGGACAGAGGAAAAGAATCACAATGACAAAACTATGAGTTGCAACTGCAACTGCCAGCATTCTCCCCCAATCTACAGACATTTTTCAATTTTCAGGCCTTGGGTCTGGTGGCTACAGAAAAGGGAGGGGGTTGCCAGCAAAGGTTGGAGAACTGCTTCTGAGAAAGTTTGAATTATGAGGCTCTTAGCCTCCAGGCAGGATCCTCTATCATATTGATTCAGTCTACATTGCAGCAAACACACTCCAAACCCACTTTGTTGGTTGCCAAAAAGTGCCATCTGCTGGTGGCGCAAGGAAGTGCATGTGAGGAAATTAAAAGTAAATAAGTAAGAGAGGCTTTTTCCAGGCATTATAACCTCCCTCCCCAAGGCCCTCGGAAGCAGGCCAGCGACCCATTACTGGGTCCCAGGCCCAGATTTCAGCAACTAACAGGGACAGAAAAACTGAGAGCAGTGGCATGAATAGATATCTGCACACCAATGTTCATAGCAGTGTTATTCACAATAGCCAAAATTTGGAAATATCCCAGGTGTCCATCAACTGATGAATAGATAAACAAATTGTGGGGTATACACATAATGGAATATTATGCAGCAGTAAGAAGAAATGAAGTTGTGAAACATATGACAACATGGATGAACCTGGAAGACATTATATTGAGTGAAGCAAGCCAGACATAAAAGGATAAATACAGTTTGATTGCCCTGTTATGAACTAAATATATTATGTGAAATATAACTATGTGAAATATGAATATGGGTAGAATCACATATATAAAACCATTCTTCTTGAAGCTGAACAAATGTAAGTTAACACTAAAAAATGTTAATACCAAACAAAAGAAAAAATACTAAGTGAAGGAGACCAGACACAGAGTACTACATATTGTATGATTCCATTTATATAAAATGTAAATATAAATCAATTTATAAAGATGAAATTATATTAGTGGTTATGTAGGTCTGAGGAAGGAATGCTAAGGGGTGTGAAGTCTTTCTTTTTGGAGTAACAAAACTGTTCTAAAATTTTTGAGATTATGAATGTATAACATTGTGACTACACTAAAAGCCACTGATTATACAATTTGGATAGGATAGCCAGAAACAGCAGCTATGTACAGTGGGGGAAGCATAGAGAGATTGAGGTGAGGAATTTTCTTGTTTGTTTGTCTGTTTTCTGTTTATTATGCTCTAATGAACTGATAAACACACAACTATGTGATTATACCAAATACCATTGATTGTACACTTCAGATGAATTATATGTTTTATTAATATGTATCAACAAAATTGACTTGTTTTAAAAAAGGATGAGAAAGCTAAAATCAAAGATCTAAGTGAACTAGAGAAATTAGAAAAAAAAACAACAAGCCATTCTTTAAGCAAGCAGAAGGAAAAAAAAAAAAAGATTAAAGCAGAAATAAATGAAATTGAGAACCAAAAAAATAGAGAAAATCAACAAAAACAAAAGCTGGCTCTTTGAGAAGATCAATAAAGTTGACAAACCCTTAGCTAGACTAACAAAGATAAAAAGAGAGAAGATGCAAATAAATACAATCAAAAATGAAAGGGGGAAATTATGACAGACCTCACAGAAATAAAAAAGGATCATAAGAGGATATTATGAGAATCTGTATGCAACAAACCAGACAACCTAGATGAAATGGACAAATTCCTAGAAATGCACAAACAACCTACACTAACGCTACTACAAAAATTACAAGAACTTAACAAACCAATCACATTTAAAGAAATTGAATCAGTCGCAAAAAATTTCCCAACAAAGAAATGTCCAGGTGCATTCTGCCAAGCATTTTGAGAAGAATTAACACCAATCCTGTTTAAACTCTTCCAAAAAAATTGAAGAGAAAGGAAAATTACCCAATACATTTTATCACCCTAATACCAAAGTCAGATAAAGATACTTACAAGAAAAGAAAATTACAGACCAATCTCTAAAAGATGTAAAAATTCTCAACAAAATACTTGCAAATCAAATCCAACAGCATATCAAAAGACTTTTCCACCGTGACCACGTGGGCTTTATTTGTGGTATGCAAGGGTGGTTCAACATAAGAAAATCAATTAATGTAATACACCACATTAACAAATTGAAGGGAAAAAATTACATGATCATCTCAATCAATGCAAAAAAAGGCACTCAACAAAATCCAACATCCTTTCTTGATAAAAAACACATTTTAAAAGATAGGAATAGGAGGAAAATTCCTCAATATGATAAAGTGCATATATGAAAAACCCACAGCCAACATCATACTCAATGGGGAAAGGTTGAAAGCTTTCCCTCTAAGATCAGGAACAAGACAAGGATGCCCACTCTCACCATTGCTATTCAACATTGTGCTAGAAGTTCTATCTAGAGCAATTAGAGAAGAAAAATAAATAAATAAAAGGCATCCAAATAGGAAAAGAGGAAGTAAAACTCTCACTATTTGCAGATGACACGATCCTATATTTAGAAAAATCTGAAATGTCTCCGACAAAGCTACTTGAGCTAACAAACAAGTTCAGCAAAGTGGCAGGATGCAAGATTAACATGCAAAAATCAGTAATTTTCTGTACACTAATATTGAACAATCTGAGGAGGAAGTCAGGGAGAAAATTCCATTTACAATAACAACAAAAAGACTCAAATACCTAGGAGTTAATTTAACCAAAGAAGTACAGAATCTATATGCAGAAAACCACAAAGCAATGCTAAAAGAAATCAATGAAGACATAAACAAATGGAAAGACATTCCATGTTTATGGATTGGAAGACTAAATATCATGAAGATATCAATCCTACCCAAACTGATTTATAGATTCAATGCAATACCAATCAAAATTCCAAAGCCTACTCTACAGAAATAGAAAAGGCAATTGCCAAATACATTTGGAAGGGAAAGTCCACCCGAATAGCCAAAAGCATTCAAAAAAAGAAGAGTGATGTGGGAGGACATTCACTGTCTGACCTTAAAACATATTATAAAGCTACAGTGGTCAAAACAGCATAGTATTGGCATAAAGACAGACACATCAATCATTGGAATAGAATTGAGAGTCCAGAAATAAACCCTCACCTCTATGGCAAACTGGTTTTCGACAAACCTTCCAAAGCCATGTTAACAGGACTAAACAGTCTCTTCAACAAATGGTGCTGAAAGAACTGGATATCTATAACCAAACAATGAAAGAGGACCCCTATCTCACTCCCTATGCAAGAATCAACTAAAACGGATCAAAGACCTAAATATAAAAGCCAGGATCATAAAACTACTAGAAGAAAATGTAGAGAAACATCTTAAGGACCTTGTGGTGGTTTCTTGGACCTTACACCCAAAGTATGAGCAACAAATGAAAAAAAAGACAAATGGGACCTCCTCAAAATTAAACACCTCTCCCCCTCAAAGGCCTTTATTAAAAGGGTGAAAACACAGCTGAAAATAGGAGAAAATATTTGGAAATCACGTGTTTATGATATATAAAAAGAGATGTTACAACTCAACAATAAAATGACAAACAACTTGATTTAAAAATGGGCAAAAGACTTGAATAGACATTTGTCCAAAGAAGAAAATACAAATGGCAAACATAAAAACATGTTCAACATCACTAGCGATTAGGGAAATGCAAATCAAAACTACAATGAGATATCATTTCACACTTATTAGAATGGCCTCTATTTCAAAAAAACAGAGAACTACAAGTGTGGAGAGGATGTGGAGAGATAAGAACACTTATTCACTGTTGGTGGGAATGTAGAATGGGACAGCCACTGTGGAGGACTGTTTGGCATTTCCTAAAGAAGTTGAATATAGATTTGCCACGTGACCTGAACACCAACGTTCATAATGGTGTTATTCACGATTGCCAAAAGATGGAAACAACTCATATGCCCATCGATGGATGGGCATCAATGTATGGATAAACAAATTGTGGTGTACACACGTTAAATATTATGCAGCTGTTAAGAACTGAAGTCATAAAACATATGACAACATGGACGAACCTGGAAGGCATTATGTTGAGTGAAGCAAACCAGACACAAAAGGACAAATACTGTATGATTGTGGTACTATTAACTAAATATATTGTGTAATCTCATAGAGTTAGTAACTTGAATATGAGTCACCAGAAAATAGAATGAGGTTAGAGAATGGAAAACTGAGGGTTAACTTGTGCAGAATTGGTAGAAATGATGTGTGATAATCTTTGGAAATGAAGAGAAGAGTTGAAAGCACAACATAATGTTTGGAACTAACTACTATTATATGGTTTAAAGGAAGAGTTTAAGTTCATGTATATGACTAAAAGGAAAGCTAAAAAAATGTAACATGGGTCTGTATAGCAAAGTAAAACCACATGTGAAATACGAATATGGTTAAAATTGCATATATAAGACTGCTTTTCTTTGAAACTGAAATAATATGTTAATACTACAAGATGTTAATATCAGACCAAAAAAATAATTATGCTAAGCAAAAGAAATCAGACACAAAGTACTACATGTTGCATGATACCATTTGTATAAAAATCAAGCAATATATTTAAATTTTGGGTAGAGATATTTGTTTCCAAAGAGAATAGTTTTGTTTTACTATTTTAATAGTTTTCCAAATTTTTAAAAGAAAAATGTATGCTGTTGTATTTTAGTAGTAAACACTTTTGGAAATTAAAAAAAAAAAAAGAACAACCAAAGTTGCCCTTACAGTATTGTGGTTAACATTTACATCTCACCAAGATAGACTAATTCCGTAGATTTCTGTTTGTGATGTTTTGAATCTTCTTTCCCTTTATCATGATTTCCATGTTCTAAATTGTAGTTAGAATTTGTGGTTAGAATTTGTGGTAGAATTTGTAGAATGGTTAATGCTAGGCAAAATGATTAAACACTTAGTCATCATCTACTAGAGCTTTGGGTAGAGGGAAAACAACTCAGGAACAAAGCTCTTTTGAAAAACTAATGACTTTTTTCCTCACCCTTATTGAAGCTGAGAGGCATGTAATGCTGACTTTTGTGTCCATTAATTTGTAAGGGAATATATATGATTATGTTTTATGAGAGGGATTAGGGAAGGAGAAAAAGAAGAAAAGAAAGAATAAAATATATTTCTTTAAAAAAAAAAATTTATGTAGTGCCATGACACAGCTTTGACTCAAGGAGGAAAGCGATTTAATCCCAGGTCTATAATAAGCCCTGTGAACTCAGAGAAATCATTAAACCATCTGAGCCTCAGTTTCTTCATTTGGAAAATGGGACTAATACCTCCTTCATAAGGTTGGGACATTTATTAAATGTAGAAATGAATGTTAAGTAGATAACAGTCCTTGGCAAATATGGGTTGCCCAATAAATGTTACTTCCCTTTCAAAAAAATAAATAAATAAAAATAAAATAAAATGTAAATAAGTCAATTTATAAAAATGAAATTAGATTAGTGGTTATGTAAGATTGGGGAAGAATAGAGGAATTGAGAGGTGACTGCTATGGGATGTGGAGTTTTTCTTTTTGGAGTAATGAATTGCTCTAAAATGTTTTGTGGTGATGAATGCACAACATTGTGCTTATAATAAAAGCCATTGATTATATATTTTGGGTAGATCATATGGTATGTGAATATATCTCAATAAAACTCTTAAAAATAAATAAATGTGCAGAGAGTCTAGAAATGAAGATTATATCAATATAAGTAACTAAAAGTGCCAAAACAGTGGTGAAAATAAAATATGACAGATAAAACCCAAATATTCAGGAATAAACTTAACCAACGATGTAAGCACTTGTATTCAGAAAACTACAACTCATTTTTAAAAGAAATCAAAAAAAAGACCTAAATAATTGGAAGAACATTCCATGCTCATGGATTGAAAGACTAAATATCATTAAGATGTCAATTCCACTCAAATTGATATACAGATTCAATGCAATGCCAATAAAAATTCCACCAGCATTTTTTAAATAAATGGAAAACATGATTATCAAATTTATTTGGAAAGGTAAGGGGTTCTGAATAGCCAGAAACATCTTAAAAGGGAAAAGCGAAATTGGAAGACTCTCATTTCCAGACTTTAAGTTGTCTTACCTAGCTACAGTGGTAAAAACAGCATGGTACTGACATAAAGACAGACACATAGACCAATGGAAACAAGTTGATGGTTAAAAAACAAGCCTGTCAAACCCACCCAGCTCGGGCAGAACAGTCCATTAAACAAATGGTGCTGAGAAAATTGGATATCCAAAACAAAAGAAGGAAAAAGGACCGTACACACCCTTATACCCTATACAAAAATTAGCTCAAAAACCTAACTATAAAAGCAAGAACCATAAAGCTTCTAGAAGAAAATGTAGGAAAATATCTTCAAGACCTGGTGGTAGGTGGTGGCTTCTTAAAGGAGATAAGAGGAGGACTGAGATGGACTACTGATATTTAATGTATGTAGAAGTTTTAATTAGCTTTACTTTACAAGTGTGGAAATGTACAGAGTTGATGGTAACACATTACAGTGGGTAACAGCTGGTTTATAAATGGGGATGTGGCTGAAAATGGTAGTCTAGGGATGTAAATGCCAATTGACAGAAAGCTAGAGAATAATCTAAGGACTGAATAGCACAGTAAATCCAGAGGTGGATGAGAATAGTGGTTGATGGTATAGATGCAAGAGTGTCCCTTGTGAGCTACAGCAGATGTACATTAGTATTGCAGGGTGGTGGGAATGTGGAGAAACATGGGAAAATAAAACTGGAGTGACTTAGACACTTTGCTTCAAAGGACTTTGTCAAGAGAGTGAAAAGACACCCTACTCAATGGGAGAAAATATTTGGAAACCATATCCAATAAGGGTTTGAGATTATATAAAGAAATCATACAACACAACGATAAAAAGACAATTAAAAAATGGGCCAAAGACTTGAATAGACATTTCTCCAAAGAGGAAATACAAATGGTCAAAAAGCACATGAAAAAAAATGTTCAACATCATTAGCTATTTGGGAAATGCAGATCAAAACTACACTGAGAGGGAAACGGACGTGGCTCAAGAGGTTGGGCGTCTGTCTACCATATGGAGAGACCGGGGTTCGATCCCTGGTACCTCCCGGTAAAAAAAAAA
>JAKSZT010054564.1:1881073-1973762 GCA_026826555.1 Tolypeutes matacus
AAAAAAAAAAAAAAAAAAAAAAACTACACTGAGATATCATTTCACACCTTATAGAATGGCTATTATTACAAAAACAATATAAGTGCTAGACAGGATGTGGAAAAATAGGAACACTCCTTCACTGTTGGTGGGAAAATAGGAACACTCCTTCACTTTGTGGAAGACACTTTGGTGGTTCCTCAGAAAACTAAATAAAGAACTGCTATATGATCTGGCAATCCCGTTACTAGGAAATCATTCAGAAGAACAGAAAGCAAGGATGCAAACTGACATTTGCACACTGATGTTCATAGCAGAACTATTCACAATTGTTAAAATTTGGAAACAACCCAAGTGTCCATCAACCAATGAATGGATAAACAAAATGTTATATACATACAATGGAATACTATTATCCTGTAAGAAGAAATGAAATCAGGATGCACATGACAATACGGATGAACACTGAGGACATTATGTTGAGTGAAATAAGTCACCAAAAAACAACAAATATTGTATGGTCTCACTAATAAGAATGAAAACAATGAGTAAACTCACGGAGGTAATCTCTAAAGTATAGGTTACTAGGAAATTGAATGTGGGTTGAGAATGGAAGCTGATGCTTAATGTATGTAGAATTTTTAATAAGGTTTATTGTAAGTGTGTGTAAATGAAGAGAATTGATGGTAATACATTATAGTGAGTATAACTAACACTACTGATTTATAAATGTGGTTGTGGCTGAAATGGGTAGTCTGTGGATATAATATTTCAATTGAAAAGAGGCTAGAGAAAAATGTAGGGACTGACTATATAACATAGTGATTTTGGTGGTGGATGAAGATTATGGGTAATAGTATAAGAATGTTCTTCCTTTACAAGTTGTTTTAAGAATATGGTGATACATGGGAAAATTATAACTAATGTAACTTATGGATTATAGTTAACAGTAACATTGTAATATTTTTGCTGCAATGGCAAAGAAGACATAACAATTCTAAGGAACAAAAATAGGGGATATAAGGGAGTATGGGATTTTTCCTTTTGGAGTAATGAAAACATTCTAAAATTGAAAGGTGATAACAGCACAACCCTGTGATGAATATGAGAGCCACTGGGTGTCCATTTTGAATGACTGTGCAAAGCATGGGACTGTATAACACAGGAAATCCAGTGGTGGAAGATGGACTGTGAATAACAGAACAAATATGAGAACACTCTTTCATGAACTATAGCAAATATATAATACTAATACATGGTGTCACCCATTAGGGTGGGTTTGGGGAAAAATATACCAAATATAAGATCTTGGCTATAGTTAGTGGTAATGTTTTGACCATGCTCTTTCATAGTTTGTAACAATTGTTTCACAAAAATGCAAGGTGGTGGGGGGGTGGTAATATATGGGAGCCCTGTATGGTGATATGCATGTTTGTTTTATAAGTTCACATCTTACACTATACACTTATTGTTTATGGATGCTCATGTATCAATTTTAAATTTTAAAAGTTTTATAAATCTGTTTATCTAAATTTATCACTAGACTTCATAATTTAAATTTTGAAAAGAGTTAAATAGGAGCAATTTACTTCGATTTTTGAATGGGTGGTACTTGTTTGGAGTGGGAGTTGTTTTTTGATGCTAAATCACAAAACAAATAAGTTGTCCAAGAAATAATACAATATATTTTTGTTTCTTTCCACAGGAAGATTTTGCTTTGCCATCAAGTGTATTTAGATTTACTTCATGTTCTTAAATCAGTTCCACCTTTAAATTATAGTTTGAACCATTCATATTTGTATACTATTATATATTCATATATTTAAAAATAAGGGTTTGTCTTTTTGCTAAGAGTTCAGCATATTTTCAATGGAGAATGTAAATTGTATTTTAAATCTTTGTGATCCAATAACAAAGGAATAAAATTCTTGTGCAAAAACAAAAAATGACTTCAATGGTTGAAATTATAAAATTAAGAGAAAAAAGCACAATGCATATCTTAAAATATAATAATTATTGATTAAACAAAACCTTTTAAGAATTTGTGGAGGCTTGACTAACTCTTCACACACATTTGTAAATTTTTCAATGCTCAATCCTTTCCTCCATCGCATTTTCTTTTTCTTGGGATAAACAATGTAGGTAATGCCAGCTTTTCTAGATGCTTCAATGAGAGCGACAGACAGATTTCTCAAACTTTGTCTGCCCTGCATGTTTTCTAAGATAATTTCTACATTTTCTTCCTCAGTGGTAGGTCCCTCACGCTTAATCTGCTCAGTGATCTGACGCTCCAACCACTTCGTTTTCTGAAACATCACCCCTTTTATATTGCTTTGTGCGTCATCCAGGATCTGTAACGGAGCTGTGGTCTCCTCCTTTCTCAATTCAACTGCAGATTTTGCTCTCTTCAAGGAAAGAAAAAGGTAGAAAATATGTATATAATCAATTTAGTCGCTGTCCATTTAAAATGAATTTAGTTACAATTACTATTGATGTATTTTGAAAATTTTAAATATATATATTTGTAAGGTTATTCAAAAAGTAAGCTTATAAATTTAATAGTGGGCTAGTTAAAACAAAGCACAATAATTGGATTGGTCATATGACATTTTGTTAGGTACATATAAACAACAGGCTACAGTGGATATGCATTAATTATGATTTTATATACTCTTAATTGAAAGAGAATACTTTTTATATATCCAAATAATTTATATGCTCTATTTTTACTTTTAATACCAAAAAAAAACTGGTAGAATAGACAAAAACTATTAAAATGTCTTATCCTATAAAAATGATTTGTGAGTCTATTTTCTAAAACACTTTAACATTGAATTTCTATATACTGTTCAAATATTCTCCACAATAACTTTCAATTCAGTATTTATAAGCCTAAATAACAGAATTCCTGCCATATATACAAATTTATTTTATCTAATCATTAGAGAATCAACTTGATTTTTAATAAAAACATTAATTTTTAATACATTAATAATTAAAATAATTTATAATAATTATAAATACATTAATACTTGAAACTCTAATAAAACTTACTACTAATAAAAAAGAGATTACTTCCAATCCTTTGAGATAGGATTTCCTGATTATTGAGTTATTGTTAATAAACTAACTGCATTTCATTTTGCTAATAACTAATAAATTGCTACAGAGGTGGGTTTTTTTAATAGTGATTTTGAGCCCAAATTTCAAATATAACAACTTTATATAAGCTGGTTATGTACTTTAAGGTGAACTAAAATACAATAGGCAGAGATATTGACCCTCTCTAGAGGACTACACTTTTCTCTATCTCAAGAAACTATATATAGCTCAGGGTGTAATTAGAATACAGAATAGATAAATACATAAAATACAGAATACATATATACATACATATATATGTATCAAGAAACATATGTGCCTGAAAAAAAGTTGAACATAAGATCCTCATATTCACCACCTGCCGACTAGTTATGAATTATGCAGAGATGCAGTATACGCTTCTTAGAATACCAGGGAAGAAATCACTTGCAGAATTCTAAACCATGACGCAGAGCTACCAGAATGGTTTAAATGGTGCTTCCTGACTAGGGGTGATAAAACACACGTGTTCTGTCAAAAAAAAAAAAAAAAAAAAAAAATCACAGTAGTATTTTAGCAAGCTAAGTTTTCTGCAAGCCCTGTTCCATCCCTTAGAAGGTGCAGATGCCCTCTACTCCCTTCCTACCTCTGGTTCATCTTGTCCCCATGCTGGTACCTCCTGTTACCTCCCATATCAAAATCTGCTACTGGCTCTCTCTAGCCATGGCCAAGACACGAGTCCCTCATGAACGTCACTGTATTTGAAAAGTGCCACTTCCCAGCTTCTTCTTCAGCAACTTCTAACATCCCTCAGCCCCACAAAAATAAAAAAGAAACAAAATGCAAAACAAAACAAACTTCTCAAGAATCTCAAAAACAACATGAAATGACCCTTGTAAATGATCAGGAATTCCCATAACAGTGACAAGAGAAAGCTGTCATAGGTGAGGTGGGTTGAGAAAATACAGGCATCAGAGAAAAAAATGTCCTAAAGACGTATCAGTATAACGGGATAAGAAACAAAGAAATAAAAAAGTCAATAAAACGGGAGAAACTGGCACAATGTTAGAAAGGAAACAGGAAGTGGGTTAAATTTGAGCAGGCTAAAATCAAGTGAACTGGAGAAACAAGGAAATTGACTGTGGGGCTTCAAAAAGAGAAAAAACAAAACAAACAAATAAAAACCACTGGGAGCTGGATGTCAATGACACTGAATGGGTAACAACCAGCCACTCCTGAAGGCAGAGAGAAAGGCATCACATTTGGTGAGAGGAGCCATAAGGTTAAATTTGCCATCTATCACTTTCTGACCCATGATTTTCAATGCCCAACACAAGGACCTTCTTCTCAGGGATGTTGTGAGACTTGAGATCAAACTGAAATAGTGTCCATGGAAGCATTTTAAAATGTGAGCCATATGCAATATTATGAGTGACTTGAATTATAATATATCAGGTAAAGTCAAATTATGAATATAAAAGCATCTTCCAAGAACTGTTGAAAATCTTCAGGCGGCACCACCAACCCAATCTTATAGGGACCACCAAATATAAACATACAATCAACTCTGAGTGAATCAACTGACTATACTATAAACATTTCTTCTGAATAAAAACTGAAAATTTATAATACCTTTAATTGTAGAGTATGCGTACTGAAACATATTTTGATACTGTCAAGTGATGCAGATTTTCTTGGTAAGAAAGTCTGTAAATAGAGAGATTGAGAGGTGAGGAATTTTCTTGTCTGTTTTTTGTTTATTAGTAGTATTATTGAAATAATGAAAATGCTCTAATAATGATTGAAGTGTTGAACGCACAGCTATGTGATTATAATAAATACCATTGATTGCAAACTTTGGATGAATTGTATGCTTTATTAATATGTATCAATAAAATTGAATTGTTTTTTTTTTAAAAGAAATTCTGTAAAATAATAAAGTGAGAAATACACATTGGCCATAGATACTATTTGGTAAATGAAAATATGACAGTTGGCTGATGATAATTGTGTTTAGGTAAATTAATGAAATGCAGAAATAATTACAAAACAAGTTCTTTTGAATGTCACTGACTTCAAAAGAGAGAGGAGCAGAACTTAAAATCCATTAACCAACTTAGAAAAGTATATAAAAATGGTAACTACTTTGCTTTTAAAAATTCAACTTGATATAACAAGCATGTACTAAGTACCTGCTATGGGCAAGGTGCAAGGCTACAGGCTTCCCAGCTGGTATAAGAGGCACAGGTGTATGTAAATGTGCCCTTAATCCCCTTAACCAGGGGGCTGCCCTAGAGGTACCAGAGGCAGCTACTGTTCCCTGGATAATCACCTCTACTAATGACCATCCTTACCTTTTACTCCAGGGAACCATATAAATAGTATTACTTCCTATGAGGACTAATAGATTAAAAGAGCTGGGAAGCACTACTAAGTAGTAGAGAGTACAAAGAAAATGACATGGCCCATGCTCTCAAACAAAGTAACAGTGGAAACAGACATGATGAAATAACTATACTATAAAGCAAGTATGGCGATGGCTATAAAAATGGCATGAATCAGATGCAAGGAGAACACAGGAGAGGGACAAGTCAGTTCTAAAAGGGAAAAGCCTAGATGGGCCAGCTTGAAGAGGTAGCCTCAGATCTGGCCTGTGAAAGGTAGTGGCATTTTCATAGACTCAAAAGGGGTTGAGAACACTCCAAGCCAAGAGAACAGCCTAAATAGCGCAGCAAAGTGTCAAAGTGCTGGGAATTTTAGTCTACCAGGACTCTGGTGCTAGCAGAGTACAGGGTACAGGGAGATTACATTGAAACAGAGGTATAATAGGAGATAAGATAGAAAATACAGTTGAGGGCTGGTTATGAGGCTTAGTGAATGCATTTTGACTTTTTTTGGCAGATTGAGTTAGGAAGTGTTGTTGGGAGATAAGTGACATAATCATACCTGTGTTTAAGGAATGTAGGAAGAAGCAGTCAGGAAAGATAGTTTCAAAGAAGCATCTCCTAGAAACGGGACTATTACAATAGCCTGGAAAGTGCAAATGGCATTCTAAACCAGAAAATTGGCATTTGTTGGTTCAATTCTTTTTTATTTCTTTATTAGAGAAGTTCTGGGAATACAGAACAATCATGCATAACATACAGGATTCCCATATACCACCCCACCACAAACACCTTACATTGGTGTGGAAAATATGTTACAACTGATGACAGAAAATTTTTATATTTATACTATTAATTAAAGCCCATATTTAACTTAGAGTTCACTGTGTAGTGTGGCTCCATGGATATTTTTTTTAATTTTTATTCTGTTACTATATATACAATCTAACAATTTCCCTTTTAATCATATTCAGATACATAGTTCAGTGCTGTTAATTGTGTTCACAACATTGTGCTACCATCACCACCATCAATTATGAAAACATTTTTCTCATTCCAAACAGGAATCATGTACTTTTTAAGCCTTAACTTCCCATTCCCCACACCTAACCTCTTTCCTGGGAACCTATATTCTAGATTCTGACTCTATGAGTCTGCTTGTTCTAATTGTTTCAAATCAATGAGATCATACAATATTTGTTCTTTTGCATATGGTTTATTTCACTCAACATGATGTTTTCAAGGTTCATCCATGTTGTCGCATGTATCGGGACTTCATTCCTTTTTACAGCTGAATGATATACCACATTTTGTTTATCCATTTATTGGTTGATGGACATCTGGGTTGCTTCTATCTATTGGCACTTGTGAATAATGCTGCTATGATCATTGAGTACAAATATCTGTTTGAGCCCCTGCTTTCAATTCTTTGGGGTATATATCTAATTGTGGGATTGCCAGGTAATATTAGTAGTTCTATAGTTAGGTTTCTGAGGAACTGCCAAACTGTTTTCCAACAGAGTCTGTACCATTTTACATTGCCACCAGCAATGAAAGAGTATTCCTATTTCTCTGCATCCTCATGAATACCTGTGATTTTCCTTTTTTATTATTTTTTTTAACAGCAGCCATTCTAATGGATGTGAGATGATATTTGTATTAGTCAGGATTCTCTAGGGAAACAGAATCAACAGGAGATATCTGTCAATAATATGAGATTTTATAAGAGTCTCTCACGTTACCATGGAGATGCACAAGTCCAAGTTCCTCAGGCAAGCTGCAAACCAGGGACTCTGATGAAAGTCCAATGAAGGTCCTTGATGAGTTTGGGGAGACACTAGCTGTCCAAAGACAAGCTGGGAAATTCTCTCCGAATGTTGAAATCACTTCCCCTTTTAAGGTATTCAACTGACTGGATAAAAGCGTCACCCATTGCTGACGGCAATCTCCTTGATTGATGCAGATGTAATCAGTCATCCACCCAGTAAACTCACTGGTGACCAAAGTCCATATATATTCTTGTATTACAATTAGCCCAGTGCTTGCTGGACCAAACACCTGGACACAATTACCTGGCCAAGTTGACACATTAGCCTAATTATCACAATATTCCATTGTGGTTTTGATCTGCATTTCCCTAATGGCTAATGATGTTGAGTATCTTTTCATGTGCTTTCTGGTAATTTAAATAACTTCTTTGGGAAATGTCTATTCAAGTCTTTCGTTCATACTTTGAGTTGTCTTTTTGTTGTTAAGTTGAAGGATTTCTTTATAGATACTGGATAGTAATCCCTTAGCAGATATGTGGTTTCCATATAGTTTCTTTCACTGTATAAGTTGGCTTTTTGCTTTCATGATAAAGTCCTTTGAGGAGCAAAAGTTTTTTGTTTTGTTTTGTTTTGTTTTTTGATGAGGTCCCATCTATCTATTTTTTGTTGTTGTTGCTTATGTTTTGGGTGTAAAGTCTAAGAAACCATTGCCTAACACAAGGTACTGAATATGCTTCCCTATGTTTTCTTCTATGAGTTTGATAGTTCTAGCTCTTAAATTTAGGTCTTTGATCCATTTTGAATAGATATTTGTATATGATTTAAGGTAGGAATCCTCTTTTTTTTTTTTTTTTTTTTTTTTTTTTGCAAATGGAGATCTAGTTTTCCCAGTACCACTTGTTAAAGAGCTATTCTTTTCCAACTGAGTAGTTTTTGCCACCTTGTCAAAAATGTTAGCCATAAACGTGAGGGTTGATTTCTGAGCTCTCAATATTCCATTGGTCTATATGGCTGTCCTTGTAGCAGTATCATGCTGTTTTAATTACTATTGCTTTTTATGAGTTTAAAGATCAGTAAGTGTGATTCATCCAACTTCATTCTTCATTTTCAAGATGGCTTCAGCCATATAAATTTTGTGATTGGCTTCTCAATTTCTGCAAAGAAGATTTTTGAATTTTGATTGGGATTGTATTGAAAATATAAAATGCTTTGTACTGACATCATATCAATATTTAGTCTTCCAATCCATGAACATGGAATATCTTTCCATTTATTTAAGGATTCATTAATTTCTTCTTACAATGTTTTATAGTTTTCTGTGTATAGGTCCTTTACATCTTTAGTTAGACTTATTCCTAGATATGTTATTCTATTAGTGCTATTGTGATTGGAATTTTTTCTTGATTTCTTCTTCTGATTATTCATTGCTTGTATATGGAAACACTACTGATTTTTGTGGTATTGATCTTGTACCCCTTCACTTTGCTGAACCATTTATTAGCTCTAGGAGATTTGTTGTGGATTTTTCAGGGTTTTCTGTATGTAGGATCATATCATCTGCAAATAGGGCAAGTTTTACTTCTTCCTTTCCATTGGATGCCTTCATTTCTTTTTCTTGCCTAATTGCTCTGGTAAGAACTTCCAGTACAATGATGAATAACAGTGGTGACAGTGGGCATCCTTGTCTTATTCTTGACCTTAGAGGGAAAGCTTTCAGTATTTCACCATTAAGTAAGATGTAGCTTTGGGATTTTCATATGTGCCCTTTATCATGTTGAGGAAGTCTCCTATTACTACTATCCTAAGAGTTTTATCAAGAAAATGCCTTCTCTGCATTTACTGAGATGATCATGTGTTTTTATTTCCTTCATTCTGTTAATGCGGTGTATTACATTAATTGATTTTCTTATATTGGACCAACCTTGCCTACCAAGGATAAATCCCACTTGATCATGGTATATAATTATTCTAATAAGCTGTTGGATTTGGATTGCTAGTTATTTTTTGGAGGATATTTCACCTATATTCATAAGAGATATTGTCTACAGTTTTCTTCTCTTGTGGTATCTTTATCTGGCTTTGGTATGAGGGTGATGTTGGCCTCGTAGAATGAGTTAGGGAGTGTTCCCTCCTTTCCAATTTTTTGGAAGAATTTGAGCACAATTGGAGTTAAGTCTTCTTGGAATGTTTGGTAGAATTTCCCTGTGAAGTCATCTGGTACTGGGTTTTTCTTTGTTGGAAGGCTTCTGATTACATATTCAATCTCTTTACTAGTAAATGGTTTGTTTGATATCTTCTATTTCTTCTTGAGGTCAATGTGGATAGTTTGTATGTTTTAAGAATTTGTCCATTTCATCTAGGTTATCTAATGTATTGGCATACAGTTGTTCATAGTACCCACTTATAGAAGAACTCCTTATTTCAATGGAATCAATAGTAATGTCATCCTTTTCATTTCTGATTTTCATTATTTGAATCCGCTCTCATTTTTCCTTTGTCAGTCTAGCTAAAGGTTTGTCCATTTTGTTGATCTTTCCAAAGAACCAACTTTTGGTTTTGTTGATTCTCTCTATTGATACTCCCTTGTATATAGCATGTTTCTTTTCTCTTGCTGTTTTCAGAACTCTTTCCTTGTCCTTTACATTTGATAGAGTAATCAATATATGATAGGGTATATTTTTCTTCATATTTATCCTGTTTGGTGTACTTGAACTTCGTGGATGTGGATATTCACGTCCTTTGCTAAGTTTGGAAAGTTCTCTGTCATTATTTCTTTGAATATTCTTTCTGCCCCTTTCTCTTTTTCTTTTTCTGGGACTCCCATAATGCATATATTGGTGCATTTGATGGTGTCCCTATGGCTGTCTTTAGCTGTTTTTGTTTTTTTATATTTCTTTTATTCTTTCTGCATCCTGGCCTGATTCACTTCAAGTGCCTTGTCTTCAAGTTCACTGATTCTTTCTTCTGTCAGCTCCAATCTGCTCTTGAAACTCTCCTGGGCATTTCTCATTTCAGTTATTATGGTCTTCAACTTCAATAGTTCTATCTAGTTCCTTTTAAAAATTTCTATCTCTTTACTAAGATTCTCTCATTAGTCATTCATTATTTTCCTGATATCCTTTAGTTCTTTCTCTCTGTATTTCTCTTCATCTCTTTGAGCATTTTTAAGATCAATTTTTAAAAGCTTTGTTCAATATGTGTGCTTTCTCATCTTCTTCATTAATATTCTCTGAACTTTTATTCTCTTCCTTTGGATGAGCCATCCTTTCCTGTGTCTTTGCCTTGTACTTTTTTGTTGCACACTGTACATTTTAATATTTTAAAATATTAACTCTGGAGTTTATTCCATGAGATGTCTGTTTCATAACCAGCTCATGATCAGTGATTTTCTTGAGCTTCAGCCTTCCTATCAGGAAGGTCTGGCCAAGGCAAATGCACTGTGCAGTGTTTTCCCTGTCTTTCTGGGCCTCTGTCTAGTCAGTTCCCCTGTTGACAGGAGTTTGGGTGTCCCCTCTGTTTCCCAGGGAACAAACTTCCCTCTCCTGGGTTCTGAAGCTGGCAGTCCTCTGTCCCAGACAATCTGTCTCTATAGATTTTTAAACTCCTTTTGTTATCTCATGCAGCTTTTGCCTGGATGGCAAATTCTGGGAGAAGGATAACTCTGGGGAGGACATTCCCAATTAGGTCTTTCCCAGCCAAATCAGGGTCAAGGACCCATGAAGGGGGCACAGTGACCTGTGGATTAGGTGAAGAAAGGCACCAACAAGTTCTCTTATAGCTTCCCAGAGTTGAGCATTCCTGGCCTTCTGCTAAACTTTCACTCACCCAAGGAAGCCCTTGGTCTTAAATCTTCCCCGCCTCTGCCACTGTCTGGAAAAGGCTGAAACTATGGCTGCCACCACGTTTATCTGGGGTGGGTTGAAACAATAGCTGCCCTCAGAGCCAGGACCCAGTGATCCAAATTCACTAATTAAAAGCTATGATCAGTGATCAGTTGTGGACACCCCTGTTGTTGTGGAAGAGGATATTTAAGTCCCTCTCTGTCAGCAGCAGTTAAACTAGGGACGGGACCCAGTGGCAGTCTGTTACAAGGGTGGGGGATAGGTGCTGGTAGATGCTATGTGGAGAAAGCAATTTACTGGTCTTTACCATAATATTTATTAGCCTCTTTCTCTTGGTCTTCCCTGGATGCTGTACAGTGTTCTTCTGGCCTCCGGAATTTCAAAATAGTTATTTCAGTCAGTTCCTACCTATTTAATAGCTGTTTTAGTGGTAGGACTGAATTCTGGAGATCCCTACTTCACTATCTTCTCTGGAAATTCTCCTGGTTCAATTATTTTTTGTGTGACGGTCACTACATTAGGTGACGTGAACAAGAATGATAAGACCCAGGCTGGTGCAGTATAAAGAGATCAAATTTGCCTAAGGACAAATATTCGATAAGTGCTGTAAAGGAAGTAGTAAGTAAGTGACTTCTATTGGAAATACTACCCTCAAAAAAGTATTGGCTGATTGATGGGGGACAAGGCAAGAGGCACAGGAACATTTTTAACCTAGGTAAGTGACTAGAATAGGGGTTCAATTTGTCCTAGGGCACTGAGACCATCTACCATATGGTACTCAGCACCCCCAGAAATCATCAAGAGGCGTAGAGGGCTGAAGGCACAAATGAGAATAAAAACCATTTCCTGTTTGCCCCCCACAAATTTCAAGAAAGTTATTAAACCATTTATATGCATTCCATACCTCTCTTCTTCCCCCAATCACTATCTCTTTTTCTCTCCCACTTTATTACTTAGTGTACTTGGTCACACTGTAGTGATAATAAAGCCATGAGCATGAGTCTACTCACCATTTAGGCCAAACATTTTTACTGCTCTTGGCAATAAACAGCTCCCCCATTTGGTCAAATGGCTCATAAACATGTTCCTTTGATCATTTAAGTCCTGGGCAAAATGTAATAGATGAGGCAAAGAACAAAAATTTTAGAAATGTTACAAAAACTCACAACAGATATCCTGCTGTTGGTTAGTGAACATCTTCTGGTTGTCATAACGACAGCATATTTGAAGATGAGAAAATATGTCCTCAGCACTGACACCAGTGAATAGTCTGAGCCCTTTACTGGAATGAAGATGCACCAAGAAATAGTTTTTGGAATTACTAGAAATAATTTCTGGACTTTAAGCATATAAAGGAGCCAACCAAAATTTATAACATACATACCTCATAGTTTCTTCTGGAATACTGATTTAAAGCAATGACACTTTCCTTGCTGTCAGATGAAAATTTCTCAACTAAAATTCTGCTTGTTTGAACACTCTGTATTCAAGAAAAATAAGTCAAATTATTTTGTGGAATACTGTAAAAGGCTTATGATCATTATTACTTCATAGACCAACATTATGACCAAAATGGAAAATGTATGGAAGGGGTAGGATTCTAGGAAGCACTTACCAGAGATGCTTTGATGCCCTACTACAGCCTTAGCATTTGGCCAAAACTAGTGATTTGGCTTCAGTGTTGGCCTTTAGTCAATTGGTTACCTGTACATTATTTCTGGCATCCCTTAATCTAAAGAGTGACCAATAACCTGTGATCTCATAGGATAGCATTGAATCTATTTAGCTTATCAACATGGGGATTATGAACAAGGCATATCATTTGAATTTAGTGTCAATCCCTGACTATCTGCTGTCAAATACAAGTAAACATGCTATATGTACATTGGAATAAAAATCTCCTTAAATGTTTTGTAGCTAGAATTCTATCATTCAGTTAAGTAACAGAGGTACATTTATTGTTATAAAGGTAAAGACTACTGCAATAATTAGGGTTATTATTAAATGTACTACATCTCTATCTTGTAATCAGATATTTGGATATGCAGAAATAACTATAAGACCTAAGTTTGACGGTCTGGTGTATTAATGATGAATTCAATCATGCTGCTGCTTTAATTGTTTGCTGATTTTTTTCTCAAACAAATAACATTGCAAACTAAAGAAATATTTATTGAATAGAAAATCGGTTTTTAATAAAAGTATCATGCAATTGTCACTGACAATGGAACCGATATGTAGACAGCTATGGGTAATTTAGGAATCACAAGAATTGAGTTTTTGTTCACACCTTTATATTGTATTTTCAGAAAGTAGCTATAGCACAATGTAATATAAGAGAGTTACTGGACATAGCAGAAAGATACTTGGTTAGTTTCATCATTATTCTTCAGAAACAAACTACATGATGTACAGATTTACAAATAATTTATCATGTGCTTACACAAGATATTCAAATAAGACGAAATAGTAGCTTTTATATATTTAAAAGAATGCTTTTAACAACAACAATGAAAAAACCTTAATATTGTATTTTATAGATTTCAAACAACAGAATTTACTAATAATCATTGATTGCTTTTTTTCACCTGTTTAAATTATTTATTTTGTAAAAGGCTTGCATTTCCTAAATTACATTCTAAAGTTGAAAATGGTAGTGTTCAAGAACTTATTGCTCCCATTAATATAGCTGCATGGATTTGAAAATATAGGGAAAGGATTGGAATTCAAGCTTTCTGACTTTAATGCCATTCTTCTTTCTACAGTTGTCACTTTGCCTTCTTTAACTTCAAAACAACCTCCTGAATATCCTTATCCAGCTTCCATTATGGGAGAAGTGAGCTCACATATTATTCAAAGTCCAGTATTCAAAGATGCTTTTGTTCTCAAGATACATTCCAAAACTGGTGCAAATCTGAGCTACAGTTTGACAACTTCTTGGAGCAAGGGTGACAGAAATTGAAGGGTGACAGAAATCTATCTAAGGTGTGGAGCCTGATAATGAATATACATAAACTGGGAGTCCACAGATTTAAACCTTCAGATTTAAGAGTGAGTGGAAGTAAACCAACCTTTGTGTTTATTTGCAGACTAGTCTCTGTCAAGAGGGTAGTCAGAAAAATTCAAAATTCAACCTTATATTAAGACTGTCTCTGAATAATAAAGCCCCAGATTTAGAAAAAAAAATTTCTCTGAAGGAAGAAGTTGCCATTCTAGGTCTTAAATGTTTCCTAAAAATGATGCTTTAAGTATAATGATAGACAAATAATTAAAGACAGCCAGGTACACAAAGAAAACACAATTTGTAAGAACCAACAGAAACAACAACAAGTAGAGACAAAATTCACAAAATCTTTAGATTTTGGACTTATAAAAAAACAGACTTCAAAATAATTGTTTACTATGCTTAAAAGAGCAGAAGTTAGGCTTGAAAATATCTGCAGGGAATAAGAAACAATGATATCAATATAACATATTTGGGGACAAAATAGAAATTCTAAAACAGAAAAATGAAAAGCCAAAATTAAAAATAACAGTGGGGGGAGTGGGTGTAGCTCAAGTGGTTGAGCACCTGATGCCCATGTACAAGGCCCTGGGTTTGATCCCTAGTACCTCCTAAAAAAAAAAAAAAAAAATACAGTAGACACATTTGAGAGCATATTAGACACAACTGAAGAGAAAATTAATAAACCTGAGCTATGATACAGATCAGAAGAAACTGTCCAGAATCCAGTATCAAGAGAAAAAAAATGTATAGCTAATACATGATTAAAATCCCAGAAAAGGAGAAAGAAAATGGACAGAAGCAATATATGAAGAGATAATGACTAAGATTTTTCCATATCTGATTAAAGACATCAAACTCCAGATTTAAAAATCCCATGATTCCAAAGCATGATAAAAAGAAATCTATACCTAGATACTTTATGACAGTTTGAATTTGGTGAATCCCAAAAAGAGATTACGTTTTTTAACTAATTCATTCCTGTGGGTGTGAAACCCTCTGATCTCAACTGGTTCAGTTAAGGGGCCTAAAGAACACTCTATTAGGTTGCTTTTGATTGGACTACATCAGTGAGGCATGATTCAGGTTGGGTCTCTGCCTTCTTGCTGGGTCTGATATAAATGGACACACAGAGAAGAAGAGACAAAGAGAAAGGAAGCTGCCGTTTTGATCATGCCATGTGAGAGACAGGACTGCGGAAGACAGAGAAGCCCAGAAAAGCTGAGAGAGGTCCCAGAGTCTAGAATCAACAGAGCACAAAGGCACAGAAAGAGGCCCCCAAGGGGCTGGGCCCAAGGAGCAGCTCAAGGCTGAAGAAACTAGCCATATGCTTGGTAACCCACAGCTGGGCTTAGGAAGAAAGAGGAGCAGCCAAGGCTGAGAGAGAAAGCCTGGAAGGAGACAAGCCATATGCTTGATTGTCCATAGCTGGGCATCAGGAGCTGGTGAGCCCAAAGGGAAGGCAAGGACGTTGGGAGAGATTAGCCACCATCTTGCCTCACCACATGGCAGCATGCCAGGATCACCAGTAGCTGACTTTAGTGAGACAGCATCTCGAATAGTGTCTTGATTTGAACATTTTCACAGGCTTGGTACTGTAAGCTTTTACCCCTAATAAACTTCCCATTATAAAAGCCAACCCAGGGAAGTGGATGTGGCTCAAGCTGTTGGGCACCTGCCTATGACATGGGAGGTCCTGGATTCGCTTCCCATGCCTCCTAAAGAAGACGAGCAAGACAGCAAGCTGATGCAACAGGTTGATGCGGTAAGCTGACCCAACAAGGTCATCATCACAAGATGATGCCACGTGATGACACAATGAGGAAACACAATGAGAGACACAACAAGTAGGGAGGGCAGGTGGCTCAAGCAATTAGGTGCCTCCCTCCCACATGGGAGGTCCCGGGTTCAGTTCCTAGTACCTCCTAAAAAGAAGACAAGCAGACACAGAGAGAACCCAATGAGCAGAAACAGAGAGCAGGCAGTGAGCTCAAACAACAAGGCGGGGCAGGAGAATAAATAAATAAATAATAAATCTAAAAAAAAAGCCAATCCATTTCTTGTACTTTGCATCAGCATCCCCGTGGCAAACTAAGACACACATCATAGTGAAATTGTAGGGAAGCAAAGAGAAAAACTTTTAAGTAGCCAGATTGGGGAGGTCAGAGAACTGATTACCTTCAAAGGAGTCACATTTAAGACATACTTCTCAACAGCAATAGTGGAAGCCAGAAAATAGTGAAACATCATTAGGGTACTGAAAGAAAATATCTGCCAATCTGTAATATTATATCCTGATAAAGTATTCTCAAGAATGAAATAATTTAAAGACATTTTAAAATGAAAAAAAAAAAACAGGATTTTTCAGTAATTTCAAACTTCCTCCCCCAGGAGAGGAAATTCTAAAGGATGTACTTTACACATAGAGTAAAATGACCGCAGAGAGAAGAGTCTGAGACACTAGAAGGGAAAAAAAGCAAAAAGAAGAAGTAAATATATCAGTAAATTTTAAGGAACATTAACTGTACAAAATAATAAATAATACCTTATGGGGTTTTAAAAGACATGGATCTAAAAATATATGAAAGTAAAAGCATATTAAGTCAAGAAAAGGTAAATGGAATTAAAGGGTTCTAGGTCATTGTATTTTCCTGGAGGAGTAAAAAGGTATTGATTAATATTAGATATTTATAAGTTAAAAATGCATATTCCAGGGAAACCACCATAAGAATAAGAAACAATGTGTACAAGTCCGAAAGAATGAAGGAAAAAAGGGATGATAAAACAAAATCTATCCAACTAATTGGCAATAAAACAAGAAAACAAAGAAAAAGAAACATAGAACAAAGAAAATAAAAAAATAAAATAAGTAGATATAAATTTAAATATGGTCTAATTAAAACACACACCAAAAAATTCCTAAATGTATATATGTATTTTAATCTAATTTTATGTTGTTTATAAAAAACACATCTAAACTATAAGAATCCAGAAAGGTTTGATGTAAAAGAACAAATATTAAACAGAAGAAACAACTATCAATGTATTAGTAGTACACTAAGATAGATCCTATGGTAAAAATCTTTACTAAGAGTAAAGAAGTTCATATCTTAATTGAAAGCCTCAAGTCACAAGAAAGGTTTAACAATTCTAAATTAGTATGCATCTAACAACATGGTATCAAAATACAAAAATCAAAAATTAACAACCTTCCAAGAAGTTATAGACAAATACACACCACAGTGGAAGATTTTAACACCTCTCTGTAATTAACAGAACAAGCAGACAAAAAGTTCAATAAGACAAGACTACTTATTACAATTAATGGTTATAAATTTTAAAACTATACCCAATAAATACATAAAATTTATGCTTAATAAACATACATGAAACATTTTTTTATTGAATGAAAGCTAGACCATAAAGCAAATCTCAACAAAATTTAAAGGATTACAATTGTATGTTCTCTGTCACAGGGCAATCATGGTAAAACTCAATAATAAAATGATAACTGGAAATTTTATACATGTTTAGAAATTAAGAAAAATACCTAAAAACAGCATACGAGTCAAAAAACACATCCTAATGGGAATTAGAAAACATTTTTAATTGAATGATAATGAGAATACAACATATCAAAATTTGTGGCATGCAAGAACTTAGAGAAAAATTTATAGCCTTAAATGCAAGTATTAGAAATGTAGAAAAGCTGAAAATTAGCCAAACACCCTCTCAAGAAATTTTTAAAAAGGAACAATAAAATAAAACCAGGAAAGTAGAAGGAAGGAAATAGAAAAGATAAATAAAATATAACTATAATAAGATATGGAAGGAAGTAGAAAGGATAAAATATAATGCAGGCATACAACGGAGAAGATCAACAAAGTCAAATGTTAGTTCTTCAAAAAGAATAATAAAAATGATAATATTAATCAAGAAAAAGTGAGAGAAGATACAAGTAACTAATAAGTGGAATAAAAGAGGTGACATCATCACAGAATCTATAGGCATCAAATAGTTAATAAGGAGATACTATAAACAACTTTATGCCAAAAAAGATTTGATATGCATATAAATAGAGAAATTCCTAGAAAAACACCTGTTAATAAAAATAGAAAATCTGAATCATTCTATAATTATTTTTAAACCAAATTGAAAATTATAAACCTACCCCACTAGGGAGGGAGGGAGGAAAAGGAGTAGAGAAAAAGAAAAACTGTAGGCTCTAATGACCTCGTGGATAAATTCTACCAAACATTTAAAGAAGTGATTCCAATTTGACACAAATTCTTTCAGAGTATAGAAAAGGCCTACACTTTCCAACTAATTTATGAGACTAGCATAACCTTGATACCAAAACTTGATACAAACTCAGGGTTGGGAAAGACTTCCCAGACATGACATAAGAAGCATTTATAAAGGGAAAGATTAATAAATTTACCTATATTAAATTAAGAAATTCTGTTCTTTCAACACACTATTATAAGAGTGAAAAGAGAAGCCTAAAGTGAGAGGAGACATAATTGATAAAGTTATCACATCCAGAATATGTTAAAAAAAATAATAACTTTTATGTTGAGTGAAGCAAGCCAGACACAAAAGGACAAATACTGTATGAATGCATTACTATGAACCAAATATATTGTGTAATATATTGTTTGATTCAAAGAAAAAAAAAATTTACATGTATCCATTACATTTAATTGAGAAATGTAAAAAAAAAAAAAGTACACCAGAGAGTAACTGAAGCCTAAATGAGAAAATAGAAAATACTTATAAAGATAAGTAGTTAGGTAAATAAAAATTCCAGTATTATCATTAAAAAAAAAAAAAAAAAAAGACTATAGGAAGGAGGTGGTAGACAGGGTAGGAATCATAGGGGCTGCTGGGGAACTGGAAATGCTCTATTTTCTGACCTGGTAGTGGTTACCTGGGAGTTAGCATGTAACAATTTTAAATGTACTTCTGTATATGTGTATTTTCTTTCTTTCATAATTAAAAAGGAAGTTTAAAAGAGAGCAAACAAGAGCCATTTTTAGAAATTCCTGAAAGACATAAAAGAGATGAGATGTGATTGACAGAGAATAATGTCAGAGGAAACCATAGCTCTGAACAATAACAGACTCAGATTACTCTGAAGACGAGTAACAAGCAAAAAGTGAGCAGCAACCAAGAACATAAAAAATTTTGAGAAAAAAGGGAACACCATGGTAGAGTGGGATCAAATGTGACAGACAAAAACTAGCACCAAGGAAGAGGCATTAAAGAATAAAACAGAAGGAAATATTAAAATAAATACAATTGCTTCAGAGAAAGAATACATGCATGATATCTAGGAAATTTTAAAAGAAGTTTTTACTCAAATAGAAGTTCTAAATTGCATAATGAACACAACTAATGAATGAATCAGTGAACTGGATGATCAAAGGAACTCCTGTAGTAATTACTGGGATCTAAATATCCTCATAGATAATCCTTCCAGTACTCTGGTCTCTCGGATCCACATCTTCCTAAATTCTAATGATCAGTTTCTGCCTCTCTGCTGGATCATTCCCATGAATGAACAAACAGGCTATTATCTCTCACCCACAAGCCTCATATTCCCTTTCAACTACAACCCCATTTCTCTGCTCCACTGCACAGCAAAGACACCTCATTGTTCCTACTTCCTCCCCATCCATTCTCTATTGAACTCATTCTAATCATACTTTCATAATCACTACTTGACTGAAACTGCTCAATTCACAATAATAATGTTACCAATGGTAAATTCTCAGGTTTCATCTTTTTCAACATATCACCAGAATTTGATACAGTTGATAGATGACTGCTTCTCTGGGAAATCATTCCTTCTTGGTTCTGTTCTTATGTGGTAGGTTGACCCTTCTAAGTGTCCTTTACTGGATCCTCATGTTCTCCACAGTAAACATTGGAGAGTCTAGGGCTCAGTGTTCAGACCACTTCTCTCTGTACTCACAGCCTGGATGACTTTATAGGCAGATGAATGTCTATCTCCAGCTCTAAGCAGTCATGTGATATCCAAGCTCCCATATCCTACTGTCCTTGACAACTTCATTTAGATGTCTAATTGGCATCTGAAACGTGACATGTCCAAAACTGACCTCATGATTTTCTCTCCAACCCTGCTCCTCCCAGTTCTTCTCATTTCAGTAAATGTTAACAATTTTCTTCTATCTAGTTCTTTGTCCTCCATTTGGAGACAACTTTGATTTTTCCTTATCACTTATACATCCAACATCTATCCAACAGAACATTCAAAAGTTGTACCACATAAATAAAGCGAGAATCACAACACCTCTCACAATCTCTACCACCATCCTCCTAGTCCAGGCTACAAACACCTCTCTTCCGAGCTCCTGCAATAGGTCCCTAACATGCTTCCTGCTTCTACACTTGCCTCCATAAAGTCTGTTCTCAACAGAGCAGCTAAAATGATCCCTATAAAATGTAACTCAGATCATGTCACTCCTCTGTTTAAAACTATTCAATGGTTTCCCATACAGCAGTGTAATAACCAAAATCCTTCCATGGCCTATATGATCTGCTCTTTCCACCTCAATGCACCTCCTGCCACCTCTCCAATGTCATCGCCGTTCATTCTTCTGCATTACTCACTCCATTCCAGCCAAATCAGCCTCTGTGCAGTTTCTCAAACACTCCTAAACTTACTTTTGCCTCGGGGCCATTACATTGGCTGTTGCCTCTAGCTTGAGCATTCTATTCCCACATTCCAAGGCTTCCTCTTTCATGTCATTCAGGTCTCTGCTCAAATGTCACCTCAACAGAGATGCCATACATGATAGTCTTCTTCATAGCTGTTCACCACCACCTGTAACATTTTTACATATTTACTGTATCCTGTCCCTCATACTAGAAGGTAAGCTCCATGAGAGCAGCAACTTTGTTTTTCACCACTTGCATCTCCAGCCCCTAGAACAATGGCTAGCACATAGTGGGTGATCAGCTTAATTTTACTTGATGAATGAACAAATGAAGAAATGAAATGAAAAAAGGCACAAGCCCATGAAGTGCCCAGGAGAATGAATGAGAAAATTACAGTATCTGACTACTTATTAGTAGCCGTGGATGGTGCCTGAAAAATAATTAGAAAAAGAGAATTTTATACCAAGTCAAATTAGAATGTAAGAGGAAGGACAAAATAAAAATATATTCTTGAATACAAGGACTCTGAAAATTTACCACTCATATTTCCTGAAAGAATTAATCAAAAATCTATTTGAGCAAAACAAAGTAGAAGAAAAGGAATGATGTAAGATAGAGTAGTAAGAAAACAAATCAGTAAAATTTATAGCTAAATATGAGTAACTATTGCTGCGTAAAGTGAAAAATAAAATTTATCTGGATTTAACAACCTTAGGTTTGCCAGACTGTAGGCAGGCATAGGAAGGAGTGAAATGAAACATTTTAAAGTCCTTTTTCTCCATGGGAAGAACAATATAGATTCTGAATAACTCTTGCCATTGTTAAAAAATGTGTTTAAATATGGGTTAATTTTTTTTAATAATTATGAAAACAAAGAACCAAAATATATTATATCCAAACCATTGAATGGAAAAAAGGAATTAAAAAGAAAAATTTAATAAAAGGATAAAATGAAACAAACAAAAGGTGGAGTCAATTAAAAAGACCTAAATAAAATGGCAGAATAAAACAAAAAAATCAGTAATCAAAATATATATAAAGAGGCAAATTTTGAAATAAAAAAAAACTTTGGGGGTCGGATGTGGCTCAACTGGTTGGGCGTCCGTCTCCCATATGGAGGGACCCGGGTTCGATCCCCGGGACCTCCCGGTAAAAAAAAAAAAAAAAAAGAGGCAAATTTTGTTTTTTAAAAATTATTTTAAAACATGTGCCACAGAATACTATTGTTATAGTAACAAAAAAGAACAAAAATTAAATGAAAAAAATCAAGATCCAGAGCATTATCAATTATATGATTCTACATATGTAAAAGCATTAACTTGCATATGCCTGCATTACACAAATGAAAATAAAAAATGCCTGAATGTGTACACACATTGCATTTAACAACAGTTAACTTCAGGTTGAAGAGAACTGGGGAAGGACAACATTAAAGGTTGGGGGGTGCTCTTTATTCAACATACATCTCTATTTGATTTTTTACTACAATAAAGCATTCATATGTACTTGTGAAATTTCTTAAGTAATTTTAATAGACTTTGCCACTGAAAATAGCACAGATAGTTATATTGCTAAAGAAAATAAAAACAAAGAAAACCTAGAGTCTAGCAAAAGACAGTGCAGAAAGAATATCTTTAAAAGACAGAAACTACAAAATAAAATAAAACTCTCAACACCATTAGCAATTAGGAAAACACAATCAAAACCACAATGAGATACCACTTCACACCCATTAGAAAGGCTATTATTTTAAAAAGAAAACAAAAGAACAAGGGTTGGCGAGGATGCAGAGAAATAGGGACCTAGTGCATTGTTGGTTGAATGTAAAATGGTGCAATCGCTATGGATAACAGTTTGATAGTTCCTCAGAAAGTTAAATACAGAATTACCATATGACCCAGCAATTCCCCTTCTAGGTATATATCCAAAATAATTGAAAGCAGAAACCCAAACATATTTTTATACCAAAATTCATAGCAGCATTATTCACAACAGGCAAAAGGTGAAAACAACTCAAGTGTCCATCAGCAGATGATTAAACAAAATATAGTATGTATACACAATGGGATATTATTCAGCCATACACAGCATGGAGGAACCCTGAAGACATCGTGTTGACTTAAATAAGCCAGATAAATAAGGTCAACTATTATATAATTCCACATATATGAAATATCTAGAAAACACAAATTCATAGAGAAAAAAAGTAGATTATAGGTTACCAGGGGTGGAGAATGAGGAATTACTGCTTAATGGGTACAGAGACTCTGTTTGGAGTGATGAAAAAGTTTTGGTAATGGATGGTGGTGATAGTAGCACAACATTGTGAATGTAATTAATACCATTGAATTGTATAGTTGAACATGGTTAAAACAAGGAAACTTCATATTTTATATATATATATATATATATATATACACACACACATACATATATATATCTCCACACTAAAAAAATTTGATAATACTAAATGGAATAAACTATTACTAGTAATACCAAAGCAAACATATGCTACTGATAAAGTACATGTAAAACAAAAACAAACAAAACCATCAAAGAAAGGTTTAAAATGAAAATATTACTGAACACAAATGAAAAAGAACACAGGCTGACCATATTAGAAAGAGTAGAATTCAAGCTTTAAATACATTGAAGAGGGTCATTTAAAATTAATGAGACAAAATCTGTAATACAGATAAAACACTGCTAAATTCATAATAAAGATAAAATAGGTTCTAATCACATAAAGTAAAAACTGTTAACACATGGAAAAATAGACAAATCACAATTGCACTGAAAAAAAAAAAACAATTTAGCAGTCTTTTTCAGATGAAATGATAAAATATAAGAAATATTCAGAAAAAGTGTAACAATATTACAGCTATATCTATTATTAAATGAACAATTACTATTTATCAGGCAATATCCTATCTATATAGTCTCTCATTAAGTATTCAGAACACCCACTTTACTTACAAGAAAACAGACTTTGAGAAGTTAAGATACTAATACAAGTAAGTGGAATTCAAATCCAAGACTGTCTGATTCCAAAGTCTGTCTTGTGCTTATCCGTTACAAAGTGAAAATGGTAAATACATATAATTATCAATACATATAATTATCTTTGGATTAATAGACACATAATGGAATCTATAGAACATCAAAAAGCAAATATCAACTGGTATTCTAAAGAACATATTTTCTATGATATGGTAAAACCAGAAATTAAGAACAATTTTTTTTTTTTTTACCGGGAGGTCCCGGGAATTGAACCCGGGTCCCTCCATATGGGAGACGGACGCCCAACCATTTGAGCCACATCCGTCCCCCAAGAGCAATTTTAAACAAAATAATTCCAAGTTAAGTGAGGGAATAAAACATTTTCCTACATATGTAGTATATCAAAAGGAAATGAGGGAGCAGATGTAGCTCAAGTGGTTGAGTGCCTACTCCCATGTATGAGGTCCTAAGTTCAATCCCCAGGACTGCCTAAAAAAAAAGGAAATGATAATTCCAATAAAAGTTATTTAGGAAAAAAGTTAAAGACACCAAGAATATTTATTAAATAAGGTCAAAGTCTTACACAGAAGAAAATTCATAAATTACTCATATAACTTAAAGAAGATGGAGAAATTAAATTTTCAACTCAAGAAAATGGAAAAAATGTCACTGTCCTATGGAAAAAAGGAGGAAGTCAATAACCAAAATAAATTTTTTAAAGACAGAAATAATTCAAATTACAGAGGTCAAAAATTGAATTAACAATTAATCCAAAAGTTTTTTTTTAATTAAACAAACCATGCCGTCTGGTTGGGTTGACCAGATGGGTGGGTTGAACTCATATATTTTACTTGCTGACTAGCCTATGGTAGCTAACAAGAGGATACTATATTATAAACCTTGCTGAAAAATAAAAGGAATGGTTGTATACTGATGTGAATATAGTAGTTTGACAAGTACAAAGATTAAATTTGCTTCCCTAACTAAAAAGATTACTCTTTTTTTAAAGATTATACTTTTAAAAGAAAATGAGAATACCATGAAGATTACCTAAACAAGCCCAAATTGCTTTATATCTTGAAACCTCAGTCAAATGATATTCTTTTTACCGGTTAAAGTAACATGGGTAAGTAAATTTTTAAATATATATATAATGTTCCAATATTGTACATGTATACATATAATAATATACATGTGTATGTGTGTACATGTATATATAAGTATATATAGTTTCTATAATGCCATCCAGTCATTCCTCATAATGGCAATTTTAGTTGTCTGGCAATTTACATAATAACTGTCCAATAAAACTTAATATCATAATCAATTATACAATTTGATGGTTAAACAACAATAATAACAGTATGTTACCTCATATTTTGGATATAAAGTTTCCTTCATGACAGATACTGGAACGGAGAATTTGGGTGCAGCTGGATTCCAAAACAACTTCGTAAGTCCTGGATAAAAAGACACCTTTGAAAATAACATAAAAAGATATTAGAACTGGTAACAAACAGATCCCAGGGGTGAAAACCCAAACTCCTGTCAAAATTGTTTCTGGTTGATGACAAAGAGACCTGACTGGTTCCTCAGCATTTGGAAGTCTGAGAAAGACAACTTTTCACACCCATCACATTGGCAGAATTGTAAAGTTGGCAATACCAAGTGAAATCAAGGATGTGAGGAAATCAGTAGAACCACACCAGGAGCAAATTGGCCATTTCTAGTAAAACAGAAAATGTGCATGCCATATGGCCCAGCAATTTCATGTTCAGCTATCTATCCTAGGGAAATTCTTATGCACATGCATGAAGAGATATGTACAAGAATGTTCAGGCAGCATATGAAATAGCAAAAAACAAAGCCCAACCTAAATGTCCATTAATAGGTAAACAGACAAATCAAATGTGGCATATAACTAAACACTATAAAGTTGCTAAAACACAAGAATTATGATTCACCGATGGATCTTAGAAACAGTTCTGAGAGTAAAATAAGCAAGTTTTAGAAAGATGTGTGCAAAATCGTATCATTTATATGTCTATGCATCTAGACCACACAAAATTATACCATTTAAAGTTTAGGGTCACAAATTCATCTATTAAAGTATAAAATCATGAATTGGAAAGACCACAGTCATGACAGTAACTACCCCTGTGTAGCGAAGAAGAGAAACAGAATTTGGAAGAAGTACAAGAGGACTTAATTTAATGAATTTTAAATTTTCTTTTATTTTAAAAAATATGAAACAAGAATGGCAAAATGTTAACAATTACAAATTCTTGATGACATATACTCAGGTGTTTGTTAATTTGGTTTCTGTTCTTCTGTGTATCTTTAAAATTTTTCCAAATAAAAATTAATCAGGCATAGGGGGATTTTTAGGGAGGTGAAACTATTCTGTAATTTGTCAGTACATGAAATTATGTATTTGTCAAAATCCATTGAACTTTACAGCAAAAAGAATGAAACTTGAATGTATGGAAATTTTTAAAATCATTTAGGAGGTCAGGAATAATGCAAAGATGGAATGTAGAAGGTAAAAAAAACAATCTAACTGTATTACAAATATATGAAACAGCCTCACTGAAGTGGGGGGGGGGAGATGCTGACCATAACCTGGGAAATAAGTGGAGTCTACAAAACTGCAGGCAAAAGAAACTGTACTTAGTGTTAATTGATAAAGTTATATCCCAAGAAGAAGGTATGGGTTAATTCTGATACTTCTGTAAGTGTATACTGGAATTTAAAAATTAAGTAAATGGATGAAGGATGGTGGAAGCCAACTTCCTCACTGCTTAAAGAAAAGTAAGCAGAAGAAATTAAAATGATCCATGTAATGTGCTAATGGATTAGAGCTGTTACATCAAATCAGTACGAACTCATGCTTAGCTTAATATTTATATTTATATTTATATATTCACACACAGAGAGATAATTACACATAGAAACATTTATAAATAAATGAATATACACAGGTTAGTAATACATTGCCTTGCTCTGTCAGCTGAGAGGACCTAGAAACAACAACATTCCAGTAGCAATGAGCACAATTATTATCCAGATCTTGGTTTTTAATACCATTTTCCAATAAAGGAAATTGGGCTCTTTGTAGAAATGGCTGGTTTTAGGACTGAGGCAGGAAATATACAAGATGAGCCTGCAATATTTTGTAGTGCCATAAATTAAGTAAATGTTCAAAAAAAAAAAAAAACCCACAACGTTGGGGCTATGTCAAAAGGGATACAAGAACCAACTGAAATAGCTCTTAATGGCCAAAGGTGAAACAATTTGAGCAAAAGAACATAAAGTAGCATTAGACTATAACCCAAAATATAACATAAATATTCATGAGTTCATACTGTATAAATAAATGGAGAACAGACAAATCTCCTATGCAGAACTCTAATTATTATAAATACTCTGCCTATATAGAGCATAATTCCCCATTCCTCAAGTATGGACAGTGCATACTGAATTCTTTCTAAGTGTGCAGTATGGAAAAGGAGGATAAAAAGAGTAACTTTACATGGAGACACCTGGCAAGCACTACCTCAGCAGGTTGAGCAAGGTAAATAACAACAATCATAAACCATGTTGTTGGTATTACCCCTGAAATGGTGTGATGAAATGGTATTTAATCTCAATGGTCTTCCTCCCAAAATCACACAGCCCAGTCTCATCATCAGAAAAACATCAGGCAAATCCCAATTGAGGGATATTCTACCAAACACCCAACCAGTACTCCTCAAAACTTTCAAGGTCATCAAAAACAAGGAAAGTCTCAGAAATTGTCATAGCCAGGAGGAACCTAAGAAGACATGACAACTAAATGTAATGTTGTGTCCTGGATAGGATCCTGGAACAGAAAAGAGACAGATAAAAACTAAGGAAATCTGAATGAAGCATAGACTTTAGTTAATAATGTATCCATAATTTTAACAAATGTCCCATATTATTCTAAGATATTTTCATTTCCTAGAGATGCTGTAACAAATTATCATAAATTGAAAAACAGCATAAATTCATCCTCACAGTTCTTAGAAGCCAGAAGTCTGAAATTAAGTGTCAGCAGGGTTTGTTCCTTTTGGGGACACTGAGGAAGAATGGGTTCAATGCCTGTCTCCTGGACCTCAGGTGGCTCCAGGCAATCCTTGCCATTCTTTGGCTTGTGACAGCATAACCCCAGTATCTGCATCTTCACATAGCCTTCCCCTCTGTCTCTCTCTGTTTTAAAGGCCCACCCTAAATCCAGAATGATCTCAACCTGGGATCCTTAACTTAATCACATCTGCAAAGACCTTATTTCCAAATAAGATCACATTCACAGGCACAGGGGTTAGGACTTGGCCATATCTTTTGGGGGTCACTTTTCAACTCACTTCGGATGTTAATAATAGGGGAAACTGGGTGTATATGGGAACTCTCCATACTGTCTTTACAGTTTCTCTGTAAAGTTTATTATCAATAAAAATAATAATAAAACAAAGAAAAAGTAATTAAAAACAGTTGGGAAGGAAAAATATTAATTGTGCATTCATGACAAGATATTGAAGAAAACATGGTAAGATTTTAAAATAAAAGATATTGGAATACATGGTATTAATGGTAAAGTTTCCTTTAATGTTTTCATTGACTTCCAGTAATATTTAATTGGACTATGCATTTTTTCCAAAATGATTTGTCATTCACCACTGAAACGAGCTCAAAAGGTTTTAAAGCATCAACTTGTAAGCATTACTCTTAGAATAACTAGGAACCCTTACAGTGACATCTCCTGGAATGTGGATACTACACAGAGTGTCTATAGTAATATAAGAAGGCTCACACCAGTAAATAAAGACTCACAATTGTAGAAAGTCATTGAATCTTGAGCACTTTTATTTCTAGTTAGAGATATACTCCAACCTTCCTTACATTTGATGACATGTTTCTTATCTACTAACAGAGTATTTAAGGAAAGGCTATTTCCCAGTTGCCAGCTTAATTTGTCCAAAGTAGGAGTTTAAAATTAAGTTTTCAGTCTCATACATCCTCTGTCTTGCTGGCACACACTGCATCACTTTACGCTGAATAGACCTAGAGCCAGGAAGTCCTTGCTAAAAGATGATTAAATTCTTCCAAAATCACAGGGCAATTCTTCTTCCAAAGATCACCTAGAAATTAAGAGGATTTCAGGTTTTCAAATGATATGTCACATAGAACACTCTAATTCCTCTCTTATAGTAGACAGACTTCCAGGTATTTAAGCATCCAGAATAAAATTACCTCCCTAGAAGTAGGTAAAATGCAAGTCTCAGGGTTAGGGTGGTGGGAGGGCAGGAACTATCATTAAATGGCTGGACTTTGCTCTCAAGGTAAAACACAGATGTACTTTCAGAAGAAAATTTATCAAAGTAAAATAATGAAAAAACACATCACAACAAATTGGCTCTTTAATGCGCAGTTCTTTTTTTAACAGATCTAGGAAAATGATTCGAAATTGAAGGGTTGCTGGCCACTAGAAGTTGACAGGAAGGTAGAGATTACAGAGGAAGCTGAGTCACTAACTATAAAGCAATCTGAGTTAATTTAGTGCAACGTCACCTCTACAGCCTCTATGTAAGTATGTTACTACAGGATGTATGTGACAACACAGTAAATACAATAACTCATGTTCATATTGATGACCCAGAAACAGAATATTCTGTTCACTAACGGAGAGGGACATGCAAAATTTGTTTCAGGGTTTAAATAGGGTGTCATATAAATGAAACATAAGAGAGGGCAATGGCTTTCAAAATGTGGTCTGGGGCCCTGGAGATCCCCAAAATATTTTCAAGGCATCTATGATTTTAAAACTATTTCCATAATAATTTGCTTTATTCACTGAATTGACATTTACACTGATTGTGGGGGAAAAAGATGGGTAAAGCTGATGGTGCCTTAGCATGAATCAAGGCAGCGATGCCTTGAAAATGCTCATGAGAACACAGGAAAAAATATTAATTTATTAAATCTCAACCTTTAAGTACATATTGTGACTAAATGGAAGTACACATGAAGCACATCTGTGGCCATAGTGACGTATATTGGTTGTTTTGAGGAAAAGGACATGTGCTATTGTTTGTGTTGTGAACTGAAGGAGCCATGATTTCTTTTGGAGAGAATGAACATCAAATTATGGCTATTCACATCGGATATTTGGCAAGCATTTTCTTGAAAATAAACAAAGCATATCATTCTGTTCAAATAAAACAACTTTAGAGTAGTTGGGCCAATGAAAGAATTTGAACAAAAATAAGATGTTTGGAAAAATTGTGCCCATGACCATGAGCTGGCCAGATTTCCAATACTTTAAGAGAGTTTTCTGATAATATTACAAACATGATATTTTAACATTGTATATATAGTGAAATATGTTAATATTTGGAGATTTTTTAGTTTGCTAAAATCTGCAGGGAGCAATATGCCAGAAATGGATTGGCTTTTACAATGGGGATTTATTAGGTTAAAAGCTTACAGTTCTGAGGCCATGAAAGTGTCCAAATCAAGGCATTATCAGGAGATCCTTTCTCCCCAAGCTGCAGCTGTGGGCAATCAGGCACATGGCATTGTCTACTTGTCTCTCCACTCTCTTCCAGCAAAAGTGGCTTCCTCTCAGCTTCTATGTTCTGTTGATTTCAGCATCTGACTTCCAGGGCTTCTGTCTCAGCTTCTGGATTCCTCACTGTCTCTGCAGCTTTTTCCTGTCTCTGTGGCTTTCTATTCCTCCATTTAGAAAGGACTCCAGTAAGAGGATTAAGACCTACCCTGGGTCATGCAATCTAATCAATAGCCCCTGTATTAGTCAGGGTTCTCTCGGGAAACAGAATCAGCAGGAGATATCTGTGAATAATATGGAACTCTAAAACAGTCTCTCACGCGACTGTGGGGATGCATAAGTCCAGGTTCCTCAGGCAAGCTGCAAACCAGGGGCTCCGATGAAAGGTCGTTGATGAGTCTCTGGGAGAAGTTGCCTGTCCAACGACAAGCTGGGAAATTCTCTCTGAATGTTGAAATCACTTCCACTTTTAAGTCATTCAACTGATTGGATAAAAGCACCACCCATTGATAATGTAATCTCCCTGATTGATGCAGATGTAATCAGCCATCCACGCAGTAAACTCACTGGTGATTGAAGTCCATAAATTCTCTTGTATTACAATTAGCCCAGTGCTTGCTGGAACAAACACCTGGACACAACTACTTGGCCGAGTTGACACATTAGCCTAACCATCACAGCCCCTAACTGAGTTGATTTAATCAAAAGGTCCCACCTACAATAGGTTTACACACACAGGAGTGGATTAATCCTAAGGCAAGATTATCTGGGGTCCACAAAAGTTTCAAACTGCCACATTCCACCCTGGGGACACCCAAAATAGATGTTCCTTCCATATGCAAAATGCATTCATTCCATCACAATATTTCAAAAAGCTTTAAATCATTTCAGTAACAATATTAAATACAAGTCTCATCAAAATCTGTTACAGGCTTGTCTGTCTTGGAGCAAATTCTCCTCTGGCTGTGAACCTGTGAAATTTACAAAACAAGTTATCTACTTCCAATATACAGAGGAGGAGCAGTCACAGGATAAATGTTCCCATTGCCATAGGGAAAAACTGGAAGGAAGACAGGAGTCTCAAACACTTCTGAAAACCTGCAGAGCAGCCTCCATTAGATTTCAAGGTCTGGGAGTCATCTATGAAACGACATCTCACATCTCGTCTTCAGGGCCCAATGGAGTGGTAGCCCCACCCATTCCAATGGCTAGCCCAGCAGCTATGTTCTTGGGCCCACCCTCATCTAGCATCTGGGTGGCGGCCAAGCTCTAGACTTCACCCTCTGAGAATACAGGAGTGACAGCCAGACTCTCCCCAATCTCCGGGACACAGGTTCAAATCCCTCAGAATAGTGGGGTAGGGGCCAAACTCTCCCCAATCCCCGGGAATGCTCTCTACCCTCTCAGAAGCCTTCTGCAGCAACACTCTTCCTGTACAATGGAGCAGAAGGCCCACTCTCTCCAAGCTCCAGGGCTATACTCACCCTTTCCACAAAAGTGGGTGGGTTCACTCTCTGAGTCAGAGAAGATGTCTTCAAGCCATACCTCAACTTCCAGGGTACTTCCTTTAAAGTCATTTTTCCTTCAATCTGTCCCTTTTCATCCCTTTCAGTACAGGCTGGCAGTGGTTCCACACAAACAGATATCAAAAAAAAACTTGGTTTCACATGAAGGAAGCAGGGGCCCAAGCTGTCAGACAGTAGGACTCTCCACAGATCCTTCCTGGATAAAGGCATTTCCAATCCTGACATACAGTGAAATGACTAGCTGGTTCCAAGTTCAATTAAATCCTCACATGGGGAACTATTCTCTGGGGATTCATTTCCTGGAAGCTCAGATTTTCCCAAACCAACAATTTCTGGGGTTTTTTGTGCCCAGGAATTCAGTTCTCAGCTTATCCCTTTCCTCTCGCATTTTACTATAAGCTGCAAGGAGAAGCCAAGCAGCACTTTCCCGTTTAGTTTAGAAATCTCCTCAGCTAAATATTCAAGCTTATCATTTTCAAATTCTGCCTTCCATCCAAGATCAGAACACAATTTTACAAAGTTCTCTGCCACTTTAAAACAAGGATCACCTTTCTTCCAGTTTGCAATGCCACATTTATCATTTCTGTCTAAGTCCTCATCAGAAGTACCTTTAGCATCTACATTTCTACCAATAGTATATGCAAAGCAATCTAGGCCTTTTGTATCAAGCATCTCACAGTTTGTCCAAAATCTAACACCTACCCATTTATAAAATTGTTCCAACAGTTTTGGTATTTACAAAGCAGCACACACCCCACTCTTCTGGTACCAAATTTCTGTTTTAGTTTGCTAAAATCTGCTGGGAGCAATATGCCAGAAATGGTTTTGGCTTTCACAATGGGGATTTATTAGGTTAAAAACTTACAGTTCTGAGGCCATGGGAGTGTCCAAATCAAGCCATCATCAGAAGATCCTTTTGCCCCAAGCTGCAGCTGCAGGCAATCAGGGATATGGCGGTGTCTTTCCTCCTCTTGTTTTCAGCTTCTGGTTAAAGGGGCTTCCTCTCAGCTTTGTCTTCCATTGATTTCAGCTTCTGACTCCCAGGCCCTCTCTCTCAGCTTCTGGGTTCCTCTCTATCGCTGCAGATTTTTTTGTGTGTCTGCAGCTTTTTATTTCTCTGTTTATAAAGGACTCCAGTAAAAGGATTAAGACCCACCTTAGGTCACACAATCCAATCAAAGGCTCTTAACTGAAATAATTTAATCAAAAGTTCCCACCTACAATAGATTTACATGCACAGGAATGGATTAACCCTAAGGATATGATTTTCTGAGACCCACAAAAGTGTCAAACTGCCACAGCATTCTACACTCAATCTTAAAAGTGAAAAGGCCGAGAAGCGATATACAGCGTTCTAAATAACTCAGTGGATAAATATTTTCCAAATGACCAATGCATGATGTTACAAAATCTTACAAGAGTAAAAGATCCATCCAATGTATAAGATAAACTAATAAATTTTAAAGTAATGAGATATGAAAAAGTCATTTATACAGTTTCAAATTTCAATTGCAACAAAAGTTTTAGCTGTATAAATTACCATTTAATATATCATCTTTTTAACTAAGTTTGTTTTGTCTTTTTTGTGCATGTGCTGGTTCAGTGACCAAAAATTTTTAATTTTTTTATTTTGAGATAATTGTAGATTCATATGCAGTTTTAAAAAATAATTAGAGAGAGAGTTCGTGTTCCTTTTACCCACTTTCCATCAAACGTAACATCTTGTAAAAATATAACACAATATCACAAACAAAATATTAACAATGATTTAGTCAAGACACAAGAACATTTCTTTCACCACAAGGATCCCTCATGTTGTTCTTTGATAGCCACACCCACTTTCCTTCCCATATCCCCATCCCCTACAGATACTGCAACCATTAATCTGTTCTCCTTTTTCTATAATTATGTCATTTCAAGAATGTTATATAATGAAATCATATAAAATGTAACCTTTTAGAATTGGATTTTTCAGCATAATTCTCTGAATATTTATTCATGTAGTTGTGGGTATCAATAGTTTGCTCCTTTTTATTGCTGAGTGGTATTCCATGATATACATTTACCAGTTTCTTTAACCCATTGAAGGACATCTAGAGAGTTTCCAGTTTGGGGCTTTTATGAATAGAACTGCTAGAAATATTTGTGTACAAGTGATTGTGTGATCACAAATTTCCATTTCTATGAGGTAGATGCCCAGGAACACAATTGTTAGGTCCTACAGTAGTTGCATGCTTAGCTTTATAAGAAACTGCAAAACTATTTTCCAGTCTAACCATGTATGACTGATCTAGCTTTTCTGGATCCTCACTAGCATTTGTGGTTGACACCATTTTTATTTTAACTATTCCATAGTGATATCTCATTGTGTTTTAATTTGCTGTATTGGTCAGCCAAAGGGGTGCTAATGCAAAGTACAGAAATCTGTTGGCTTTTATAAAGGGTATTTATTTGGGGTAAAAGCTTAAAGTTACAAGGCCCTAAAGAATCCAGCTCAAGAGTCTCACTAAAGTCCCCTGCCACATGTTGAAGCAAGATGGCGGGCAATCTCTACCTGGTCTCGCCTTCCTTCTTCCTCTCAAGGCTTCTTCCAATCTCAGCTATAGGCTGGCATAGGGTTCATCTCTCAGGGCTTCCTATATCAGTATGGCATATGGCTAGTTTCTTTCCAGGCTTTCTCAGCTGCTCAGCTGCTCTGTTCTCTTAAACTGCAAACCATCAGGTAAATGGCTCAGCTCTCTCTGGGGCCCCAGGATCAAACATGGCACAGCTCTCTCCTCTTCCGTGTGTCTTCTTGAGTGAGTGTCTGTTTATATCAGCCCACCAAGGTGGTGGGGACTCAATCTGAGTCATGTCCTTCTGATGTGGTTGAATCAAAGCCCTAATCTTAACAGATAATTTAATCAAGACAATGTCAGCTGAATCTAATGCATTTTTGGGATTCATAAATAATCTCAAACTGTCACATTTGCATTTCCCTAATAGTTAATGAATTTTAACATATTTTCATGTGCTTATTGTCATTTTTATATACTATTGGGTGAAATGCCTAATAATGGGTTTTTTGCCCCTTTTCAAATTTAATTATTGTGGTGTTTATTGTTGAGTTTTGAAAGTTCTTTATAATTCTAGTTAATAGTCCTTTGCTGGCTATGCGGTTTACAATTATTTTGTCCCAGTCTGTAGCTTGTCTTTCTATCCTTTTAACAGGTTCTTCTGTAGAGCAAAACTTTTTTTTTTTTTAATGTTGATGTAGTCCAATTTATCAATTTTTCCTTTCATGGATAGTTCTTTTGGCATAAAATCTAAGAACACTTAGCCTAATTCTATACCCCAAATATTGTCTGCTGTGTGTTTTTTAGTTTTAGAGTTTTATATTTTACATTAAATTCTGTGATCTATTTTGAGTTTACCTTTGTCAAAAATCAGTTGGGCATATTTGTGTAAGTTTATTTCTAGGCTTTCTATTTGTTCCCCTGATCTATGTATCTATTCCTCTGCAAATAACACTCAATCTTGATTACTGTACCTAAAGAATAAACCTGGAAATCAAGTAAACTGACTCCTCTGATTTTATTTTTCCTTTTCAAAATGGTTTAGCTATTCTAGTTACTTTGCCCTTCTATATAATTTTTAATGCCTGTGTGTTTTATCCCAGCCACATAGAGTGGCATACAGAGTAGGCAAAGATAGAAACAAGAATGAAACTCAGATTTTTCCCAAATAAACAACCTTTTTGCTGTGATTTACAGCTATGTTCTTCACCAATTCTTTCTTTCATGGAAAACAGGATGAAACATATTTCTCCCAACACATAATACAGAGTTTCACCAGTTCTGTGAGATAGCCTCCTGCTCATTCTATTCTTGCAGTTTCATGTTCATGAGTCTCATTGTCTACCTAATTCATCCTGACTCCTCAGTTTGATGCCTGAAGCATTCTTTAAAGCTTTAATCAGCAGTTTCCACCTGTAGCTGTGTTTCTCCTCCCCATCACCTACTTTTTTGGCTTTCTGGTTTGATGGATTCTTTTTTACTGTAATTAGAAAAACTGTAGATTTACAAAAAGTCGTGCATAAAATACAGAGTTTCCATACACCCCCTTATTATTAACATCCTGCATTAGTATGATATACTCGTCACCATTCATGTAAGAATATTTTATAATTGTACTATTAACTATAATTGTATTAACTATAGTCCATCCTCTATATTTATGTTGTGCAGTCCTATGTGTTGGGCTTTTTAATTTTTATTCTGGTAACATATATAAAACCTAAAAATTCCACTTTTAACCATTCATATATTTAATTCAGTGCTGTTAATTGTATTCACAATGTTGTGCTATCATCACCCACTATCCACTAACAAAACTTTACAATCAACCCAAATAGAAACTCTGTACAAGTCAAGTATTAACTCCCCATTACCTATCCCCAACATGACCACTAGTAACCTATTCTCTAGATTCTGACTCTATGAGTTTGTTAATTCCAATTATTTCATATCAGTGAGATCATACAATATTTGTCATTTTTTGTCTGGCTTGTATCACTCAACATGATGTCTTCAAAGTTCATCCATGTTGTCACATATATCAGAGAATCATTCCTTTTTATGGCTAAATAATATTCCATTGTATGTATGTACCACATATTGTTTATCCTTTCTTTGGTTTGTATACGCTTGAGTTGCTTCCGTCTTTTGGCAATTGTGAATAAATATCACTATGAACATTGGTATGCAAGTATCTTTTCAAGACCCTGCCTACAATTCTTTTGGAGATATATCTAAGAGTGAAATTGCCATGTAATATGATAATTCTATACTTAACTTTCTGAGGAACTGCTAAACTGTCTTCCATAGTGGCTACGCCATTTTACATTACTACCAGCAACAAATGAGTGTTCCTATTTCTCCATACCTTGTCCAATACTTGTAATTTTCTGTTTTTTAATAATAGCCTTTCTAGTGGGTAAGAAATGGTATCTCATTGTAGTTTTTTTGTTTGTTTTTTTTTTATTGTGGGTAAAAATCAAATTTTTCACAATACATACCAATATTTGTAAAATGATATATAAATATTCATAGTAGTTTTGATCTGTATTTCCCAAATGACAATGATGTTCAGCATCTTCTCTTGTGCTTTTTAACATCAGGATATCCCCTTTGGATAAATATCTATTCAAAGCTTTTGGTCTTTTTTTAATGGGTTGTTTATCTTTATATTGTTGAATTATAGCTTTTCTTTTTATATTCTGGATATTAAACTCTTATGAGATATGTGTTTTCCAGATATTTTCTTCCACTGAATAGGTTGTCTTTTCATTTTCATTATAAAATCCTTTAATGCATAAAAGTTTTAATTTTAAGGAGGTCCCATTTATCTACTTTTCTTTTGTTGTTGTGCTTAGGGTAAAAAGTCTAAGAAAACATTGCCTAACAAAAGAGCCTGAAGATACTCCCCTACATTTTCTTCTCAGAGTTTTATAGTACTAGTTCTTATATTTAGGTCTTTGATCCATTTTGAATTGATATTTGTATATGGGGTAAGATAGAGGTTCACATCATATCCATAATTGGATACGGTTATCCAATTATCTCAGCACCATTTGTTGAAGAGACTATTCTTTCCAAATTGAGTGGACTTGTCACCCTTGTCAAAAACCAACTGGTAAATGGACAAATTTCTAGAAATGCATAACCAACCTACACTGACACAACAAGAAATACAAGAACTTAACAAACCAATCACAATTAAGGAGATTGAATCTGTCATAAAAAATCTCCCAGCAAAGAAAAGTCCAGGACCAGATGGCTTCACAGGTGAATTCCACCAAGCATTTCTAAAAGAATTAATACCAATCCTGTTTAAACTCTTCCAAAAAAATTGAAGAGGAGAGAAAATTACCCAACACATTTTATGAAGCCAACATCACCCTAATACCAAAGCCAGATAAAGATTCCACAAGAAAAGAAAATTACAGACCAATCTCTCTAATGAACATAGATGCAAAAATTCTCAACAAAATACATGCAAATCGAATCCAATAGCATATCAAAAGACTTATACATCACGACCAAGTGGGATTTATTTCTGGTATGCAAGGCTGGTTCAACATAAGAAAATCAATCAATGTAATACACCACATTAACAAATTGAAGGAAAAAAAACCACATGATCATCTCAATAGATGCAGAAAAGGCATTCGACAAAACCCAACATCCTTTTTTGATAAAAATACTTCAAAAGATATGAATAAAAGGAAAATTCCTCAATACGATAAAAGGCATATATGAAAAACCCACAGCCAACATCATACTCAATGGGGAAAGGTTGAAAGCTTTCCCCCTAAGATCAGGAACAAGACAAGGATGCCCACTGTCACCATTGTTATTCAACATTGTACTAGCAGTTCTAGCTAGGGCAATTAGACAAAACTGTTTGCGGATGACATGATCCTGTATTTAGAAAATCCTGAAGTATCCACAACAAAGCTACTTGAACTAATAAATGAGTTCAGCAAAGTGGCAGGACACAAGATCAACATGCAAAAATCAGTAATGTTTTTGTACACTAGTACTGAACAATCTGAGGAGGAAATAGGAGGAAAATTCCGTTTTCAATAGCAACAAAAAGACTCAAATACCTAGGAGTTAATTTAACCAAAGAAGTACAGGACCTATATGCAGAAAACTACAAAGCAATGCTAAAAGAAATTTTTAAAGACCTAAACAAACGGAAAGACATTCCATGTTCATGGATTGGAAGAATAAATATCGTGAAGATGTCAATCTTGCCCAAACTGATTTATAGATTCAATGCAATACCAATCAAAAATCCCAACAGCTTACTTTACAGAATTAGAGAAGGCAATTACCAAATTCATCTGGAAGGGTAAGTGCATCCAAATAGCCAAAAGCATTCTAAAAAAGAAGAGCAATGTGGGAGGAATTTCACTGCCTGACCTTGAAACATATTTCAAAGCTACAGTGGTCAAAACAGCATGGTATTGGCATAAAGATAGACACATCGATCAGTGGAATAGAATTGAGAATCCAGAAATAAACCCTCACCTATACAGTCAACTGGTTTTTGACAAACCTACCAAGCCCACACTGATGGGAAAAAACAGTCTCTTCAACAAATGGTGTTGGGAGAACTGGATATCTATAACCAAAAGAATGAAAGAGGACCCCTATCTCACCCCCTATACAAGAATCAACTCAAAATGGATCAAAGATCTAAATATAAAAGCCAGGACCATAAAACTACTAGAAGAAAATGTAGGGAAACATCTTCAAGACCTTGTAGTAGGTGGTGGTTTCTTGGACCTCACACCCAAAGCACGTGCAACAAAAGAAAAAGTAGATAAATAGGACCTCTTCAAAATTAAACACTTTTGCGCCTCACAGGACTTTGTCAGAAGAGTGAAAAGGCAGCCAACTCAATGGGAAAAAATATCTGGAAATCACATATCTGATAGGGGTTTAATATCCAGGATATATAAAGAGATGTTACAACTCAACAATAAAAAGACAAATGACCCAATTAAAAAATGGGCCAAAGACTTGAATAGACATTTCTCCAAAGAAGAAATACAAATGGCAAAAAAAAAAAACATGAAGAAATGCTCAACATCACTCATGATTAGGGAAATGCAAATCAAAACTACAATGAGATATCATTTCACACCTATCAGAATGGCCACTATTAAAACGACAGAGAACTACAAGTGTTAGAGAGGATGTGGAGAGATAGGAACACTTCTTCACTGTTGGTGGGAATGCAGGATGGTACAACCACTATGAAGGACTGTTTGGCAGTTCCTAAGGAAATTGAATATAGACTTGCCACGTGACCCTGCAATACCACTACTGGGTATATACCCAGAAGAACTGAGAGCAGTGACAGGAACAGACATCTGCACACTGATGTTCATAGCAACATTATTCACCATTGCCAAAAGCTGGAAACAACCCAGGTGTCCATCAACAGCTGAATGGATAAACAAACTGTGGTCTATTCACACGATGGAATATTATGCAGCTGTAAGAAGAAATGAAGTCATAAAGCATATGGCAACATGGATGAACCTGGAGGACATTATGTTGAGTGAAGCAAGCCAGACACAAAAGGACAAATACTGTATGAACGCGTTACTATGAACCAAATATTTTGTGTAATATATTGTTTGATTCAAAAAAATTTTTATATGTATCCATTAGATTTAATTGAGAAATGTATATATTTATTCATCTTTGTTTACTTTTTAGTTTTTAATTGTTTATATTTTCAATTATTAAATGTATAAAATAAAGTTTAAAAAAAAAAAACTGGTGGGAAGCAGATGTGGCTCAAGTGATTGGGCTTCCACCTACCACATGGGAGGTCCTGTATTCAGTTCCCAGTGCCTCCTGGAGAAGGTGAGCTGGCATGATAGGCAGGCACCATAAGCTGACGCAACAAGATAACAAAACAAAAGAGACACAAAGAGGAAAGACAATAAGAGACACAACAAACCAGGGAGCTGAGGTGGCTCAAGTGATTGAGCTCCTCTCGTCCACATGGGAGGTCCCAGGTTCGGTTCCCTGTGCCTCCTAAAGGGAAAATGAGCAGACACAGAGAGCACACAGCAAATGGACACAGAGAGCAGACAGCGACCACAAACAAAGGGGTGGTGGGGGAGGGGGGAATAAATAAATAAAATAAGTCTTTAAAAAAAAAATCAATTGGCCATAGATGTGAGGATTTGATTCCATTTGGTCTATATGTCTATTCCTGTTCCAGCACCATGCTGTTTTGACCGCTATAGCTTTGTAATACCTTTTAAAGTTAGGGACTATGAGTCCTCCAACCTTGTTCTTCTCCAAGATGTTTGGATATTTGGGCCCCCTTGCACTTCCAAAGAAATTTGATGATTGGCTTTTCCATTTCTCCAAAGAAGGCTTTGGGAATTTTGATTGTATTGAATCTGTAAATCATTTTGGGTAGAACTGACATCTTGGTTAAATGTTTCTAGATACCTGATTCTTTTAGTTGCTGCTTTAAATGGAATTTTTTTTTCTTGATTTCCTCCTCAGATTTCTTATTACTAGTATATAGAAACACTACTGATTTTTGCATGTTGATCTTATAGCCTCCACTTTGCTGAATTCATTTATTAGCTCTAGTAGTTTTGTTGTAGATTTTTCATGACTTTATATAGGATCATGTCATCTATAAATAGTGAATGCTTTACTTCCTCTTTTCCAATTTGGATGTCTTTTATTTCTTTTTCTTGCCTAATTGTTCTGGCTAAAACATCCAGTACAATACTGAAGAATAGTGACAGAGGGCATCCTTGTCTTGTGCCATTACTAGAGGGAAAGCTTTCAATCTTTCACCATTGAGTATGATGTTTGCAGTGGGTTTTTCATATGTGCCCTTTATCATGTTGAAGAAGCTTCCTTCTATTCCTATTTTTCTAAGTGTTTTTATCCAAAAAGGATGCTGGATTTTGTCTAATGACTTTTTTACATCAATGGAGATGACTCCTGGTTTTTGCCCTTCATTCATTAATGTAGTGTTTTACATTAATTGATTTTCTTAGGTTGAACCACCTTTGTATAACTGGGATAAATCCCACTTGATCATGATGTAAATTCCTTTAATGTGCTATTGGATTCAATTAGTCTGTATTTTATTGAGACTTTTGCATCTCTGTTCATAGAGAAATCGGTCTGTAATTTTCTTTACTTGTAAGTTTCTTTATTTGGCTTTGATATTAGGGAGATATTGGCTTCATAGAAAGCACTGGGTAGAGTTCCTTACTGTTAAATATTTTGGAAGAGTTTGAGCAGGACTGGTATTAACTCTTCTGCAAATGTTTGGTAGAATTCAACTGTGAAGCCATCTGGTCCAGGGCTTTTCCTTTTGGGGAGGTTTTTGATGACTGATTCAATCTCTTTACTTGTAATTGGTCTATTGAGATTTTCTATTTCTTCCAGCATCAGTATAGGTTATTTGTGTGTTTCTAGGAATGTGTCCATTTCATCTAGGTTATCTAATTTAGTCATCTAATTTTATCATAGTATCCTCTTATGAACATTTTTATTTCTGTGGGGTCAGAAGTAATATCTCCCTCTCACTTCTGATTTAATTTATTTTTATCTTCTCTCTTTTGTTCTTTGTCAGTCTATCTAAAGGTTTGTCAAATTTATTGATCTTTTAAAATCTCTCACTTTTGGTTTTTTTTTTTTTTTTTTTTTACAGGGAGGTCCTGGGGAACGAACCTAGGTCCCTCCATATGGCAGACGGACACCCAACCATTTGAGCCACATCCGCCCCACTCACTTTTGGTTTTGTGAATGTTTTCTTTTGTATTTTATTCTCTATTTCATTTATTTCTGCTCTAATCTTTGTTATTTCTTTCCTCCTGCTTGATTTGAGTTTAGTTTGCTTTTCTTTTTCTAGTTCCTCCAGGTATACAGGTACAGTCTTTGATTTTAACTCATCTTTTTTATTCTTTCTTCTTTTTTAATGTAAGCATTTTGGGCTATGAATTTCCCTCTCAGTTCTGCCTTTACTACATCCCATAAGTTTTGATATGTTGTGTTCTCATTTTCATTCATACCAAGATATTTACTGATTTCTCTTCTGATTTCTGCTTTGACCCATTGACTGTTGAAAATTGTGTTAACTTCCATATATTTGTGGATTTTTCAGTTCTCCGCCTGCTATTGATTTCCAGCCTTGTTCCATTGTTGTCAGAGAAGAAACTTTGTATATTTTCAATCTTTTTAAATTTATCAAAACTTGTTTTGTGACCCAAAAAGTGGTCTATCCTGGAGAATGATCCATGTGCACTTGAGAAAAATATATATCCTGCTCAAGGGCAATGTTCTGTACATGTCTATTAGGTCTATTTCATTTATCATATTACTCAAGTTCTCTGTTTCCTTTTTGATCTTCTGTCTAGATTATCTATCTGTTGATGAGAATGGTGTATTGAAGTCTCCAACTAATATTGTAGAGGTGTTTATTTCTACATTCAGTTTTTCAAATGTTTGCCTCATGTACTTTGAAACACCGTGGTTAGGTGCATAAATATTTATGGTTGTTATATCTTCTTGGTGGTTAACACATTTATTAATATAAAATGTCTTTCTTTGCCTCTCGTAACAGCTTTTGACTAAAGGTCTATTTTGTCTCATATTACTATAGCTATCCTAGGTCTCTTTTGGTTACTATTTGCATGGATTATCTTTTTCCATTCTTTTACTTTCATCTTGTGTCTCCAGGTCTAACTTGAGTCTGCTGTAACTAGCATGCAGTTGGATTATGCTTTTTATTCATACTTCCCATCTTTTAAAATATTCACAGATAAACAGAAACTGAAAGAATTTGTATCTTTTGATTGGGAGTTTAATCCATTGACATTCAGTATTATTACTGTGAAGGCTATCTTTTTTATAGCCATTTTTTCCTTTGCTTTGTATATGTCATATTTCCTATGTCTCCTTTTCTTTTATTGCAGCCTATTTTTCTATATGGTTGATCTTTTGTGATGTATCTGACAGATCCCTTTCTCACTTTTGTTTCTGTATATTTTTTAAATACTTTCTTTGAGGTTACCCTGGAATTTGTATTACACAACCTACACTTATAAGCTACTAAATTTGAAAAGATACCAACTTAATATCAATAGTGTACATGTTCTCTTCTCCCATATCTCTTTTTCCCTCTTTATGTTGTTTTTTGTCCCACATTACATTTTTATATTTTGTGTGTCCATTATCAGGAAACATGACTATGTCTTATTCAATTGTATTGTGACTCTTGTAGAAATTAAAAGTTAGAGTTATATATTGAGGATACAGTGCCCTTGCATTTTGCATTTACCCATTTAGCTATGTTTACTGAAGACTCATTTTTTCACACTGCTCCAAGTCACTCTCCTGTCTTTTCTTTCCATCCTGGGAGAACTCCATTTAGTAATTCTTGTGGGGCAAGTATTTGGGTGACAAACTGTCTCCGTTTCTGTTTATCTTTGAATGTTTTAAACTCTCCCTCATTTCTGAAGGAAAGTTTTCCCAGATAAAAAATTGGAGGCTGGCAGTTTTCTATTTCTGTACCTTAAATATATCATATGACTGCCTTCTTGCCTTCATGGTTTCTGATGAGAAATTAGCACTTAGTTGCATTGAGGATCCCTTGTATCTAACAAATTGCTTTTCCTTTGGTGCTTTCAGAATTCTCTCTTTATCTTTGACATTTGAAATTCTGATTAGTATATGTCTTGGAGTAGGTCTATTTGGCTTTATTCTGTTTGGAGTACATTGCAGTTCTTGGGCATGTATATTTATGTTTTTCATAAGAGTTATAAAAATTGTGGACAATTTTTCCTAAAATATTCTTTCTGCCCTTTTTCCCTTCTCTTCTCTTTCTGGGATTTCCCAGATGTGTCTGTTAGTATGCTCATGCTGTCACACAAGTTCTGTTCTTCTGACTATATGATTTTTATTGTCTTGTCTTCTAGTTCACTGGCTCTTTCTTCTGCCTGTTAATATCTGCTATTGTATGCCTCTAGTGAGTGTTTTTAATCTCCATTATTATGCCTTTCATCCCTATAATTTCTGTGTTTCTTTTTAAACATTCTACTTCTTTTTGTGCACACATTGTCTTCTTAATATCCTTTAGCTCTTGTATTAGTCAGACAAAGGGGTGCTGATGCAAAGTACCAGAAATCTGTGGCATTTCTAAAGAGTATTTATTTGGGGTAAAAGCTTACAGTTACAAGGCCCCAAAAAGTCCAACTCAAGGTACCATAAAGAGGTACTTCCTCACCCAAAGTCTGTTGCCACATGTTGAAGAAGATGACAGGCGATGTCTGTGAGGGTTCAGGCTTCCTCTTTTCTCTCTTAAGGTTCTGGGGGCCCAGATCCTTCTGATCTCAGCTGTAGGCTGGAGGGATCATTTCTTTCTAGGCTCAGCTGCTCTGTTCTCTTCACAAGGTCAGCTGTAACTTTCAGGTGAAGGGCTTACCTCTCTTCCCAGGACCTCTGCCGTGTCTATGGTCTGTCTCTCTTCCTCTGTGTATCTACTTCTCTGTGTTCTTGATTAAACATCCATTTATATAACCCACCAAGGAGGCAGGGACTCAACTCTGAGTCACCCTACTGACATGGCCAAATCAAAGCCCTAATCTTAACATAATTTATTCAAAGACCTCTCAGCTGAATCTAATACAATCAAAGGATATCACACCCAGAGGAACAGACCAGTTTACAAACATAATCAAATATCCTTTTTTGGACTTCATAAATAATATCAAACTGCTATAGCTCTATATCCAGCATTAGTTTATTTCTATCCATATTTTCCTCCGTCTCCTTGTATTGACTTAGGAAATTGACTTAGGAAATTTGTTTGAACTTCTTTGATTAGTTGTTCCAAAGTCTATGTTTCCTCTTAGGTTTTAATTTGTTTCCTTAACTATTCCTTTTTCTTAGCATAGCTTGTAATTTTGGGCTGATGTCTAGGCATATAATTATTCTACTTTATCTGATATTAATATACCTGGTTTCCTTTGATTAATGTTTACATGATATATCTTTTTCTATCCTTTTTGCTTCAACTTACCTATATTTTTATATTTAAAGTAAGTTTCTTATGGATAGTATGTGATTGAGTCATATTTTTTAATCCACTATGTCAATCTCTGTCTTTTAATTGTTGTATTTAGACCCCATATGTTTAAGTTAGGGCTTAATCTGCCTTTTTATTTTTTGTTTGTTTGTTCTCTCTGATTTTTTGTTGTTGTTTTGTCTTCCTTTTCCTACCATCCTGTTGGTTACTTGAACATATTTTAGAATTCCATTTTTATGTATCTATAGTTTTTTAATGTATCTCTTTATATAGCTTGTTTAGTTGCTTTTCTATGGACATATGTACACAACTTAACAAAGTCTACTGATGCCATCATTTTACCAGTTCAAGTGATATATAGAAACTTTACGTCCCTTCATTTCACTTTACCATTCCCCATTTATACCATAAATGTCCTAAATATTTCCTATGTATACATTTATGACCACAACAGTGTGATATTTTTTTGCTACAACTAACACACATAATTTAGAAAACTCAAAAGAAGAAGGAAAGCCTATTGTATGTATCCATATTTTTGCTTTACATGTTCATTCTCCCTTCTTGTTATTCCAAACTTTATTTTTTTATCATTTTATTTCTGTTTAAAGAACAACTTCTGGCCATTCTTTTAGAGTAAGTCTGTTGGTGACAAATTCTCAAAGTAATTTCGTCTGACAATGTCCTGAATTCCCTTCATTCCTTAAGGACATTTTCTATGGAAATAGGATTCTGGGTTTATGGTTCTTTTCTTGAAAAGAATGTTGTGGTACTTCCTTCTGACCTCTATGGTTTCTGATGAGAAATCTACTGCCATTCAAATTATTTTTGCCCTTTAGATAACATGCCATTTCTCTTTTGCTGCTTTCAAAATTTTTCTTTTTCTTAATTTTGCATAAGTGTGACCATTATGTGTCTTGATGTCAATTTTTTTAGGATTTTTTTCCTGTTTGCAATTCATTTACTTCCCCAGGTTTATACCTTTTGCCAACTTTGGGAAGTTCTGTTTGGAGTTCACTTGGCTTCCCAGATTTATGCCTTTGGCCAAATTTAGGGATTTTTCAGCTATTATTTCTTTGAGCCCTTTTTCAGTCTTTCCCCCTCTTTTTCTTCTCCTGGGTCTCCAATGACACAAATGTTAGATCTTTTGTTATATCCACCAGTCAATTTTCTCTGTGTTGTTCAGATTGAATAAATTCTGTTGTTCTGTCTTCAAGTTCACTGATTCTTTCATGTCTCCACCATTCTACTTTTGAGCCCATCCACTGAGATTTTAATTTCAGTTATTGTATTTTTAACTCTAAAATATCCATTTACCTCTTTTTTATGTATTCTATGTCTTTACTAAGACTTTTTATTTCCTTGCAGAATCTTTTTTTTTTATTTGTTTCAAGCATGTACATAATTTCTTGTTGAATATTTTTTGTGTGTTAAAATCTGTCAGATAACTCTAACATCTCTGTCATCTCAGTAGTTGGTATCTTTTTATTGTCTTTTTTCATTTAGTTTGGGATTATCCTGGTTCTTGGTATAATCAGTGATTTTCACTTGAAAGTTGACTATTTTGAATATTATGCTGTGAGACTCTGTACCTTATTTAAAACTTCTGTTTTAACTGGTATCCTCTAAAACCACTCTGACAGGGGAAGGGGTGGTGCTGTCTCATTACGTCCAGCTGAGCATAGAAGTCCAGCTTCTTCACTCAGTCTACATTTCTTCTCCACTCAGTTTACATTGATTCTGAGTCATGGAGGGGTGGAAGGACTCCTTGCTACTGCTGGATAGGTTGGAAATCCTGGCTTGCCACTAGGCATCCACTGATATCTCTCTGAGAGGGAAGGGTAGGAATCCCTCATTACTGTGCCCCACATGGCCTCTACTAACACCATGAGGGTGACCTCAAAATTACAGTGGGTGGTGATGAAGTCCTGACTCTCCACCAGGCCTCCTCTGACAGCACTAGAGAGGGAGGAAGGATGCTCATTATTGCTAGCTGGGGGTGGAAGTCCAGGATCCCCTTATGGTCTCCACTGATACTATAGAGGAGAAGGCTCAAAACTGCCCTATTAAGATGCAAGTTGCAACTCCATACTCAGCTTTCTCTGACACATAACTCCAACAGGAAAGTTGGGGCACCTCATTATAGTCTGGTGAGGGTGGAAGTCTAAGCTCTCCATTCAATCTTTGCTGGTATGGGTAGAGATGGGGTCACAGTCTTGTCTGTGGTGTCTGGCTAGAGTATAGCATTTATTGCCTGAAAGTTTACTGTCTTTCTACATTGTCCCTTGCCTAGTCTTTTTGTTAGAGAGAGCAGGCTTTTGTTGGGGCATTTTTTTCCTTTACCTGTTGGCATTTTCAGATTACTATTTTCTTCAGCTCCAAGTTTAGGAAATATGAAGCAAAAATAAAACCCAGAGAATTCACCATCATGCCCTTCCTTGGGACCTGAAGTCTCTAGTCAATGTGACTTCACTTTTCAGGATCTTCTTATACTCTTATTGCCAATGTTTTTAGGTGTATTTAGTGGGAAGGACAGGCAAAAGTACTTCATCTTCCTCAGAAGTGGAAGTCTCACAAATTTTAAGAAACTACCACATATTAAGCTTTGGTGTATTATCAAAGAACTGTATCCATAATTACATAAAAAGGGTATTGAAATAATCTTTCCTCTTCCAATGACATATTTGTGTGAGGCCAGATTTTTTTCATATATTTCAACCAAAACAACCTATCACAAAATTGAATGCAGAAGCAGAACTGAGAATTCCAGCTGTTTCCTGTTAAGCCAATCATTTAAATGAGTTGGGAAAAAAATCTTAATTATTTCATTGAATATTTTGTTTCAAAAATATAGTTTTCAAAAAGTGTTATTTATGTTAACATATATTACTTTACTACTGTTATTTTAATTAATAAGTATTTTGATATTTTCTGTTTTAATTTTTAATATTGTAAATGTCTATAGATACAATCCACATCAACCAAAGTTCCTTGAGGTCCTCAGTCATTTTTAAGAGTATATAGGAGAATTTAAACTAAAAGTTTGTGAAGCTCAGAGATAGAGAAAAAATTAATATTAAAGGAAGTTCTTACCTCCTCTCCCAAGAGTAGCATCTGTGGTTTGTGAGCATGGTGTCCAGTTCCTCGTGTCAATTCAGGTAATCTTTCTGGTGTTGCTGGAGGAGCAGTGGCATATTCTTGATAGTCACCCAAAACAGGAATTCCATGCAATATTCTACAATGTGATAAAAACAAGGAACTTGTGTTTTAAATCATTCATTAAGCAAAAAGTGTTTGCTTTCACTTCCTACTTCTGCTGAAATAAATTAATGTTTGATATCAGTACTAACCAGAGATTGTATAGAAGTCAGATAATCCAAAATGGGAAATAACCCAAAAATAATTTATGTTTGGTTCTGAAGGCATTGTAATTGTAACTTTTATGTGATTTTGTTCTATTACATTGGAATCGTAAATTCCCCTTATGAAAGCCTTATTGGAAAGAGGTAAAAAGTTCTCCACCTGCTGACCACTAATCTGCTCCCAACTGCAAGCTCACAGAAAACAGTTTCATTTCTTAGACTGGGACAGAGCCTAAGCAGAATTGCCTTCTCACATTAAGGTTTTCTCTTTTGGATTCATATCTTGCTTGGATGAACAAAGCCTGATTTGGCATTAAGTTTTCCCTTCTTGGTTGCAAGATACATATACATAAAATATATATAGAAGATATAAAATGTATACAAAAAAGCCTTAAGCCAAATAAATATAATAAATCAAAATTTAAAGACAAATGTGTCATTAATGACTCACCTACAGACCACATGCAAATACATTAATTGCAACACATTATAAAAGGTATATAAAATGAATATAAAGTGGGTCTAAACCAAATATAGCTACATCAATTTCATATGGCAATATTTAGAGACAAAATTCCACCCAGATTTTTGATATACAAATATATGAACAATCATACTTTAGGAGCCACCAAATATGAAGACTAAGCATACACAAACCCAACTGAGGTTCATTACTGTTTTAGTCAGCCAAAGGTATGCTGATGCCAAGTACCAGAAATCTGTTGGCTTTTATAAAGGGTATTTATTTGGGGTAAAAGCTTATAGTTACAAGGCCCTAAAGAGTCCAACTCAAGGTTACTTTCTCACCAAAGTCTGTTGCCACATGTTGAAGCAAGATGGTGGGTGACCTCTGCCTGGTCGCTCCTTCCTTCTTCCTCTTAAGGCTCCATGGGCCCAGCTTCTTCTGATCTCAACTGTAGTCTGGCATAGGGCTCAGCTGCTCTGTTCTCTTTAGCTGCAAACTGTCAGGTGAATGGCTCATCTCTCTTCCCAGGGCCGCAGGATCCTCTTCCATGTCTATGGAGCTCCCTTCCTCTGTGTATCTCTTCTTCTCTACTAAGTTTCCATTTATATAGCCCACCAAGGGGGCGGGGACTTAAACTGAGTTACACTCTACTGATGTGGTTGAATCAAAGCCTTAAACTTAACATAATTTAATCTCAGCTGAATCTAATACAATCAAAGGGTGTCACACCCAGAGGAGCAGACCAGTTTACAAACATAATCTCTCTTTTTGGAATTCATAAATAATCTCAAACTGCCAGTTACTAAAGAGTATGCTGAAATTCACAGATTCCAGCACACTAGGTCTTCAGAATTAGGCCCACCAAGAGCTATGGTGGAGAAGATAAGGGTTTCCCAAAAGTGTAGTCATGAAATAAAGCACTCCATCTCACCTAGTCAAATATTTGAATTCAACAAAAAGTAAAGCTCAACTACCAATGTGGTGAATATAATAGACTGCCACTCAACACCCCTTCCATCCTTCTTCTAATGTAATTTCCCAAACTGCAGAGGATGGAGAAGTAAAAGCTCTCCTGCAGCCCAAGTTCTTGATGTGATTTAGAATCCACTGCTCAGATGTACTCACATACTCTTTGAAAGGCAGAAGTTGCTAATGTTTCTGTTGGTAAGCACATTCATGGCAACCTTCCATTTTTCTGTGGCAGTGTTGAAGTTACTTCTTTTGAGGGTTGACTTTTTTCCTGAAGTTTCACAGATTTATATATTTTTTAATCATTGGAATTGTAGGTTCACAAAAAAAATCATATAGAAAGTACAGAGTTCCCATATACCCTCCACATACTCACAAGTTTTCCCTATTATTAAAATTTGCATTTGTGTGGCACTTTTGTTATAACTGATAAAACAATATCATTACAATTATACAACTAAATGATGTAGTCCATAGTTTACATTAGGGTTCACTGTTTGTACTGTAGTGTCCTATGGTTTTTAAAATTTTTTATTCTAGTAATGTATATACGATCTGAAATTTCCCATTTTAATCACATTCAAATATACAATATAGTGCTATTAATTACTTTCACTGTGTTGTGTTACCATCAACACCATCCGCTACTAATACATTTCCATTACCACTGTGGTAGTTTGAGGCTTTTATGGACCCCAGGAAAGATCATATCCTTAGAGCTAATCCATTCTTGTGGGTGTGAACCTATTGTAGGTGGGACCTTTTGATTAGATTATCTCAGTTAAGGGCCTTCTGGTTAGATTACTTCAGTGAGGCATGACCCAGTGTGGGTCTAATCTTCTTAACTGGAGTCCTTTATAAACAGGAAAAATACAGAGAGAGAAGAACACAGAAGCCCAGAAAGGAACCCACAGAAGCTGGGAGAGAAAGCCACAGATGGACCAGCCAGAAACTGAAAATAATGGAGCCCAGTGGAGAAGGCAGAGACCAGCAGACTCTGCCATGTGCCTTCCCATGTGACAGAGGAGTCCAGGATCGCCTACAGCTGGTCTTCAGGAAGATAATGTCACCTGATGAAGCCTTGGTTTGGACACTTTTCTCAGCCTCGAAACTATGTTTGCAAGCCAATAAATCCCACTGTAAAAGCCAATCCATTTCCAGTATATTGCTTTCAGCAACTTTTAGCAAACACAACCACAACAGAAACTCTGTACCAATTATCTATTAAATCCCCATTCCCTACCCTCATGCCAACCCCTGGTAAACTGTATTCTACTTTTTGACTCATGAATTTGCATATCTTAATAATTTCATATAAGTGAGATCATACAATATTATCTTTTTCTGCATGGTTTATTTCACTCAACACAATGTCTTCAGGTTCATCCATGTGGCCACACGTATCAGAACTTCACTTCTTTTTATAGCCAAATAATACCCCATTTTGTGTATATAACACATTTCGCTTATCCATTCATCTGTTGATGGACACTTAGGTTGCTTCCATATTTTGGCAACTTTGAATAATGCTGCTATGAACATGATTTGCAAATATCTGTTCAAGTCCCTGTGTATTAGTCAGCCAAAGTGGTGCTGATGCAAAGTACCAGAAATCTGTGGCTTTTATAAAGGGTATTTCTTTAGGGTAAAAGCTTACAGTTACAAGGCCCTAAAGAGTTCAACTCAAGGTACCATAAGAGGTATTTCCTCACCCAAAGTCTGTTGCCACATTTTGGGGCATGATGGGGGGTGATGTCTGTTGCCACATTTTGGGGCATGATGGGGGGTGATGTCTGTGAGGGTTCAGCCTTCCTCTTTCCTCTTAAGGCTCTGTGGGCCCAGCTTCTTCCTATCTCAGCTGTAGGCTGGAGGACTTGTCTTTCTTCCCGGGGCTCAGCTGCTCTGTTCTCTTCACAAGGTCAGCTGTAAACTATAAGATTAATGTCTCATCTCTCTCTGGGGCTCCAGCATCAAAACTAAGTTCTCTCCTCTGCTGTGTCTTTTTCTGTGTTCTGCTGTGTATCTACTTCCATGTGAAAGTCTGTTTTATCAGCCCACCAAGGGAGCTGGGACTCAACGCTGAGTCACACTTTAATGACGAGGTCGAATCAAATCCCTAATCTTAATCAGACATCTGATTTAATTTAATAAGATGCCTCGGCTGAATATAATACAATCAAAGGGTTATCACACCCAGAGGAACAGACCAGTTTAAAAACATAATCTACATCTCTTTTTGGAATTAATAAATAATATCAAACTGCCACACCCTGCTTTCAATTTTTTTAGATATATTCCTAGAAGTAAGATTGTTAGGTCATATGGTAATTCTATACATGATTTTCTCTGAGGAACAGCCAAACTGTTTTCACAGAGTCTACACCATTTTACATTACCACCAACAATGAATGAGTGTTTTTATTTCTCCATATACTCTCCAACACTTGCTGTTTTCCTTTTGTTTTTATGAGTAGCCAGTCTAGTAAATATGAAATGGTATCACATTGTTGTTTTGATTTTGAATTTCCTAATGGCTAATAATGTTGATGATCTTTTCAGTGTGTACTGGCCATTTGTATACATCTTTAGAGAAATGATTATTCAAGTCTTTTCCCCACTTTTGTTGGGTTATCTTTTTGTTGTTGACCTCTAGGATTTCTTTATATATTCTGGATGTTTAGCCTTAATCAGATATGTGGTTTCCAAATATTTTCTCCCACTCTGTAGGCTGCCTTTTTACTTTCATTGCAAGTCCTTTGATGCACAGAAGTGTTAAATTATGATGAAGTCTCATTTATCTATTTTTGTTGTTATTGTTGTTGCTTGTGCTTTTGGTGTAAAGTCTAAGAAACCATCGCCAAATACAAGGTCCTGAAGATGTTTCCCTACGTTATCTTCCAGTTTTGGTTCTTATATTTTTAGGTCTTTGATCCATTTTGAGTTAATTTTTGTATATTGTGTGAGTTAGGGTTACACTTTCATTCTTCTGCATATGGATATCCATTTTTCCAGCACCATTTATTAAAGACACTACTCTTTCTGCATTAGTGGACATGGTAACCTTGTCAAAAATCAATTGACCATGATGTGAGGGTTTATTTCTGAACTCTCAATTTGATTTCATTGGTCTATACATCTTTCCTTGAGCCAGTACCACACTGTTTTGATTACTGTAGCATTGTAATAAGTTTAGTATGGGGGAAGTGTGAGTCCTCCAATTTTATTCTTTTTTTGCAAGATGTCTTTGGCTATTTACCCTTCCATATAAATTTGACGATTCATTTTTCCATTTCTACATAGAAGGCTGTTGAAATTTTGATTGGAATTGCATTGAATTTGTTAATCACTTTGAGTAGGATTCACATCTTAATATTTTCTCTTCCAATACATGAGTGCAGAATTTCCTTACATAATTTAGGCCTTCTTTAACTTCTTTTAGAAATGTTTTATAGGTTTCCATTTATAAGTCCTTTACATCCTTGGCTAAATTTATTCCTATATATTTGACTATTTTATTTGCTATTATAAGTAGATTTGTCTTTTTTAATTAGCTCTTCAGATTGTTCATTACTAGAGTATAGAATATAGAAAGACTACTGATTTATGCATGTTTATCTTATATCCTGCCACTTTGATGAATTTGTTCATTAGCGCTAGTAGCTTTGCTGTACATTTTTCAGAGATTTCTATATAAATTATCATGTCGCTGCAATTAGGGAAAGTTATACTTCTTCCTTTCTTATTTGGATGCCTTTTATTTCTTTTTCTTGCATAAATGCTGAGGCTAGAACTTCCAGTACAATGTTGAATAATAGTGGTGACAATGGGCATCCTTGTCTTGTTCCTCATCTCAGAGGGAAAGCTTTCAGTCTTTCAGCATTGCATATGTGTTAGCTATAGGTTTTTCATATATGTCCTTTATCATATTGAGGAACTTTCCTTATATTCCTAATTTTTTGAGGGTTTTTATCAAGAAGGGGTGTTAGATTTTGTCAAAGGGTTTTTCTTGGTCAGTTGAGATGATGATGTGGGGTTTCTTCCTTTGTTCTATTAATGTAATAAATTAATTGATTTTCTTACATTGAACTACCCTTGCATACCTGGGATAAATCTCTCTTGATCATGGTGAATAATTCTTTTAATGTGCTGTTGTATTTGGTTTGCTATTATTTTGTTTAGGATTTTTACATCTATATTCATGAGGGATATTGGTCTGTAATTATCTTTTCTTATCATATCTTTATCTGGCTTTGGTATTAGGGTGATGGTGGCCTCATAGAATGAGTTAGGGAGTGTTTCCTCCTCTACAATTTTTTGGGTAAAGCTTTAGAGCAGTTTTGGTGTTAATTCTTCTTGGAATGTTTGGAAAAAGTCACCAGTGAAACCACCTGGTCATGGGCTTTTCTTTCTTGGGAGTTTTTTGATTATTGATTCAAACTCTTTCCTTGTCGTTGGTCCGTTGAGAACTTCTACTGCTTGAGTCAGTCAGTGTACGTAGTTGTTGTGTTCCTAGGAATTTGTCTATTTCACTAGATTATCTAATTTTTTGGTATATATTTTGTTCATAGTATCTTCTTATAATCATTTTTATTTTGTAGGGTTGGTATTAATATTATCCCTTCATTCCTGATTAGAGCTATTTATATCTTCTTTCTTTTTTCTTTGTCAGTCTAGCTAAAGGGTTGTCAATTTATTGATCTTCTCAAAGAATCAACTTTTGGTTTTATTGATTCTCTATTTTGTTTTTATTCCCTATTTCACTTGTCTCTGCTCTGATCTTTGCTTTTCCCTTCCTTCTGCTCTCTTTGGGTTTAGTTTGCTCTTCTTTACTAGTTCTTCTAGTGTGAAGTTGGGTCTCTGATTTGAGATCTTTCTTCTTTTTTAATGTTTTTTAATGTTTCACTATAAATTTCACTCTCAGCACTGCCTTTGCTGTATCCCATAAGTTTTGGTATGTCGTGTTTTCCTTTTCATTGGCCTCAAAACATTTCCTAATTTCCCTTGTGATTTCTTCTTTGACCACTGGTTGTTTAACATGTGTTGTTTAATTTCCACATATCTGAGAATTTTCCAGTTATCCCTCTCTTCTTGATTTCTAGTTTCATTCCATTGTGGTTAGAGAAGATACATTGTATGATTTCAATATTTTTTAATTTATTGAGATTTGTTTTGTGACCTAAGTTATGGTCTAGCCTGAAGGATGACCTGCATGCACTAGAAAAGAATGTGCATTATACTGCTGCTGGGTGAAGTGTTCCAGATATAGATCTGTTGGGTCTAATGGTAGTTTATAGTATTGACCTAGCCTTTTATTATTATCTTCTGTCTAGATGTTCTATCCTTTATAGAAAGTGGTGTATTGAATTTTCCTATTATTAATGTATAACTGTCTATTTCTCCCTTCAAATCTTTCAATATTTGCTTAATATATTCTGGAGCTCTGCCATTATATGTACATATGTTTTTATTTGCTATGCCTTCCTGTAGAAGACCCCTCTACCAGGATGTAGTGTCTTTCTTTATCTCTTATAGCAGTTTTATACATAAACTCTATTTTATCATATATTAATATAGCACTACAGTTCTCTTTTCGCTACTATTTTCATGGAATTTTTTTTCCATTCTTTCACTTTCAACCTACTTGTGTCTTTGAATTTAAGGTGAGTCTCTTGTAAACAGCATACAGTTGGATCATGCTTCTTTATCCATTCTGCCAATCTCTGCCTTTTGAATGAAAGTTTAATCCATTTACATTTAAAGTAACTACTGATAAAGCAAGAGTTTTGTATTAGCCAGGGTTCTCTAGGGAAGCAGAACCAACAGGAGATATCTGCAAATAGTATGAGGTTTTTAAAATTCTCTCACACAACCATGGGGATGCACAAGTCCAAATTCCACAGGCAGGATGCAAACCAGGGGCTCCAATGAAGGTCTTTGATGACTTCCCAGGAGATGCTGGCTGTCCAAAGTGGAGCTGGAAGTTCCCTCTTAATGCTGAAACTATTTCCCCTTTTAATGCCTTCAACAAATTGGATAAGACATCACTCATTGATGATGGCAATCTCTTTGATTGATTATAGATGTAATCAGCCATCTATGAATCAACTTACTGATGATTAAGTCCATGAAATGTCCTTGTATTAATGTCCAATGCTTGCTTGACCAAAAAACTGGGCACCATTACCTGGATGAATTGACACATTATTCTATCACAGTATACCCCTTGTCAACCTGGCAGCCATACACATCACCTTAAACCATACTTAGTCCTTAGTCTCTAAATAAAAACATTAACAGAGAATCAGATATATGGTTATATAGGTATATAGATACATAGATATGGATATAGATTATATAGATATAACAATATTGAACTGTCCTGCATATAAACAGAAATGCACTAATTCCCTCCAGAGCATGATGCAAGTCCTTGGGTAATATTCACTCTTAAACTTGACATCCTTAAATATAATGACATGAAATTAATACAACTTATATCATATGATAAGGGGAAAAGTTAGGGAAGAAAACAAAAATATTTGTTTTATGAACATAAACAATCATACTCATAACAAAACATGGAAGACATATTCATGACCATTGCAGTCCTCATTTCTGTAAATGGTCACATAGTTGAAGTTTATATTTATCACTACCTTCTTCCACTACTCATTCCATGTTCCCATTATCCTCAGCAAGCACTTCAGCTATCCATTGTTCTTTGCCTGGAACATTCCTGAAGTCTCTGGGCCATTGGTAGTCTTGCCTGTATTGGGTTGTTGCAATTTTCCATTGACTTTAATCACAGAGCATGAGAATACAAAAGAAACCTTAGGGGATATCCTGTATTCCAGGCAAACTCTTCTTTACCTTCTATTTCCCCTTGATAGTCAGGATCAATCGCCCTAGACAGTACAGTAATCCCCATCTTAGCATATTGATTCAGAGGCATGAGGAGCCCAAAGTGGCCAGGTGGCAGTCTTAACTTCCAGTTCAATGGAATCATTGTTGTGTTCCGTGGTGGAAGCACTCCTCCATCTGGAACTAAGATCTGTAGACCAGCAGAGCTTAAGGTTGCAGGGACAGGAAACAAAAATTTTCCTGGTGGATCACTATGGATGATATGAGTGATGCCACTTCTATTTCCACCCCTTGATTCTTGGACCCCTGAATCCTGGCTATGGGAGAAACAGCACCAGAGAGTGGATGCTGATTTAGAGCATACACAGCCTCCTAGAGAACATTGCCCCAGCCCTGCAAGGCATTGCCACCTAGCTGGCATGATAATTGAGTCTTCAAAAGGCCATTTCACTGTTCCATCAATCCAGTTGCTTCAGGATGATGGGGAACATGGTAAGACCAGTGAATTTCATGAGCATGTGTCCATTACCGCACATCATTTGCTTTGAAGTGGGTTACTTGATCAGAAGCAATGCTGTGTGGAATACCATGGCAGGTGGATAAGACATTCAGTAAGTCCACGGATGGTAGTTTTGGAAGAAGCATTGTGTGTAGGGAAGGCAAACCCATATCTGGAATATTTGACTATTCCAGTTAGAACAAATCACTGCCCCTTCCATGATGGAAGTGGTCCAATGTAATCAACCTGTCACCAGGTAGCAGGCTGATCACCTCGGGGAATGGCACCATATTGGGGGCTAAGTGTGGGTCTCTGCTGTTGTGAGACTGGGCACTCAGCAGTGGCTGTAGCCAAGTCAGCCTTGGTGAGGAGAAGTCCATGTTACTGAGCCATGCATAACCTCCATCTTTACCTGATGGTCAGTTTGCTCATGAGGCCACTGGGCAATGATAGGAGAGGCTGGGGAAAGAGGCTGAGTGCTAGCCACAGAGTAGGTTATCTTATCCACTTGATTATTAAAATCTTCCTCTGCTGAAGTCACCCTCTGGTGAGCATTCACATGGGACACAAATATTTTCATGTTTTTTGCCCACTCAGAAAGGTCTATCCACATACCTCTTCCCCAGACCTCCTTGTCACCAATTTTCCAATCATGTTCCTTCCAAGTCCCTGACTATCCAGTCAAACCATTGGCAACAGCCCATGAATCAGTGTACAAACACACCTCTGGCCATTTCTTTTTCCAAGCAAAATGAATAATCAGGTGCACTGCTCAAAGTTCTGCCCACTGGGAGGATTTGTCCTCACCACTGTCCTTCAGGGATGTCCCAGAAAGGGGCTGCAGTGGAGCTGTCCACTTTTGGGTGGTACCTGCATATTGTGCAAAACCATCTGTAAACCAGGCCTGAGATTTCTCTTCCTCAGTCAACTGATTGTAAGTAACTCCCCAAGAGGCCATAGCTGAGGCTGGGAAAGAGAAAGTATCATAGCAGGAATGGTGACCATGGGCACCATGTAACTTCCTCATGTAACTTATTTGTAGCTTCAGGACCCTCTTGAGCTCTATCTCGTTTATACCACTTACACTTCATTATGGTGTGCTGCTGTGCATGTCCAACTTTATGGTTTGGTGGGTCAGACAATACTCAGCTCATGATAGGCAACTCAGATCTCATGGTAACTTGGTGTCCCATGGTTAAGCATTCTGTCTTTACCAAGTCCCAGTAGCAGGCAAAACATTGTTTCTCAAAAGGAGAGTAGTTATCTGCAGAGGATTGCAGGGCTTTGCTCCAAAATCCTAAGGATCTGCATTGTGATTCTCCTATAGGGGCCTGCCAAAGGCTCCAGACACCATCTCTATTTGCCACTGATACTTTCAGCACCATTGGATCTGCTGAATCATATGGTCCAAGTGGCAGTGCAGCTTACAAAGCAGCCTGGACCTGTTATAGAGCCTCCTCCTGTTCTGCTCCCCAGCCAAAACTAGCAGCTTTTCTGGTCACTCAGTAAATGGGCCAGAGTAGCACACCTAAATGAGGAATGTGTTATCTCAAAAATCCAAAGAGACCTACTAAGTGTTGTACCTCTTTTTTGGTCATAGGAGGGGCCAGATGCCACAGCTTATCCTTTACTGTTGAAGGGATATTTCAACATGCCCCACACCGCTGGACACCTAGAAATTTCACTGAGGTGGAAGACCTCTGTATTTTTGTTGGATTTATCTCCTATCCCCTCTTACACAAATACCTTACCAATAAGTCTAAAGTCACTGCTAATTCTTGCTTACTAGGTCCAATCAACATGTATCATCAATATAATGGACCAGTGTGATGTCTCATGGGAGGGAAAGATGATCAAGTTCCATGCAGACAATATTATGACATAGGGCTGGAGAGTTGATATACCCCTGAGGCAGGATAGTGAAGGTATATTGCTGGCCTCATCAGCTGAAAGCAAACTGTTTTTGGTGGTCCTTACTAATTGCAATTGAGAAAAAAGCATTTGCCAGATCAATAGCTACATACCTGTTACCAGGGGATGTGATGATTTGCTCAAGCAATGATACTACATCTGGGACAGTGGCTGCAATTGTTGTCACCACCTGGTTAAGTTTATGATAATCTACCATCATACTCCAAGATCCATCTGTTTTCTGCACAGGCCAAATAGGAGAGTTGAATGGGGATGTGGTGGAAATCACCACCCCTGCATCCTTCAAATCCTTGGTGGCAGCACTGATCTCTGCAATACCTCCTAGAATCCAGTCTTGCTTTTGATTTACTATTTTGCTATGTAGGGGCAATTCTAGTGGCTTCCACTTGGCCTTTCCTACAAAAATAGCCCTCACCTGACAATTCAGGGATCCAATGTGGAGATTCTGCCACATTGGAGTATGTCTATTCTAATTATGCATTCTGGAACTGGGGAAATAACAACCAAATTGGTCCGGGGACCCACTGGACCCACTGTAAGATGGACCTGAGCTAAAATTCCAGCAATCACTTGACCTCCATACGTCCCTATTCTGACTGGTGGACCACAGTGATGTTTTGGTTCTCCTGGAATTAATGTCACTTCTGAACCAGTGTCTAATAATCCCCAAAATTTCTGATCATTTCCTTTTCCCCATTGCACAGTTACTCTGGTAAAAGGCCGTAGGTCTCTTTGGGGAAATCTGGGAGGAAGATTAACAGTATAAATTTTTGGCAGTATAACAGATTCCTTCTCCAAGGGGACCTGGCCTTCTCCTCATTCAAGGGACTCTGGGTCTGTAAACTATCTCAAGTCTGAGAATTGATTAAGAGGCCATGATTTTCTGTGTCTGTAATTCAAGTTAGGGTTTTGTTCACTCAACCTAGAACTCTTCTGCTTATACATATCAGGTAGGAATTTAGTAGACTACCCATGTATTCCACTTCTAAGTACCTGTATTAGTTAGCCAAAGGGGTGTTAATGTGAAATACCAAAACTGGGCTGGCCTTTATAAAGGGTATTTATTTGGGGTAGAAGTTCACAGATACCAGGGCATAAAGCGTTAAGTTTCTTCTCTCACCAATGTTCATTGCCACGTGTTGGAGCAAGACAGCTGCCGGCGTTTGCCAGGGTTCAGGCTTCTGGGTTCCTCTCTTCCCGGGGCTGCGTTTCTCTCCAGGCTTAGCTCCTGTTTTCTCTATAAGGTTAGCTGTAGACGATCAGGCAAACGGCTTGCTTCTCCTCTCCTGGGGCCTTCTTTCCAACATCAAAACTGCTTCTCAAAAGACTGCTTCTACTCTGTTCTTTGCCTTGCCTTTTATATTTGATTCCCCACCCACCAAGGGGTGGGGCTCAATGCCTGATTATAACCTAATCATGCCCAGATTAACAGATCAGTTTACAAGCATGATTCAATTATATTTTTGGAATTCATAATTACATCAAATTCCCCAACAGCCACAGTACCCCATGATCTATTAGCCAACACCATAGCTCTATGTGACTCAGATTCTTTTGACTGCTCCTTTGAGTCTGCCTTTCATTGTGGTAGCCACACCCATCTTTTCTTTGGTGATTAACTGATGATACTTGGCTTTTACCAGCCCAAGATACAAGATCCAATAATCTCTATAATGTTGAACGATTCTAGTTTCATGACAGCAGTTCCCACAGTAATATCTGAACTACAGAGAACAACAACCACAGAGCCCTTCAGGGGAGATGGAGTTAGTCTTACAAATTTATTCCTCACAGACGTGGTTAAAGGTCCTCTAGACATTCCTGGGGTGGGTAGGCAGGTCTTAAATGGTAAATCCATTCTAGCATTCCAATCTCTCTAAGCCTTTGATTTCCCTCTTCTACTGTATACCAGGGTAAATCGGGCATCTTGACCTCAGACATGCTAGGCCATCTTTTGGTCCATGTTTCAGTCAGCCACCCAAACAAACTGTTAGAGCCCTTTCTAACCACTTGAGCTACAGCGTTGAATTCAGAATATCTGCTTAGTGGACCCATATCAATAAATTCAGCCTGATCCAACTTTATATTCCTTCCACCATTATCCTATACCCTTAGTATCCATTCCCACATATATTCCCCTGATTTCTGTCTATATATATTGGAAAACTTATGCAGTTCTTTTAGAATATAGCATACTTCCTCATGGGTCACACGTTGTACTTTGCCTTTGGGGGCTTGCTGTGATTTTGGTCTAGTAATGGGTCTCAAAGAGATGAAGGGTGGTGGGGGTGGGTAAGAAGAAGGATTGCAAGCTACTGACCTCAGGGCATTCCTTTAGATTTTTGTCTGGTGAGACAGAATTGATCTCTTTGGGCAGGGGTTGGAAGGTAGACTCCTCAGGGCAGGGTAGAGGTTGGGGAGTGCATGTTGGAGTTTGGCTGGTACCTGCCTCAGGACTGGGAGGAGGTCCATACTCCCTGTGGCAGGCTGGAGGCTGGGTGATACAAGCTTGACATTGTGTGGTCTCCATAAGGCAAACCATCACAGGTTTATCTGGCAAAGTCTCAGCAGAATATAGGGTTTCAATGTCCCCACTGATATCATCATCAACCTATATGTCTCCATCCCAACACTCAGGGTTCCACTCCTTTCCAAACAATGCCTTCACTTTAATAGCAGATACCCTGCAAGGTTGAGATTTTAGTTTCATTTGTAATTCTGCTACTCATACAATGAGAGTCTGAGTCTGGTTTTCCGAGATCTCAAGTCTGTGGTTGCATGAAACAAGATTTTCTTTCAGAGCACACATAGAAATTTTCACATCATTCATGTGGCATTAAGTTGCATATTTGAAGACTTTAGCCCATCCATTTCTTTTGCAAAGGTATCCAGTGTATTTAGGAAGAGCCAGCCAACATCATTGTAACTTTGACTTCACAAAACTCTGTTGAAGTGTTAAAAACACTCCTACCCAGTTCCTTGCCACTTATAAGCATGGAAGTAGTGGAATCCAGTGATGATATTTTGTGTATCTCCATAGCCAACTCATGCCATGGACTGTCGGTATCCCCTTGATTACTGAAAAGGGAGTCATTAGTACCCTTGAGTCCAATTAGAGAAGAGAGCCAATTGCAAAACTCCCAGAACCACTTCAGAAATCCCATTTTTAAGATTCTGTTTCTCAAGAATCACTCCTGGTACCAAGCTGTATTAGTCAGGGTTTTCTAGGGAAACAGAAATGACAGGAGATATCTGTAAATAGAATGAGATTTCATAAAATTCTCTCACACGACCATGGGGATGCACAAGACCAAATTCCACAGGCAGGCTACAAACCAGGGGCTCTGATGAAGGTCTTTGATGAGTTCCCAGGACATGTTGGCTGTCCAAAGTAGAGCTGGAAATTCTGTCTGAATGCTGAATGTCAACTGACTGGATAAGACATCACTCATTGCTGATAGAAATCGCCTTGATTGATTATAGATGTAATCAGCCATCTATGCAATCAACTCACTGATGATTAAAGTCCATGAAATGTCCTTGTATTACAATTAGCTCAGCGCTTGCTTGACCAAACAACTGGGTACCATTACCTGGCTGAGATGACACATTAGCCTAACCATCACAAGTTTCTTCTGCAATTTTTCATTTTGCTATTAATGCCTACTTACATTAATGGAAGAATTGAGGAACAAATTCTTCTCCATTCTTTCTATATGTATTTTTCAGATATTTTTTTGTGGTACTATGGGGCTTAAAATTAACATCTTAAATGTGTAACAATTATGTTTGGTTTAATACCAAATTAACTTCAACATTATACAAAAATACTATTTTTATACCTCTCTGTTCCTCCACATTTTGTTGTACTTATTACAATTTATGCCTTTTCCTTGTATGTCCACCATCATCTATGGTGATTGATCATTATTTTCTATGTATTTGCAATTTAGTACCTGTAAGTAGTAAAAAGTAGAGTTACATACAAATAAATATGATATACCAGTACTGGCATTTATAATCACCCATATGGTTATATTTACTGGAGGTCTTTATTTCTTTAAGTTGCTTTGATCCACTGCCTAATGTTCTTTACTTTCAGTCTAAAGAATCTCCATTAGTATTGCTTATTGGGCAAGGCTAGTGGTAACAAATTCCCTCAGCTTTTGTTTATCTGAGAATGTCTTAATCTCTCCCTCAGTTTGAATGAGTCTCACTGGATATAAAATTTTTGGTTGGCAATTATTTAAGCTCTTTAAATATTTTGTCCTCCTGCCTCTTATCTCCTTTGTTTTTAATGAGAAAAATTCACCTAATCTTATTGCAGTTCCCTCATACATAGCACGCTGCTTTTCCCTTGCAGCTTTCAGAATTCTCTACTCGTTCTTGGCATTTGAACAACTGACTACAGTGTATCTGGGAGTGCTTCTCTCAGTTTATCCTGTTTGGGTTCATTATGTATATTCATGTCTTTCATTAAATTGTGGATGTTTTCTGACATTATTTCTTTGAATAATCCTTCTGACCCTTTCTTCTCCTTCTTGGATTCCCATAAAGTACATATTGGTACATTTGATGGTGTCCCACAGTTCTCTTAGGCTCTATTAACTTTTTCATGCTTTTCTCTTTCTGTTCCTCAGCATGATATTTTCAATTTGTCTTTTCTTTGAGTTACTGATTCCTTCTTCTGTTAGTTCTAATTTGCTGTTGAAACCCTCTAGGGAATTTTTTATTTCAGTTATTGTGGTCTTCAACTCCAGTATTTGTGTTTGGTTCCTTTTTAAAATTTCTGTCTCTTTAATGAGACTCTCATATTGTTCATTCACTATTTTCCTGATATACTTTAGCTCTTTTCTGTGTTTTCCTTTATCTCTTCAAGCATATTGAAGATAATTTTTTAAAGTATTTATCTGATATGTCAAAGCTGGGTACTCTTCATTGATGATTTTTAAAGTTTTATATTGTTCCTTTGGATGGGCCATCATTTCCTGTTTGTTTGTCTTGTAATCATTTACTGCACACTGCACACTTAGTCCCTGAGCAACCTGTTCCTTAAATTTGTATTCAGATAGAGATATGACAGAGATTTCCTTGCCTTCCAGGAGCTAACAAACAAACAAATGCAAAAACCACCTTTCAGTCTTGGAAACTGGTTCTGTATTGACTAGTGCTCTTCTCCAGAATTTCTCCCTCCCATCAAGAAGATCAAACCAAGATGAAAATGCATGTTCCTCTCCTTCTGTTCTGAGCCTGCATCATGTTCTGGGCTTGTGCTCATGAACTTAAGAATTCCCCTATTTACTGGAATCCAAATGCCCTCTTACTCATTATGAAAAAGACTTTCCCTCCTCCTGGGCACTCTACTGTATAACTTAAAGCAGGTAATCCTTTGCTCCTGGCCATTTTGACTTAATTGATTCTTACACTGTTTTAGCAGTGTGCAAGGTGCTTCTGTCTGTAGGGCAAGTTCTGGAAGGAGAAACCAGAGATCTGTGCCCTGGTTTACTCTTTCAGTCTGTCGGCTGATAGACTGGCGCCAATTTTATACAGGCACCATGGGATGCCTGTTTATAAAGGCACCATGGGATGCATCTAGGAGTTACTCTGCTCCTTCCAGAACAGTGCCAGGGACCCAAAACAATAGTGCAGGCTAGCTCTATAACACACCAGGGAAGGTAGAGGGGGACCACAGCCTTTTCCTACCAGTGTTAAATTACATTTTATTGACTCAGCACTCAACTAGTTACTGTACCCATGAACTCTTTTCTGGAGTTTTGAAGAAAATGGCTTTACCAGTTTCTGCTAGTTGTTTAAAGATTATGTTGGGGAATGGAACACTGGAGCATCTTACACCACCGTCTTGGTCAGCCAAACTTGGGTTGCCATTTTTTTGGCAGTGAGCCTATCAAACATAGTATGGCTCAAGAGTCAAAAGCTGTAGCAATAGTGGCCACCTCATCCCTGAGTCTTAACTAAGGTTCCATGTTGCTAAAATCAGCAATCCGGTGTTGGTTTCCAGATTTCCTACCTTCCTGACTGTGCCAGGAAGAACAGCTCCTTGGTAGTCCAGTTTAGCATGATATGTGAGTCATCTCCTGCGGCCCTACCTAGACCCCATTTTTCTAACCATTCCATTGATTTTATAACCACATAATTCCCTTTACTAAGTCCCTCATTCTTTAAAATAGCTAAAGATGTTTCTGTTTTCTGCAACTGAATCCTGGCTGATATAACCGGAAAAACAAAACAAGATAAGGTCTGGTGGTCAGGAGAATGAACCAAGAGAATACATACATCAAAATCTAATTTCTATAATCAGGTGGGGAGGCATGAGGATGGAAGTGACTTAAGAAACTACCTTGAGGCACTTCTATAATTTCTTTTCAGCCCTAAACCAAAAACATTCACATCATATCGTCTTTTGCCCCTTCATTTTCCAAAATCACACTAAAAGAAATAGAAGTTTTGGTTGATTGGAAGGAAAAGGGAAGAAGCCATTAGACATTTTAGAGTATATAGCTCTGGTAAACATGAATGGGGTACCTTAGTGGAAAGGCTACCTAGGGTTAGGAACTGTACCTGTATGACAAAGATGAATCACATACTTTGTAAGTTTTCTCCAGACTTGCCCTGCTTACTTCATTCTTTCCAGAGATAAGAACCAACTTTTCCTAGAGTTTTCCCCTTTGGAAAACACTACTGTATTAATGGTTCAGATGAAATTTCTTTCCCTTCAACCTCTCCTTTGCTCCCAACAGTAATCACTATTCCTCTTCATTTTCCCTCTACAGTGTCTCTTGTGCCCATTGCATTTTCTTGCATCTGAGTTATAGGATTTCATCTTTGCTGGCCCCTTACCTCCAGACTCTCCCTCCTCTGATCTGTGCTATATATTCCTATTAAAATTATCATCAGCCACTCCCTCTCTAAACACTTTAATAACTACACATAGTAGTAATTACTACCTGAGCTCCTCAGTCTGGGCACTGCCCACCTTGCCAACTTTACCCTTCAACCCCAACCTTAGCCCAGCCTACATTAACCATGCAAGAGGTATCCCAAATGCTGAGCTTACCACAGGGGCAATAGAGGAAACAGTCAAACCAACAGGTAATTATAGTACAGTGTGATGAGTGCTATGAAAATGATGATAGCAATGGTCCACTAATATCTCAACTCCCCCATGACACCTTCACAAATCCCTCCCCCAGTCAAAATTCATCTTTGTCTTCCTAGTTTTCTTGCTGCATTTGATCTCCTTTTTCATTACTTAATATACATTCTATTGTGTATATATTTTTCACAGTAGATTATTGGCTGGTTATGGGAGAAAAAGTGAATCTTAGTCCTTTTTCTGTCTTCTGAAGATACTATATAACTGTTGCTGAATTTTGGCTGAAAGAGAAGTCTCACAGGTAGAGCCAGTCTCAGACCATCCCCTGGGGAAATGAGAATCATGTGTCAGCAGAATATACTGCAGCAGTTCTCAAAGTATCACTCCCCAACCAGCAGCATCAGCATCACATAGGAACTTTTTACAAATACAAATTCTTGAGCCCCACCACAGACCTAGTGAATAAAAAACCGTGGGGGTGAGAGCAGCCATCTGTGTTTTTACCAGATCTGTAGGTGATTTTGATATATGTTGAAGTTTGAGAATCACTGATGTATTACAATATTTCCTAAAACAGCCTGATCCTAAGACTAGCTTAGGATACTTGTCAAACCTATGGCTTCCCTAACTCCTCCTTTGGAGATTCTAATTCAGTAGGTTTGGAGAACAGCCTGGCAATTTACACACTTATCAAATACCCCAACTGGTCCTCGTGCTCAGGGAAATTTCAAAATCACTTATAAAGTGGAAAGACCCAGACTGTGGAATGAGTTTAAAAGCCAGGATTATACTCCAGTTTGGTCACTTGCTGTGCTATGTTAGGTAGGTCACTTTTCCTTCCTAAATGTCATTTTCCACATCTATGGGTGGCAACAGTGATTGTCTTTCAGTATCTGTGATTAGGAACAATATATGTGAAGAGCTTTGCACATAGTACATGCTCTATAAGTGGTTGCTATTATAGTCATTACTGTTTCCTTTATTGGGAAACAATAAAGGAAACAAGCCCACCTCTCTAAAATCGAAAATTAAAACTCTCCCAGTCAATATCAGTCTCCCATGGGGCCACAGCCTGTTTGAAGGTGTGAAAAAGGATTCTCCCTCCAGCTACCTTCCTCCCAACTTGGTATGATTCTAACAGGAAAGTTTCCCCATTGCATCTTTGTTATAACTTCCTTAGTAAATTTATCTTGCCCTTTGGGATATAAAAGCTTGAGTGAGGGGCCCTGCCCCAATCAAAATGGCATACTGAAATGTAGCAGTGCTTCACCCTCCCACAGAAGCTTTCAACAAAAAGCAAGAACTGGCAGAATATCTTTCTCAAAGCTCCAGAAAACAGTTAAAGGACTGCAGTAACAGGGCAAGTACCCTATCACACACACACACGCAGCTACTTAAAAGTGGTAGGATCCACCCACACTGCCAGAGACAGAGAGTGCATGCTTCCTCTCCTTCTGGCAGATTTATAAATGTTATTGTGGCTGGGTAGTCTTGGGATGTAAATGTCAATTGAGAGGAAAATAGAGGATAATCTAGGGACTGTATAATAGTGATTTCAGTGGTGGGGGTAGATTGTGGTTAATTGCATGAATATAAGAATGTTGTTCTATTACAAAGCATTAAGAATATGGTGATATACGGGGAAATTACAACTAATGTAACTCATGGACAATAATTAACAGTAATATAATATTTTTGCAGCAATGGTAAAGAAGATAACAATATCAATTCTAAGGGTCAACAATGGGGGGGGTATAAGGGAGTATGGGATTTCTCCTTTTGGAGTAATGAAAACATTCTAAATTTGACTGAGGTGATGACAGCACAACTCTGATGAAAATGAGAGCCACTGAGTGTACACTGAATGGACTGTAGAAGGCATGGTACTGCATAACACAGTGAATCTTTGGTGGAAGATGGACTGTGGGTAACAACAAATATGAGAATGTTCTCTCATGAACTACAGCAAATATATAATACTAATACAGGGTGTTAATAATAGGATGGATTGGGAATAAAGTGCACCAAATGTAAGATATGGACTATAGTTATAGTAATATTTTGATGATTCTCTTTCATAATTTATAACAAATGTTCCACAACAATGCAAGATGCTGGTGGTGTGATGTATGGGAGCCCTGTATGAGGTTATACATGTTTGTTTTGTAAGTTCACAACTTTTATTATATACCTATTGTTTATGTATGTTCATGAATTTTTCAGTAAAAAAATTTTAAATGAATAAAGGAATGGGGGAACATTCTGCAGGGATATCTTGACTGTGGTGATAGTTTCACGTTTGTATACTTTGTCAAAACACAGCAAGCTCTATGCTTAAAAGGGGTGAATCTTACTGCATGTAAATTAATCCCTCAATTAACCTGACTAAAAAATAAAAATATTAATTTTTTTTTTAAATGTGGTAAGATCTCATGGTGCCCTGGCTGCCCCTGTCCCCCGCCCCCCATCCCTCTTGAGCTTGGCAAGGAGTTGACCAGCACTTCCAGTTCATATCCTTGATCTCTATTCTAGAAGAAGCAGAGTAACCCACATGCACCTTCTGGGGGCATGTATGTCTGGTCCTATCTGTCTCATGGTGGCCTGAATGACTCACTGTCCCAGAACTTTCCCTGTATACAAAGGCAGCTCACTGAACTCTCCTATAGAATGCTGGGGAAGAACAGTCAAGTTCTGCTATCTGAGGCAAGGAATTGCTGGCTGTAAGACCTAAGTGCATTGCCCAGGACAATGAGGAAACTGTTTCCTGTAGAAAATGGGACATTCAGAATCATGTAAATAGGGGAATTCCTAGGGCCCAGACAAGATGCATGCTCAGAAAGGATCAGAGAGATCCTTATGCTTTGACCTGAAACTAATTCATTATATGGATAAACTCATTGCAAATAACTCACACAGGTCAATCTGCAAACAATGGGAAAGATGTTGTTGTTGTTGTTGTTGTTGTTGTTGTTGTTGTTGTTGTTGTTAGTTCCTGACATTCAAGGAAAGCTCTGTCTTAATACTAGCTGGATATGAGCTTAAGGAACAGGTGCCTCAGTTTCTAAATTTCAGTGATAACTCATATACTATCAAAATATCCAAGTTTCAACAAAAGGCTACAAAACATACAAAGAAACAGTAAGTGATAGCACAGGCAAAGGAGAATATTAAAGAATTAGAGACCATCAGTGAGGACAAGACCTGAAACATTCCAGACAATGACTTTTTAAAAATGATCCTAAATAGTTTCCAAGAGCTCAAGGAAAACATGGACAAAAAATTAAAGGAAATCAGGAAAACAATAAGTGAACACCAAGAATATCAAGAGAGAGCAAAATTATGAAAAGGAACCAAACAGAGCTGAAGACCACAGTAATAGAAATGTTAAATTCCCTAGAATTGAATTCAACTGTTTGGAAATGGCAGAGAAAAGAATCAGTGAACATGAAGATAAGATGAATGAAATCACTCAATCTTAGTAATAGAAAGAAGAAAGAATAAAAGAGAACATAGCCTGAGGAAGTTGTGGGATACCATCAGGAAAACCAATATATGCATGTGGGAAAGAGAAAGAGACAGAGAAAACAGGGAAAGAAACAATGGCTCAAAACTTCTCAAATTTAACAAAGGGTATTAATATACACACCCACCATGCTCAATGAACTCCAACAAATAAACTTAAATAGACCCATACCACGGCATATTAAAATCAAACTGTGGAATGCCAAAAATAGAGAATTCCAAAAGTTGCAAGAGAGAAGCAATGTGTCACATACAAGAGAACCTCAATCAAATTAAGTGCTGATTTCTTATTGGAAATCATGAAGGCAAGAAGGCAATGGAATGACATATTTAAAGTGCTGAAAGCAAAAAATTGCCACCTAAGAAGTCTATATCCAGCAAAATTGTCTTTCAAAATTGAAGGCGTGATCAAGACATTGCCAGATAAACAAAATCTGAGGACTTTGTCACCACTTGACCAGCCCTACAAAAGATGTTAAAGAGAGTTCTGCAGATTGAAAGGAAAGGACAATAGAAGCTCATGAATAAATAAAGATCTGTGGCAAGGATAACCACATGGGTAAATATAAACTCCACTACTGAAAAAAAAATATTCCAGTACTATTGTATTTTTTGTATGTAGTCCCGTTTTTACTTCCTACAGGATCTAAAAGTAAAATGTACAAATTATAATGACAAATCAGCAGTTTTGGAGTCATAACATATAATCATATAAGTTATGACAAGAACTACAAAAAGGTGGAGAGCTGGAGGGGTGTGGGAACATACTTTGCGTATACCATTGATATTAAGTTGTTGTCAAATCAAATGAAATTATTGTAGATTTAGGATGTTAAATTTAAGCTCCTTGGTAACTACAAAGAAAAATATCAGAATATACCAAGATTTTATAGACAGAAAATAAAGTACAGGTTGCCAGTGGCTGGGGGCAGGAGGAATGGGGAGTTAATGAATAATGAGTATAAGGTTTCTGTTTGGGGAGATGGGAACATTTTAGTAATGGAATGTGGTAAGTCTACTGCAATAATGTGAATGTGATTAATTCCATTGAATGGTATATTTGGGAGTGTTTGAGATGGGCAAATTTATGTTTCATATATGCTAGCATAATATTTTAAAAAGAACTAAAGAGACAATGGAAATTAATGTAATGCATGATCATGGGTGGGATCTAACAAGGGAGCAGAAAAGGTTCAAAGGGGCATTACTGATTGATGGGCAAGATGACATTGGTTTAGGAGGGCACTTGCTGACTCACTCTCTGATGACGGCTGATTGGGGACAGGGTCCTGCCCAGGCGGTCTGTGCTGGGGGCGCACGGAGCGAGAACCTTGGGGACATCGATCTGGAGGGAGCTGGACGGCGAGGTAGATTTCTCAGGAAGAATTCATGAGTTTTTCCCCTGCCTGTGGTGGCTGACACAGATGGCTGAGCCCCACCTTCAGGGAAAAAGGCTGATTTGAGCCGCGACTCCCGCCAGCAACCCGGTGAGAGGAAGCGTTCTCTGAGAGTGGGAGGATTCTGGTGGAGGGTCGAGAGGGGTTTCCTTTCTGTGGATTTGGCTGCCTGGAACCCTTTGCAGCTTTGGGGAACAAAATAGCTGGCTTGAAGCAGCACCAGGCTGAGGGGAGTGGTGAAACTGCTGAGGAAAGTTGATTTACCTAGCTGCCCAGGGATACACACCAACCCCCGCTGGCAACCTGGTGAGAGGGAGCATTCTCTGAGAGTGTAAGGGTTCTGACAGAGGGTGGAGAGGGGTTTCCTTTCTGTGGATTTGGATGCCTGGACCCCCTCATAGCTTTGGGAAGCAGATAAGACGGCTTGAAGCAGCGCCAGGCTGAGGGGAGGGGAGAATCTGCTGAGGAAGCTTGATTTACCCAACAGCCGAGTGATACTGAGGCTTGGCTCCAGGGGGCGGAGTCGGCCAATTTTACTGCTCTGCACTGACAAGCATCAGAGCTTCAGCTCCCCTGGGGAGGCCAGGAAGTGGGAAGTGTTTGATTAGTTTCCACGAGCCTATTTAGGGTCCCCTTGGTGAAGGGGGTGGTCTAGAAGAGGACTTCTTTTAGGTCCTTTATTTCACCAAAAGAAAAAGGAAAAAAAAAAAGAAGACAGTCACTTTAAAAAATTAAAAAAAGAAAAAATTTTTAAACTTAGTTTAATCACTAAAATCTGCCTCAAAACCCGCAGATAGAACCTTGCAGAGCAATTGATTGATGAACACAAGCAGGCTGAGAGGTTCCACAAGGGCCCAAGAAGGAACACTGTTCTTTCTTAGCTTTGTTTGCCTGCTTGCTTGTGTGGTTGTTTGGTTTTTCTTTGTTTACTTGTTGTCTCTTGCTTTTCTTTCCTCTTTCCTCCCCCTTTTTTCTTTTCTTTCTTTTTTTTTTAAATTAGGTGCTGCTAGCTTGTCTCTTCTTTGCTGTGCTTCTTCTTCCATGATTTCCCATTCTCTGTCTATATTGATTTTGTTCCCAATGTTATCTCTTTCCCTTCATCTTTCATCTTTCTGCCTTCTGCTTTCTGTTGTGGTTCTTACATACCACCTTTTTTCATTAGCCCACAACTTAAGGGTGTCAATTTCTATTCTATCTATTCTGTTTTCTTCTTTTTTTATTATTATTAACTTTTTCCTTTCAGACCTTTCTTTACTCTTTCTCTCTCTCCTCATCATTCTAGCCTTCTAAATCATTATATATATTTTCCTCTGTTTGGTTTCCCAGTCCATTGTAGGTACTCCACTTTTTTCCTATTACTCTACACTGCCTACATGAGTTAAATATTCCTTTTACTAAGTCTTATATGGCTCCTCTTCTAACTTTTATCAATATTACTATTATCCTTTTTCCTTTCTCACATCTTTTGATTCCTCTGGCCCTAATCTTTTGCCTTCAAGGGAACATAGAAAGAAGCAAGGAAATAAAATAAGAAGAACAAAATCTCAAAGAGAAAACTTAAAACACACAAAGAACCACCAGCTAAATAAAACTATAGAGCAGAGAGAGAAACTAATCAATGGAATAAACCCATCAAGATAAAATGATGACTAGAGGGCAACAAAAAATTACAAACCACGCTGAGAAACAGGAAGACATGGACCAGTCCAATGAACTAACTAAAAACCAGGAAGAGATGCAGAACATCGAATAACCAATCAAAGCTTTCCAAACAAATATAATGGACCAACTTAATGAAGTGAAGGAAGAGATTAAGGATATTAAGAAGACACTGGGAGAACACACTGAAGAAATTGTAAACATACATAAAAAGATAATGGATATGATGGTGAATAATGGCACAATCCAAGAAATCAAAAAGATGCTGGATTCATATAACAGCATATTTGAACAGACAGAAGAAAGAATTAGTGGTGTGGAAGACAATACATCTGAAATTAAACAGACAGTAGAACAGATAGATAAAAAGAGAAAAAAATCCAGCAGGGACTCAGGCATTTAACCAACAACACAAAACGCACAAACATATGCATTATAGGCATCCCAGAAGGAGAAGAGAAGAGAAAGAGAACAGAAGGAGTGTTGAAGGAAATAATAATCTGAGGAGGAAATAAAGAAAAAAATACCATTTATGATACTAACTAAAAGAATCAAATACCTAGGAATAAATTTAACTAAAGATGCAAAGGACTTATATACAGAAAACTACACAACACTGTCAAAGGAAATCAGAGAAGACTTAAATAAATGGAAGAATATTCCCTGTTGATGGATAGGAAGACTAAACATCATCAAGATGTCTATCCTACCCAAACTAATCTACAGATTTAATGCAATCCCAATAAAAATCAACACTGTATTTTTTAAGGAACTGGAAAACTAACTACAAAATATATTTGGAAAGGTAATAGGCCCCAAATTGCCAAAGACATTTTGAAAAAGAAAAATGAAGTTGGAGGTATCACACTACCTGGCTTTAAAACACACTACAAAGCTACAGTGCTCAAAACTGTATGGTATTGGCACAAAGATAGATATATTGACCAAAGGAACCAAATTGAGAGTTCTGATATAGATCCTCGCATATACAGTCATCTGAAATTTGACAAGGCCACCAAGCTCACTCAGTTGGGGGAGAATGGCCTCTTTAACAAGTGGTGCTTGGAGAACTGGATATCCATATCCAAAAGAATGAGGGCGGAATACCATCTCACACCTTATACAAAAATCAACTCAACATGGATCAAAGATCTAAATATAAGAGCCAAAACCATGAAGACCTTGGAAGATAATGTAGGGAAGCATCTACAGGACCTTGAAATAGGAAATGGTTTCATGAACTTCACACCCAAAACATGAGCAGCAAAAAAAAAAAAAATAGATAAATGGGATCTCCTCAAAATTAAAAACTTCTTTTTTTTTTTTTAAGAATTCATTTACATATTTTTATTTGAAAATGTTTATATTAGTACAGTGAAACTAATTTTTAGAGACACTGGATTATCAATAGTTTATTATAAAAGAGAGACATGGAAATTATCTACATGATGGAAGATTTCAGAACTTCAGTGGAATGGGCAGCTTCACATGTTGCCATTTCAATAGTGATCTATTTCAGTCTACATACTTCCCAAGAATGTCACCATCTCTAAATAAGAAATAATCCTTATCATCTAGAACTACTTTGGTGCCTCCATATTCTGGGAGAAGAACCTTATCTCCAACTTTCACACTAACTGGTTGAATATCTCCACCCTTTCCTTTAGATCCTGATCCAACAGCTACTACTGTTGCCTGCAATACTTTTCCTTGAGATTTTTCTGGAAGCATAATTCCTCCTTTGGTAACAGTTTCCGCTGCACTCCTTTCAACCAAGACTCAGTCAAAGAGGGGAAGAAACTTTCTAAATGCCTGCCCTGCCATGGCTCCGCTTGCCGTAACTCGTACACTGCTACAGCGTCAGCACCGCCACAAGGACAAACCTACAGTCTGGCCGTCGGGATACCAGAACGTGGGAAAAGCAAAATTAAAAACTTCTGTACCTCAAAGGACACTATTAAGAAAATAAAAAGGCAGCCTACCCAAAGGGAGAAAATATTTGGCAACCATAGATCTTATAGGAGCCAAATATCCTGCATATATAAAGAAATCCTATACCTTGAAAATAAAAAGACAAACAACCCATTTAAAAAATGGGTAAGTGACCTGAAAAGACATTTCTCCAAGGAAGAAATACAAATGGCTAAAAAGCACATGAAAAAATGCTCGACATCACTAGCTATTTTAGGGAAATGCAAATCAAAACTACAATGAAATACCATCTTACACCCATCAGAATGGCAGCTATTAGAAAAACAGCAGACTATAAGTGTTGGAGAGGATGTGGAGGAATAGGAACCCTCATGCACTGCTGGTGGGATCGTGGAATGGTCCACCCACTGTGGAGGACAGTTTGGCAGTTCCTCAGAAAACTAACAATAGATCTTCCATATGATCCAGCGATTCCACTGCAGGGTATATACCCGGAAGAATTGAAAGCAAAGACATGAACAGATATATGCACACCAATGTTCATAGCGTCATTGTTCACAATTGCCAAAAGTTGGAATCATCCCTGGTGCCCATCAACAGATGAATGGATAAACAAAATGTGGTACATACATACAATGGAATATTTCTCAGCTGTAAGAAGGAATAAAGTACTAATACACGGAATAACATAGATGAATCTTGAAGACCTTATGTTGAGTGAAGCAAGCCAGGCATTGAAGGAGGAACAGTACATGACCTCACTGATTTGAATTGAGGAAAGTGAGCAGTCTCTGAGAACCATTGTCTGAAAGATAGGTTAACAAGAGAGAGAAAGAGAAGAGTAGGTTGTGAGCCATCACCCATATGGACATAATCTACGGTAAAGTGATAGAGTATAGTTGCATATTGAAGGATAGGACAGGTAGGTAGTGATATTATCGGGTTTGGTGGTACAGGGTCAACAGGGGGGTAGTTTAGGAAGGGCGGGTTAGAATACTCAGGATACTGGGGGAAGAGATGGGAGAGGGACCATGTGAACACGGGATTTGTGGGTATGAGGTTGAAAGTTCAAGAGTGGGAATGCTCTTATGGCAATATGACAAGGTAGTGTCACTGGTTTAGGGTGTAGGTTGGGGGGGCATTCAGGATGGGGCACATCTGGAGTAGGCTTCTGGGGAGTGTGTGAGTGTTCATCCTGTCAAAATATGTTGTGTTGGGGATTGGAGACCCACATGGTGAGTGGGAAGGAGATGGACCCCCATCTTTGGGAGGACCAATTCACCCAGAAACAGATAGGTGGTTGTCTCTTATGAGCAAGGGTGGATCCTAATAGGGGAGGACAATCAGTGTGTCAAAACCTCTTGTTGCATGTAACTATGAATCTTGTCATCCAATGAGCCAAGACGGGGGTGTCATGTGCCCCAGGGGGATGTGGAGGAAGGAACAGAAAAGATCAAATAGGGGGTATTTAGTGGTCAGGGGAAATGTTTTTCATTACCTTACAGTGATGGACACAGGACATGGTAAATATCATCAAAAATTATTAAACTGTACCGTCTAAATTGTAAACTATACTGTAAACCATTGACAATGTTTTGTAACTATGTTTCACTATCTGTATAAGTTATAACAATGCTACCATCCACATACAAAAAGGTTTTAATATGGGGTGAGGAAATGGGGAGGAGGTTGGGTATATGAGCGCCTCTAGTATTCTGTATATGACTTTGCTGTGACCTAAAACTTCTTTGAAAATTAAATGAAAATTTGAGAGACACTGGGGAGTGAGAGGGGGATGGTGCCGTGGTACAGACTGGACACCCAATAATGCAGTGATAAAAGGAAAAATGTTTTTTTTTTAATTTTTCATTTTTTTGTTTTTTCCCATTTTTTGAATATGCCAATCCTTTAATTTTGTTTTATTTTCAGTGATTTTTTTTTAATTTCCATGTATTTTATCTCTTACATTTAAACTTATCATTATTTCATTTTCCTATTAATTGTATTTGGCTATTATATGGGCTTCATTTTCAAGGCAGGTTTAGATCACAGAAGGGTTACAATGGGGGCAGGAGAGGACCATTGGTGGGGGGTCTCTGGGATGGGGGTTTCATGGGAGGAAGTTCACCTGAATATACATGAAAGATATATAAAATTGTTCAGATGATCAAGGGGTGGGGGAATGGTCACAGTGGGTGGAGAATCACTCAATAAATGAGAGAAAACTGAATTCCCAGCCTGGAGAGCTCTGTCACATTCTCCAGGGGAGCAGCAACAGTCCCCCGAGTGGAGGGGCAGTGTCTGGCAAAGGAGGATAGTCCACTAATGGGTTCTTGTTATTGATGACTAGCCTTACGAGTCTTTGCTCTTATAATTGAAACTTAGCCTACTGTTATGGGGTGCCTAAGGGTTGCCACCTGAGAGCCTCCTTGTTGCTCAAATGTGGCCTCTCTCTAAGCCAAACTCAGCATATGAATGCATTACCTGCCCCCCAGCGTGGGACATGACTCCCAGGGATGAGCCTCCCTGGCAATGAGGGATTAAAACCAAGTTCCAACTGGCAATACAACTGGGAAAAGACCTTGAATAAAAGGGGGAAAAGGTAAAGACAAATGAGTTCATATGGCTAAGAGACTTCAAAGAGAGTTGGGGGGTCATCCCAGAGGTAACGCTTATGTACACCTCAGTAGGATCTCATAGAACACCAAAGTGGCTATCACCCCACACAGAGGGGCTCCTGAGGGCTCTGGAGACACCCAGGTCCTACATAAGGGGGGATAGCTCCAGAGATTGATGCCTTATCAGTGGGCTATACTTTGGAATCTGTGCTCCTGAGAGTGACAGAGTTGGACTCAAATAAGTCCTCCCTGCACATGGTCCATCAGTCCCTTCTATTCAAACCTTTATGAGATGCTGGAGTTCATAGGTGTACTTCCAGAGGCTAGAGCCTTTGGCCTGCCCATGTACCAGCTGTGCCTGGAATCTCAGTAGAGCTGCAACTCCTACTCTACAGCTCAATGGACTCACCTAAGTCACCTGGTGAGAAGATGATAATGGACAACGGCCATCCAAGGGAAAGGAGAGAGTCTGCATCTGCAGGCAGGATAGTTCCATCCATTGTATCCATGGGATATAAGCCCCCTCTCACTTGGAGGTGGAGTGGACATCACCATCCCAAACTCCTCAGGACTGGGGGAAGAGCTATGGGCTACAGTGGACTTACTGGTATTCTGTTGTAGACATATTGTGATTCAAGCAATGGAAGAAATTACAACAGTGAGGTGGAGCCAGTGGCCACTGGATGCTTTGGGGGCAGGGAGAGGGAAAAGCAGTTGTAATACAGGGGCTTTTTCAGGACTTGGGAATTATCCTGGGTGACATTACAATGACAGATATAGGCCATTTTACTTCAGCATATAACATGCAGAACTGTGTGGGAGAGAGTGTGGTCTACAATGTGAACTATGGTCCATGCTTAGTGGCAAAGCCCCAGGATGTGTATATCCATTGCAGGTGATGTGCCACACTAATGAAAGATGTTTATGTGGGATGTTATGGGAGGTGTGGGAGGTGGGGAACATGGGAATCCCTGTAATTTTTGTGTAACATTTATGTAATCTAAGCATCTTTTAAAATATTAAATAAATAATAAATAAATAAATAAAATAACAGATAAAAGGTAGCTTTAAAAGGGGGGGGGGACATTACTGGTACATATGAAAAATTGTAATATAGATTGTAAGCTTTCTATCAATGTTACATTTCTTAAACTTGATAACTGCACTTAAAGTGATTGCATAAGTGAATAGCCTTGTTCTTAGGAAGTGTACATGGTAGTATTAAGCATTCAAGGAGCAGGATGTATATAACCTACATTCACATGTTCAGAAAATGGATTGAGAAATAGACAAGCTGATAGATGGTGGAGAGATAGATGATAGATACAAAAAGTAGAATATGACAAATGTGGCAAAATGTTACAATTGGTAGATCTGAGTATCTTGGGAGTAGTAATATGTTATGGAATGTGTGTTATCTTTGAAACAGTCCTGTAAGTTTGAAAGTTTTTTGTTTGTTTTTTTTTTAATTTTAAAGCCTGAAGGAGGCTTCACGGGATGGAGCTAACAGTCACTTTTATGTAGCTCATAGAAGATGTGTACAGAGATATTTTAAGGGTGCTCACAACTTAGAGCAAATGTTTTTCAAACTTCTTTGACAGCAACCTACAATATATATGCATTTTATATCTTGACTCAGAACATACAAAGGTTTCACCAAAGCAATACCTACATGACTATCCAAAACTACATCAATTTTTAAAAGTGCCAGTATCAACTGACTAAAATGATTTCATAATCCATATATTAGGTCACAACCCACAATTAGGAAAACAGTGTCTTACAAGGAATATTGTTTTAAAAGCAGACTCCTTGGCCTGGAAAAGACTTTAGGAGTTCATCATCTTGAAGACAATAACCCACAAATAATTTTTTTAGTCATTTAATTTTTTATGTTAAATCTGCAGCAGAAACATATAAATACTCTGTATGCTTAAAAAATCAGGGAATATAGTCTTAATAAAATAACAAGTCTGTTTAAGTGCATACTATATACAAATTCTTTAAAAAATATGATTAGGGAAGGGCATTTTATTTTTGTCATTGTTAGCACCATTGCTACATGCAAATAGTGACATCTGGTGGAATGATATTGCTTTGCTTAAAAAAAAAAAAAAAAAAATCCAGCTTTCACATATTGGCAATTATGGAATCAGACAGATTTCCAAATATTTTCTTTTTTGGTATTGCCATATTAAAACAAAATATGCTAACTTAATGATCTTATAAAACATTGATAATGCAGACTGAAATGATTTTTTATCATTGCAACCGTATTCTTTTAAATGCTTACAGCTTATTTAGGTATAGGGGCTTTGTTGAAATTGTACATAACAGAAATCTAATTGAGGTTATGATTAATTCTAGTTCTAACTATTTCACCAACTGTGATTTGGGATGTAAAACTTTGCTACACCTTCCTCATTCCTAATATGAGAGGGTTAGGTGGGAGGAATGCTAAGATCTCTCACAGCCCTGACAAGTGCTTCTGTGACACTTATCTCACCAGCTAGACCTCAAACAGGGATTAAGTCTTATGCTCTTTGCTATATCATCTTAGGTCATTGCCTGGATTATGCAGCAAAGAACAAGGCCAACTAAGGGGCAGGGATGGGGCTAGTAACTAGACTGGACCACTGAGGGATGGCAGGCATTGAGGGAAATGGGTGTTGGTGGGGGAAGGTCAGACCCAGTAATCCATGATAGAAGGATATACAGAGCATAGAAAACACAATATTCTAAATGCAGTGCATCAGACCACAGTCAATGCTACAGTACAACAATGACATCAGAAAGGTCTAGCATGGGACAATGGCACATTCTAGTGTGGGACAACCAGTGACGGGAAATACAAAACCAGGTAGTATTCAGAGATGTGAAAGCTTTCAGTAGTTAAACAACATCAGGAAAGTCTCCCACAATTAGTAAGGTTCTAGCCTTGGGCTAGGGCTCAGAAACAGGATTTCAGTTCCTAAGAAGGACCAAGCAATTATAAGACAGGACCACCACTCTGTTTCCAAAACAGAGTGACAATGGGTCAAACCCAAATAACAAAATGTGACTAAAATATGTTTACTTTAGATTATTCAACTGAAGCTCCTCAAATTCTTTCTAGCTTAGGTCAGGAATGGTCCTGAAAACAGGATGAGGACAAGAACTCAGAAAGAAGAATAAAGAGAAAAAATGAGAGAGTCTTTCAAAAGTTCACAAAGCAGTGGGGTATAATGGAAACCACATGTCAAATCATAGAGACTAGGGTTTGAATCTTAGCTTTCACCAGCTGTATAAAGTTGGACTAGTCACTTCAACTTTAAACTCTAAGCTACATTGTCTTCATTTGGAAAATGAGATGATTTTATCTATTATATGGAGTTGTTCTTAATACTAAATTATATGATAAATGCCATGTACTTCAATGCATTTTTTTCCTATTCAATAGTCACTCCTCTATTTGGAGGGTTTGCATAAAATCTTTTCAATGGAAACAAAGTTTAATTAAATAGTAGAGGTAGTAAATCAAAATAATTACCCATGTGGGTGTCTTTTAGCTTTTAAAATAATATGTTCAGAGGAATATAAACTGTCAGAATCTATAATGTCATTTTTGCAAAATGAATGCATACATAATATATGTGCATGCATAGAAGAAGGTCTAGAAGAATCTTTACCAAACAGAAAACCCAATAAGAAAAGTTCATATTCTAGTAAAATAGTTTTAACAATCATAAAGAAAAAACTGTAGAAGCAACAGTTTTCAGGATTCTAAATTGTTAATATAAACCTGAATCTTCTGGTTTACCAGCTTAGCATCTAAAAGCAGTGTTCTAGTGAACAGTAAAGAAATGCCAGGTTAATCTATCTGATCCTAACTTTTGGTCTCCAGAAATGACCTATATCCATTCAAAGTTGAATAAACAGAATATCCAGTATGAATGCTATGAAGAGTCTGTAAAGTAAAAGAAAGACATTATAGCATTCAAGGAATTATATGAAGAACATCCTTTCAAAAAAGATTAATTAGAGGAATCAAAGAATATTTTAGAAAGGATCTACTTTGTGCTCACGGGGAAATTTTTTAAATGTTTACATAAAACAGGTGATAAAAGTTCAGATAAGGCAAAAGACTGAGATTTTTCTTTTTTTTTAAGATTTTATTTATTCTCTCCTCCTCTCCCCCCCCACCCCCATTGTTTGTTCTCTGTATCCATTCACTGTGTGGTCTCTGTCAGCTTGTCTTCTCATTAGGAGGCACTGGGAACCAAACCTGGGACCTCCCACATGGGAGAGAGGCACTCAATCACTTGAGCCACCTCAGCTCCCCACTTTGTGGTGTCTCTCATTGTCTTTCCTCTTTGTGTCTCCTTGTTGTGTCATCTTGTTGCATCAGCTCACTGCACCTGCCCATCACACAGCTCACTGTCTTGCTCATTTTCTCCAGGAGGCACCGGAAAACAAACGCAGGACCTCCCATATGGTAGGTGGGTGCTCAGTCGCTTGAGCCACATCCACTTCCCCTGAGATTTTTCTTAAGAGACTGATAAAATTAAGAATAATACAAGAAAATTAATGCCATAGCAGTATTAAAATGGAAATTAGAAGGTGTATTAGTCAGCCAAAGGGGTGCTAATGCGAAATACCAGAAATGGGTTGGTCTTTATAAAGGGTATTTATCTGGGGTAGAAGTCCACAGTGACCAGGCCATAAAGCGTAAGTTTCTTCTCTCACCCAAGTCCATTGCACGTGTTGGAGCAAGACAGCTGCTGACATTTTCCACAGTTCAGGCTTCTTGGGTTCCTCTCTTCCCGGGGCTGCGTTTCTCCCCGGGGCTGCGTTTCTCCCCAGGCTTAGCTCCTCTGGTTCCTCCACAAGGTCAGCTGTAGATTATTAGGCTTTCTAGGCTTTGCTTCTCTCCACAAGGCCAGCTGTGAACTCTCAGGTGAATGGTTCATCTCTATCCCGGGACCTTCTCTCCAACATCAAAACTCCAACATCAAAAACTGCAACTCAAAAACTGTTCCCTCTGTCTTTTGTCATGCCTTTTATATTTGATTCCCCCACCCACCAAGGGGTGGGGCTCAATGCCCTACTGACGTGGCCCAGTTAACACCCTAATCATAACTTAATCATGCCCAGATTAGCATACCAGTTTATAAGCATGATCCAATTATATTTTTGGGATTCATAATTACATCAAACTGCCAAATGGCTACAGAAGGCATTTTCAAAATTTGGAATACAGAAAATGAAACCATTGATGTGGAACACAGAATTGGAAGATGAATGTAATCATAGATATGTAAATATATAAGATAGATGATGAAGATCCAACATATGACTAATAGAAATTCCCAAAGAAATGCACCATAGAATGGAAACACCACTAAAAATATAATAGAATAAACATGAAACTGAAAACCTATCAAAGCATTTCAAAATAGCATTCCATGTACCAGGAAGCATTAACTACAAAGCAATCCTCTCCCAAATATATGCTAGTGAAGTTATTTAATTTAAAGCAAAATTTAAAATCCTATAGGCATCTAGGAGGAGTGGGGGAGAAACAGATTGCATGCAAAGATCATACAAACAGACTGGCTTCAGACTTCTGTCCCACATTAGCTATCGTAAAATGAAAACAGACAAATGTTGGCAAATATGACAAAGTATAGAAAAGAGCAAAGAAGAAAGAGAGGGGATATAAAATGAAATGACAAGAATAAAATCAAGTACGTCTGATATGATGAAAAATGAATATGGGTGAACCAATCTACTATAAGAAAATTAATTTCTGATTGTCCTTAAAAATATCCAAGACAATGCAATCTACAAGGGACAAAAAAAAAAAAACTGTAAAAATAAAAGTAAGAGCAAACATATACCATAAAAAGACAAAGGAAATTTCAAGGAAAAAAGAGATTAATGGAACAAAAATAGTTTCACGTTTATGGATTTGGTATAGAATCTACAATGAAAATGAAAGGACCACAATTAACAGTTTCTTGAATTTCCTTCAACAAAAAAAGATTGTTTGCATATTTTCACACATCTGTTTATATATTTAGCACTACCTCCTTAGAGCATATACTTCTTTCTTTATCACAATTACAATGCATCCCATCATTTGGATTCACCATAAAGAGTCTTCTATTGATTAACTATTAAGCTATTTCCAGTTTTTAATTAAAAAAATGACATGATGAGTTTCCGAGAAGATGGTGTTGGAGTAGGCAGGTAGCAATCTCACAAAAACAACAGGGAAAGGGCCAAAAGCTGTCTGAGGGACCTCCTTTGGGATTCAGCAGACCAGAACAGTGCTACACAACTCCCAGGAGGGTGAAGGACAGAGAGATGAAGAACCTGAAACAACAAATGTGAGTTACTAAACCCTGCAGTAGCAGGGAAGGGTTCCCATCCCCCACCCTCAAGACATTAAGCCAGTATAAAACCCCTGGCTCACTGAAGCCAACTGAGAGGGAAATAGATGTTGCCTCTCTGTCAGCTGTTACAAGGGAAAAGGGAGGGGGAGTCAGGAAGTTTCTCTTCAGTGAACTCAGCCAGCAGAGCCCACTTCTTGGCTCTGGCCAGACCAAAACACAGGAAAGCAGAGATTGAAAGAAATACCTCCATGGAAAGGTGAGCCAATGGGTGCTCTCAGCTGGCTGGCCAGGAAATTGCAAGGAGAAAAATTGCCCAGGAGTTCTTAATCTAAACTTCTGGGAGAAAATCTGCACCCCATTAGTGAGCCCCTGGCCCAATTTTAATAACTTAAGCTGGACAATTTTAAAGACTTAGAATAAATTGAACCAAAAATCAAAGAAGAGCAGGGGGGGGGGGGTACAACGAGCAAGAGGGAGAAATTGGCCATCAGAGTAAATTCACCAACATATTCAGATGCCTAGACATCAACAAAAATAGAAAACAGGAAGAGATGACCCAGCCAAAGTAACAAACCAAATATCCTGAGGAGATACTGGATTTAAGACAATGATAAACACATAAATATACTAAATCAATTAAGACTTGAAGGAAAATATGACTAAAGAGATAAAGGATATTAAGAAGACACTGGGGGAAGCGGCTGTGGCTCAATTGATTGGGCTCCCATTTACCATATGGTGGCCCTGGATTCGATTCCCGGGGCCTCCTGGTGAAGGCAAGCTGACCCACGCGGCGCAGTGAGCTGACGGCCCGCGTGGCGTGGTGAGCTGACACAAAGGGAGACAAGCAGACACAGAAAAATGCAAAGCAAATGGACACAGCAAGCACAAGCCACAAGGAGCGGGAGGGGATAAATAAATAAATAAATAAATAAATAAATAAATAAATAAATAAATAAAAATCTTTTTAAAAAAAGAAGACACTGGGTGAGCATAAAGAACAATTTGAAAGCCTGCAAAGAAAGGTAACAGAGCTTATGAGAATGAAAGACAGAACGGATGAGATTAAATATATATAAGAAGCACATAAGAGTAGATTTGAATTGCTTGGAGACAGAATTAGTGATTTCAAAGATTGAACATCCAAACTAGAAAAGACAGGAGAACATAAAGAGAAGAAAATGAAAAAAAAAAGGAACAGATTCTCAAGGAATTGAAGAGCAACATGAAACTCACAAACATATGTATTATCGGTGTCCCAAAAGGAAAAGAAAATGGAAAAGGGGGCAGAAAGAATATTTGAGGAAAAAATGATTGAAAACTTCCCAACTCTTATGAAAGACATAAATATCTAAAAAAGAAAACACAACCCTAACAGAATAAATCCAAATATATCTATCCTGAGACACCTGTTACTCAGAATGACAAATATCAGAGCTATTGGGAACCTTAATAAGATTAAGTGCCAACCTCTCATCAAAAACCATGCAAGCAAGAAGAAAGTTGTATAATGTATTTAAGACACTAAAAGAGAAAAACTCTCAGCCAATAATTTTTTATCAAGCAAAACTGTCCTTTAAAAATGAGGGTGAGTTCAAAGTCTTCACTGACAAACAAAATCTGATAGAATATGTTACCAAAAGACCAGAATTACAAAAAATACTAAAGGCAGTGCTGCAGCCCGAAGGGAAAAAACCAGGGCAATAAACTTGCAGGAGAATGTATCAATGAACATTATTAGGAAGGGTAAATTAAAGGGTAAAAGGACAGACAGTAGTAAGATATAACAACAGAAATACAAAGGACAAGCTGGATGAAGTAAAAAATGCCTTTACAGCAATAACATTGAATGCTAATGGCTTGAACTCCCAAAATCAAAAGACACAGACTGATAGAATGGATTTTAAAAATGAGCCATCCATATGCTGTCTACAAGAGATGCACCTCAATGTAAGGACACAACCAGTTTAAAAGTGAAAGGTTGGAAAAGGATATTCCATGCAAATAGTAACCAAAAAAGGGCTGGAGCATCAATACTAATAATGGACAAAACAGATTTCAAATGCAAAACTGTTATAAGAGATGAAGAAGGTCATTATATATTAATAAAAGGGGCAATTCACCAAGAAGAATATTTACACACCTAACCTGGGTGCCCTAAGACACATAAGGCACACACTGACAAAATTGAAGGGAGAGATAGATGTTATTACAATAAAGTTGGAGGCATCAATACATCACTCTCATTATTGGATAGAGCATCTGGACAGACAATAAATAGAGAGCTTGAAGAATATGATAAATGAACTAGACCTGGCAGACATTTATAGGGCATTACACCCCAAAGCAGCATGATATACATTATTTTCAAGCACTCATGGATCCTTCTCCAGGAGAGACCATATGTTGGGTCACAAAACAAGGCTCAATAAATTTAAAAACAATGAAATTAGACAAAACATTTTCCCCTATCATAACAGAATGAAGCTGGAAATCAATAATGGAAGGAAAAAGGGAAAAGAGTTGTAAATATAAAGAGATTAAACAGTATACTCTCAAAAAAAAGAAAATAAAAAGAAAAAAAAAGAAAAAAAAAAAAAAACAGCACACTCTTAAATAATCAGTGGGTCAAAGAAGAAATTCCAAGAGAATTCAGCAAATATCTTGAGACAAATGAAAATGAGAACACAACATATCAAAACCTATGGGACACTGCAAAGGCAGTGCTGAGAGGGAAAATTATAGCCCTCAATGCATACATTAAAAAAAGAAGAACTAAAGTTGAAGATTTAACTGCACACTTGGAGGAAATAGAAAAAGAACAGTACACTAACCCCAAACCAAGCCAAGAAAGAAATAGTAAAGATCAGAACAGAAATAAATGAAATCAAGAACAAAAAAGCAATAGAGAGAATCAACAAAACCAAAAGTTGGTTCTTTGAAAAGATCAACAAAATCAACAAACCCTTAGTTAGACTGATAAAGAAAAAAGGAGAGAAGAAGCAAATACATAAAATAAGAAACAAGGAAGGGGATATCACCACTGACCCCACAGATGTAGAGTATCATAAGAGGATACTTTGAAAAATTGTATGCCAAAAAGAAGGATAATTTAGAGGAAATGGACAAGTTCCTAAAAATACACAAGCAGCCTACATTGACTAAAGAAGAAGTTGATGATTCAACAGACCAATCACAAGTAATGAGATTGAATTAGTCATCAAAAACCTCCCAACCAAGAAGAGTCCAGGACCAGACAGCTTCACAAGTGAATTCTACCAAACATTCCAGAAAGAACTAACACCAATCCTGCTTAAACTCTTCTAAAAATAGAAGTGGAGGGAACACTTCCTAACTCATTCTATGATGCCAACATCACCTTAATATCAAAGCCAAAGATGCCAGCAGAAAAGAAGACTATAGATCAATATCTCTAATGAAACTAGATGCTAAAGTCCTCAACCAAATGCTTGCTAATTATATTCAACAACACATGAAACAAATTAAACACAATGACCAGTTGGATTTCATCCCTGGTATGCAAGGATGGTTCAACATAAGAAAATCAATCAATGTAATACACCACAAAAACAGATCAAAAGAAAAAATCACATAATCATCTCCATAGATGCAGAAAAGGCAGCACCCTTTACTGATAACAACACTTCAAAAGATAGGAATAGAAAGAAACTTCCTCAACACGATAAAGGTATATATGAAAAACCCACAGCTAACATCATATTCATGGAGAAATCCTAAAAGATTTCCCTCTAAGATCTGGAACCAGAAAAGGATGCCCACTCTTATTTAACATTGTGTTAGAAGTACTTGCTTGAGCATTCAGGCAAGAAAAAGATATAAAAGGCATCCACATTGGAAAGGAAGAAGTAAAAATTTTACTATTTGCAGATGACATGATCCTATACATAGAATGCCCTGAGGATTCTAGAACAAAGCTTCTAGAGCTTATGAATGAGTTCAGTAAAGTGGCAGATTATAAGGTCAATGTGCAAAAATCAGTAGCATCTCTGTATACCAATAATGAACAATCTGAGGAGGAAATCAAGAAAAACATCCCATTTACCATAGCAACTAAAAGAATCAAATACCTAGGAATGAATTTAACTAAAGATGTAAGTAACTAAAGATGTATGTAAATTACACAACACTGCGAAAAGAAATCAAAGAAGACATAATTAAATGGAAGAATATTCCCTGTTCGTGGGTAGGAAGACAAATATAATTAAGATGTCAGTCCTACCCAAACTGATTTACAGATTTAATGCAAGTCCAATAAAAATCACCATAACATTTTTTACTGAATTGGAAAAGCTAAAACTATGAAATTTGTTTGGAAGGGCAAGTGGCTCCGAATAGCCAAAAACATATTGAAAAGAAAAACGAAATTAGAGGAATCATACTACCTAACTTTTAAAACATACTACAAAGCTACAGTGTTCCTGACTGCATGGTATTGGCACAAGGATAGATACATTGACCAATGGAACTGAATTGAGAATTCTGATATAGACCCTCACATATACAGTCAACTAATATTTAACAAGGCCACCAAGCCCATTCAACTGGGAGAGAATGGCTTCTTCAACAAATGGTGCTTGGAAAATTAGATATCAATATCCAAAAGAATGAGAGAGGAACACCATCTCACACTGTATACAAAAATTAATTCAAGATGAATCAAAGATCTAAATATAAGAACAAAGACCATAAAGATCTTGGAAGATAATGTAGGGAAACATCTACAGGATCTTGTATTAGGAAATGGTTTCATGAACTTTATACCCAAAGCATGAGCAACAAAAGAAAAAATACATAAATGAGACCTCCTCAAAATTAAAAACTTTTGCACCTCAAAGGAGTTTTTCAAGAATGTGAAAAGGCAGCCTACTCAATGGGAGAAAATATTTGGTAACCATATATCTAATAGGTGCCTAATACCCAGCAATATAAAGAAATCCTGCACCTCAAAAATAAAAAGACAACCACCCATTTAAAAAATGGGCAAGTGACTTGAAGAGACACTTCTCCAAAGAAAAAATACAAATGGCTAAAAAGCACATGAAAACATGTTCAACATCACAAGCTATTAGGGAAATGCAAACCACAACTACAATGAGATATCATCTTACACCCATTAGACTAGTGGCTATTAAAAAAACAGAGCACTACAAGTGTTGGAAAGAATGTGGAGGAATAGGAACGCTTATCCACTGATGGTGGGAATATAGAATGGTACAACCATTGTGGAGGACAGTTAGGTGGTTCTTCAGGAAGCTAAATAATAGAACTGCTATATGATCCAGCAATCCCACTGCTGGGTATATACCCAGAAGAATTGAAAGCAGGGACACAGATAATATGCACACCAACGTTCATAGCAGCATTATTCACTATTTCCCAAAGTTGGAAAAAACTCAAATGTCCATCAACAGATGAATGGATAAACAAATTGTGGTATAAACATACAGTGGAATATTACTCCACTGTAAGAAGGAATGCAGTATTAACATACGGGATAACATGGATGAATCTTGAAACTCTTATGTTGAGTGAAGCAAGCCAGGCAATGAAGGACAAATATTACATGACCTCACTGCTAGGAATTAAGCAAATTGAGCAGACTCACAGAGCTAGAGTCTGGAAGACAGGTTTACAGGAGACAGAAAGGGAGAAGAGGGTTGTGAGCCAATACCCATATGGGCAAAATCTATGATAAGGTGGAAGAGTGTGGTTGTGCAGTGGATGGGCATGACAGTGGTGCAATGATGCTATTTGGTTGGGCTGTGCTGGTCGGTGAGAGGGGTAGGGTAGGGAGGGTCGGGTTGGGCTGCCCATGGAACTGGGGAGAGGGTTAGGGGAGGGAGCAGGTGAACTCTGGGGATTTGCAGGTATATGGTTGAAACTACAACATCGGAAATGTTCTTTTGGCAAATATGGCAGGGGAGGGTTATTGGTTTAGGGTGTTGCACATGGGGGACATGCAGGACAGGGAGCACCTAGGGCTGGCCTCTAGGGAGTGTATAAGTGTTCATCTTGTCATAGTGTGATAATCACACAATGAGTGGGAAAGTGTGGGACTCCCGTCCTCGGGAGTCCTGCTATGTTCTCAAATAGAAGGGCGGGTGTCTCTCAAGAGCATTGGCAGAGCCTAATTAGGGGAGGACAGGCCAGTATGTCAAGCCCAAAATGTTGTTGCAAGTGAATATAAATCTCATTCTTAAGGAGTAAAGTTTGGTAGTTGCCATGTGGGGAGAAGGAGGGAGAAATAGAACAGATGGAACCTAGGGCATTTGGGGGGGTGGGGGGGTGGAACTGTGCTACATTCTCTTGCAATGATGGATACAGGCCATGTTAAATTTCATCAAAATTTATAAATCGTATGGTCCAAAATGTAAACCATAATGTAAATCATTGATCATGGTTAGTAGCAATGTTTCAATATTTGTACACCAATTATAACAAATGTACCATCCACGTGTAAAATGTCATTAACAGGAGAAAGGGGGAAAAGAGAAGGATGTCAGGTATATGGGAATCCCCTATATTATGTACATGACTTTTCTGTAACCTAAAGCTTCTTTGAAGACAAAATGAAAACAGAAAGACACTGGGGTATTAATGGAAGAAAATGTCACCATACATACAAGACACAGATATTACAGTGAAGAAAGACAATATGTCAAAAAAATATTTTTTAAATATTTTTTTCATTATTTTTTTATTATTCCAATTTTTTAATTTTTTGTATTTTATTTCTTATTTTTAAAACTATCATTTTATTTCATTTTCTTATTAATTGTATTCAGTTATTTTGTTGGCTTCATTTTTTGAAGAAGTTTTGGATCACAGAAAGGTTACAACTATGACAGCCGAGGATCTTAAGTGCGCTGTGTCAGTGATGGGGGATACATGGGAGGAGGTTCACCTGGGGCATACTGTATTAGTCAGCCAAAGGGGTGCTAATGTGAAATACCAAAAGTGGGTTGGTATTCATAATGGGTATTTATTTGGGGTAGAAGTCCACAGATACCAGGCCATAAAGCGTTAAGTTTCTTCTCTCACCACAGTCCATTGCCACGTGTTAAAGCAAGACAGCTGCCAGCGTTTGCCAGGGTTCAGGTTTCTGGGGTTCCTCTCTTCCCAGGGCTGTGTTTCTCTCCGGGCTTAGCTCCTGTTTCCTCCACAAGGTCAGCTGTAGACGATCAGGCGAACGGCTCGCTTCTCTTTTCCTGGGGCCTTCTTTCCAACATCAAAACTGCTTCTCAAAAACTGCTTCAGCTCTGTTCTTTGCCTTGCCTTTTATATTCGATTCCTCACCCACCAAGGGGTGGGGCTCAACGCCCTACTGACATGGCCCAGTCAACGCCCTAATTATAACTTAATCATGCCCAGATTAACAGATCAGTTTACAAGCATGATCCAATTATATTTTTGGAATTCATAATTATATCAAATTGGCCAACGGTTACACATACCTATAAGGCATATAAATGTGTTCAAATATACATGGGGCATTGTCACAGTGGGTGGAGATTCACATAATAACTGAAAGAACATCAAATTCCCATCCTGGGGAGTTCTGCCACATTCTCTAATGGGATATCAAGAATCCCCCAAGTATAGGGGCAGTGACTAGTAAAGGAGGCTGGTCCATTGACAGGCCCTTGATATTGGTGACTGTACTTATGAAACTTTACTTTTGAAACTGAAACTTAGCCTAGTCTTATAGGGTGCCTAAGGCTTATCTCCTGAGAGCCTCTTTGTTGCTCAAATGTGGACTCTCTCTAAGCTAAACTCAGCATATAAATGCATTACCTTCCCCCCAGCATGGGACATAAATCCCGGGGATGAGCCTCCCTGGCACTGAAGGATTGCTACCAAGCAACAACTAGCAATACAAGTGGAAAAATACCTTGACCAAAAGGGGGAAAGGGTAAAGATAAATGAGTTTATATGGCTGAGAGACTTCAAAGTGAGTCTGTAGGTCATTCCAGAGGTTACGTTTATGCACATCTCAGCAGGATCTCATTGACTGCCAAAGTAAATACTATCTCAAATATCGATGCTCCTGAGGGCTCTGGAGGCATCCAGACACTATAGGCAGGGCAGACAGCTCAGGAGTTTGGCATCCTGCCAGCAGGCCCTACTTTGGAATTTATGCTCCCCAGTGTGACAGAGTTGGACTCAGTTGTGGTTTCCCTACACATGACTTATCTGCCCCTTCTATTTGAACTTATAGTTAGTACTAGAGAGGACAGGTGTATGTCCAAGAGATTTAAATCTTTAGGCTGTCCATGTGCCAGCTGGGCCCTGAATCTCAAAAGAGTTGTAATATCTGCTCTCCAGTTCATTGGACTCACCTAGGACAACTAACAAGGAGATGATGATGGACAACACCCATCCCAAGGAATAAAGAGAGTCTTCAACTGCACCTGTTTTTCTCTCTGCCTCCCCTCAGAACCTCCAGTGGCCACTG